>CM057449.1:1809265000-1809537500 GCA_016271365.2 Neoceratodus forsteri
GTCAGACGAGGTGGATAAAATAAGGAGAGATCTTCAGAAGCTTGAGGGCTGGTCAAGGGAGTGGCAGCTGAGATTTAACGCAATGAAATGCAAAATAAAGCACACGGGGAACAAAATCCCTGGAGCAACATATCAGCTGGGGTGGGGTGGGAATACAGAATGTTCCAAGCAGGACAGAGACCTAGGGGTTATCATCTCTGATGACCTCAAAGTAGGGAGTCGGTGTGACAAGGCAGCAGGTAAAGCAAACAGGATGCTTGGGTGCATAGGCAGGGGTATCACCAGCATGAAAAGGGAAGTCATAACTTCACTATACAAGACATTAGTAAGGCCTCACCTTGAGTACAATGTCCAGTTCAGGAGGTCCTACATACATAAGGACATAGTGTAGAGGCAGTTCAGAGGAGGACAACCAAGATGGTGCAAGGTTTACATCACAAAACCTACAAAGACAGGCTGAAGGACTTAAATATGTACTCCCTTGAGGAGAGGAGAGGAGAAAGAGGGGGGATATGACTGAGACATAATAAGTACCTCACAGGGAGGAACAAGGTGGAGGAAAACACAATTTTTCATCAATAAAGAGGATTGAGGACTATGGGACATGGGATGAAACTAGAGGAGAAAGGTTCAGAGGAAACGTGAGGAAGTATTTCTTCACAGACAGGGTGGTGGTCAAATGAAACACCCTGCTGGTGGAGACAGTAGAGGCTGGAACGATTACAGGATTTAAGAATGCATAGAATAGGCATCGGGGGATCCTGGTAGTTGGGGGTGGGGGACAACTGAGTATTAGAAAAGCTTGATGAAGCAAAGCAAAGTACTCAAATGGGCAGACTGGGCAGGCCGAAGGCTCTTATTTGCCATCACTATCTATGTATCTATGACAAAGCCTACTGGGAAAGGGCTTACTGTTTATACAGCAACATATTAAATTCCTGCAAGCTGCTTCTGGTGACATCGCTGAATGGTTTAGATGGACCACGAGTCAGCTCCACCTTGGGTCTAAAGTAAATTTAATTAAAATCTGCTTTTAAGATAGACAAATCACGGCACACAGCAAGAATAAGCAGCATCCAGATGGTTGCTAACACTAGCTGGCTAAATTTGCAGTGAAAAACCCAAAAATGCAGCGGGCATTCACAGCAGCAGCAAAGTAGTAGAGTAACAGTCACTCATCTTCCCGGATGACAGAGGGAATCCAAAAGGACAACAAAAACTTTATAAGCACTTCAGAAAAAAAGCTATTTTTAGAGCTAAAGGAGTTTCAGGCACACTCTACAGCAGGTGGAGGCTGGGTTATCAGAAACAATGAAAGAAGGGAAGGAGCTCATGGTCTGCACCTCGGACCTGGAACAGGGCCTCACCGTAACCTCTGATCACCTTAACTCGGTGCTCCTGCAGCTGTACCAGAGGGAGCACCACATGACTACTAAACTCGAGGACTTAGAGCTGTGATCTAGAAGGAACAACATCAGGGTACATGGCATCCCGGAAGGCACGGAGACCTGGGACAGACTCAACTTCTTTGAGATCTTTCTAAGAGATGCAGTAGATATTCCAGCTGAGCAACAGCTTGATATTTAGCGTGCACGCTGAGCGCTGGCCCTGAAGCCCTGGGGAAAGAATGCCAGGCCTCGCTCCTTTGTGGCTAGATTTTTGGACAACCAGGTAAAAATGATGATCCTGAGACATGCTTGAGTGAAGAAAGAAGTGCCTTATGGGGGCACCATACTTTATTTCGACCAAGACTTCACCCTGAGGGCAATGGCTCAAATGATCATGCAAATAGTCAAAGCTCTAAAATAGAAGGAGACAAAACTCAACTCATAGCCCCAATGCAACTAAAAATAATACAGCATAGTGAAACAACATTTTTCGGAATTCTTGGAGAGGCTAAACAGTTCCTTAAGCAGCAGGGGATCCCTATATCGGAGGAGCAAGAAGGTCTGGGGTGCATGGAGCAAGACATACAGCACAATGTCTGGAGCCAGGCAGAGGCAAGACCATGAAGCAATAGGTAACCGAACCCACACAGCCACTGGGAACAAATTTGGCACTGCAGACCGAGGGTGTGACCAGGAACCAATGAGGGATCATTTAGCACCTGACCTTGAAAATGCTGTTTGTGACTGATCTACACACACCTACCTAACTTAACAACTGAAATCCCCACTAACCTCAGAACATGTGTGTACCTTTGTTTTTCCCCTTGTCCTCCACTCTTTTAGTCTTGCCCCCTCTGTGTTCAGCATACGGATAATAGCCAGGCAGTCCCGCCCTCACTGAACACCTGCTTGTGCTCCGAAAGTGACCTCCATGATGTGACTTTCAATAATGGAGCCCAAGAATCTGGCTACATAAGGCCAGGGACCCAAGGGACAAGAAAAATGAGATTATGATGTTGCCCAGGTGAGTTGATGCTTACCTGACCCCCCCCCTCCAATGCCGAAAGGAAACAAGGTGGCAAGCATTGGGAGTATGATGGCAGCCACAATGCAGTGCAGTGGAAGGAGGGTGGGTAACAACTGGGGTGTTCGCTTACCCAGCCTAAACTACCATTACACCTTGACCTTAACTGCAAGGAGATACCCCAGGACACCATTCTTTTTTGCCTCATTTAATATTGGCATGTGGACACACGGTGCAGTGCAGAACATGTGACTTCATTCAGAGCATATGACCAAACATGGTGTGGCTGTTGCTACTGCAGTACTTGTACAAAACTAACTGCCTTATTCCACCTGAAGATGCAGTAGTGAGTGGCTGCAGACATGGGTGTTAGCAGACATACTCAGTGTACTTTACTGAATCCAGTAAAATCTGGAAAATCCAGGGGCAACATGAGCCTCAGGCCAGGGCAACAAACACAGGCAGAGCCTGATGCACAGGAAGAACTGTTTTTCTCCCCTCCTTGGATGCCTTAGTGTGAGTTTGTGAATGATCTTTGGAAGATGCTTGGTTGCTGAATTTTGAGGTAAAAATTGTATAAATATCCCAATCAAGAATGTATGCATGAGTGCTGGTGTGAAGGGACTTCTGTAAGGATGGCTACCTTGATGTGGTACAGTCGAGGCTTATCACAATGTATCCTAAACATTGTAACTAAAAGTCATCTAGCTTCTGTCTGACTGGCAGTGTGTAAGCTAGAAAAATGACAGATACTTTATTTGTATAGCACTCCTTTCCAAGGACTCGGAGTGCTTCACAATCAGTACAATGCAACAATTTTATAAGTATACAAAAAACAATTAAAATCAGCACTAATATCCAATCAGACATAATAAATATAACTATCTTTCTAATCAATCCCAATAAACTAATTTATCTAAAAATTAAAAGCCTGGTTAAATAAATAAGTTTTTTTTAAATGAAATGAAATTATGTGACTCTATTAGGATCATTGACTTACTACATATTGTTTACTAAAATGGGTGTGGTGCAGTGTGTGATGGAGCAATACATATTGTGGTTTGTGTTTACGGGGAGGGGGGGCAACAGTTCACTCTACTCTTCAGTACAGGTTTAAAATTCCTGGCTACACCCCTGGCTGCAGAAAAATATGCAGGACTCTATACAGACTCGAAGTTTTGTGTTATGTGATGGGGGAGCGGACTAAAACATAGTGTGATGGGGAAGTGACAAGTATATGAAATGGACACATTGGGGGGGGTATTCATTTCCTATCAGCTTCCCTCACTCTGGAACCAACTCCCCTCCTCCCTCTGCCTCTCCCTATCCCCTGGCTTCCTCAGGCACTAGTTGAAACTTCAACCCTTCCCCACCTGTTCCTGTTACCCATCCTCCTAATACCTCCACAGCTGAGCCTTAACCATCCTGGTAAGCAGCCGACTAGGTCCCTACTCCTGCTTGATTTAACTTCCTCACCACTACGGTTTTCTCCCTCTTTGATGAAGTTGGGCAGTAACTCATCCCTCAGGTCAATCGCCTGTTGTCCATATTGTCCTTGTTCACCAAGTATTGCTGCCACATCTGAATATGCACTTGCTGGCATTCTTATTGAGCTGTAGCACACTTTATTCTCTGCATCTACAACTTTGTTGTGTTTTTTCTGATTTTGTACAAATTTTTTACTGAATGTTGCTTAAATATTTTGCTACTATGTACTGTGCTTCTGTTCTTCCACTGTTCCCCTTCCCTAGGCTGCACCTAGAAACGAGCCTTGGCTCAGTGCGCCTTTCACGGTTACCCATTCTCAAATAAATGCACAAATAAAAGTGGAACTACAGTGGATGTGCAAGTATGTTTTGAATGGTATGGAGAGGGGCCAGGCGTAACTAAAGTACAATATGGGGGGACACTGCAGACCAGGCCCCACCTCACCTTATCATCAGGCCTTACTTTGTGGGGGAATGCCCCTGGGGCTACTGGCACATTTAAACCCACTGTTACAGGGCAGATAAAGGAGGGACATGGTTTCAGTGGGGTAATTTAATACCCACACAAAATGAATCCCTAGGTTCATACAGCAGCACAGATAAGAATGATTCCACACAAGGGGGAAGCTGTGAGTAAGAGTAAAATGCACATACTGGGTGATGTTCTTAAAGCAGCTGATTTTATATCTGTACTGTTGGACACACTGAAGTGTCACAAGTGGACTATCCACACTGGTGCACCACCCATCACAACACCAGAACACCTTGAAGTTATAGATCTGTTGTGTGCAGTTTGTTTGTTAAATTGTTATGTGGTTTACAGTTTTTACTGTGAATGGTTTGGTCAAAGGTCAAGGGTAAAAATAAGGTTCAAGAGGGAAGCCTTTTTCAGAGAAAAGGATGCAGAAGAACACTGGGTCATGCGATGGAAGCTAGAGGGGCAGAATCGGGGGAATGTAAGGAAACACTTCTTCACAGAAAGGGTGGTGGATACCTGGAACAGTCTCCCCGAGGAGGTGATGGAAGCAAAAACTGTAATGGGATTTAAGAAGGCATGAGGTAGGTATAAGGGAACCTTATAAGCAAGAAAAAGGGGGAGTAAAGCAGGAGATCAAGTAGGTTCTATGGTGTGACAGTAGGTAGGTAGGTAGGGAACATGGGCAGACTAAGTGGGCTAAGCGGTCCTTATCTGCCGTCAAATTCTATATTTCTATGTCAAGGGAAAGTCAGTGTGTATATGTGGCATGGCTCCCGGATGGGAGACAGAAGATATGTGCAACAAATGATGTCTGATACAGGGATAATACCAGACCTTAGAATGGTATCGTACAATGTAAAGGACTTGGGCAACCCAGCTTAGAGGTCGCACATCCTTCAGGAACTAAACTGACAATGCAGTGGTGGCATTTTTACAAGAGACCCTTCTCACACCAGCTGAGCGTAAAAAGTTGAAACGCAGCTGGGTGGGGCAGGTCTTTGCTTCCACATGCAGGGCTAATCCACACCATAGGGGGTGGCTATACTGATCAGAAGGGACACTCTGATCAGAATACAGGAGATGGAGGAAGACCCAGAGTGGAGGTTTCTGAGTATGCATGGCCACTAAGGGACACCCCCACACTGCTACTGAATATGTATGTTTCAAAAGATGACCAGGAGAGAACACAGTTTTTTCAGAAGGCGCTGCTAGACACTGATAGGGAGAAGAGTAGCCTCTATCTGCGTGGGTGAGATTTTAACTGTGTACTAGACCCAGATTGGGCAAGTTGGGGGTGGGGAGGAGGGGTAACGCTACAGAGTAAAGGTCTAGCTAAATTATCAATGAAGCTGGGCCTTACAGATGCCTGGTAACACCACCAACCCCACAGTAGGGATTTATACCTACTCACCACCCACACACACACACACACACAATCAATACGGCAGGATCATTTTCTTCCTGGTCTTAAATGAGTGAGTACATGCAATAGAGAACTGCTTCATAAAAACAATCACTGCTTCAGACTACACCCCTATGTTATTAGACTTAGCCATTGTTCTGATGAGCAAAAACACCCAATGGAAACTGTCTCATATCCTTAGCCCTGTCCACATTTGGGACCAATTTGAAAATGTTTTTAATAATGTTTTAGAAACCCGGTCCCTAGCATGGTTGTCGGAGCATCCACACTGCACTCCAACAACCGTGCTTGCTTCCGCAAGTTCTCATTTATGATTGCGGCACTAGCGCAAAGCATTGCGGGTGCCACAATGCACAATTGGATACTTGCACTCAGGTGCCCTGAAGGATCAGGGGGAACTTATCTAGAGACCCGTGTCTTTCTTAAATAAGAAATAACAAGAAATAACATGAAATTCAAGGTATAAAAAGTAGTAATACAAATTCAATATATAAAAAGAATAAAATAAAAATATACACATGAATAAAGTGAAAAAAAAATAACTAAAGGCTTGCAGCAGTTGTTGTTTAGACTCCATTGTTACCACGGAGATGGTCCACAAGGAAGCAACAGCAGAATTGTTTCATTCACAAACCCTTTCAAGACCATAGCATAATGCTACTTAATACAATGTAGTATACTAGGAATGTCATTTCTAGTGTGTATAAGGTCAGTTTGAGATAGTTTATGAATGTAAATGTCATAACAAGAAATAAAACTAAATTTTCAATGAATAAAAAGAAATAAGAAATTCCAGAAAAAAAACAATTATAAAATATAAAAAAGAATTTCACGGGTCTCTACTTATATTTTCACAATCAGGACTGCTGTGGGAGCCCAGCCGTGTGTGTATGTGTGTGTGTGTGTGTGTGTGTGTGTATCTATAGCTATATATATATATATATATATATATATATACATACATATATATATATATATATATATATATTTTAACAGTGCAGGCTAAAATCTTAACTTTTGTTTAAACACGGTTGTCTTAACCCGTGTTACAGCATGGACTGCATGCACAATGCTATCAACACAGGTTAAGGTAACCGTGTTTGTCTAAAACCATGCTAAAGACTACCTCCCTCCCCAGCTGGGTTTTAGAACACAGTTGTAGCACAGTTATAACCATGGTGTAGTGTGTACGCAAACCGTGCTTGAGGGACTTAAATAATTTTAAGTTCCCTAGTGTGTACAGGGCCTAAATGATCCCACCTTCTGTATTTTGCGATGGAATGTATTTATATCTGTGTCCATTTTCTTATCTTGTATATTTATGCCAGACTGAATGAATGTATGGAAACAGAGTGTTTGTATATAGGACCTCCTTTGAAATGAGCTTGCTCAACGGAGTGCTTCCTTTTCAAGGTTTTGAATAAAATATACTACTACTACTTCATGACAGAAGTCCGTTCCCAAATTGAGGAATATATAAAGCACAATAAGAAGGGGATACTACCCCTGGGGCAATGTGGGATGATGGACTTAAAGCCATGCTCATGGGCAAAATGATCCAATTATCCTCTAACAACAAAAAGTGGCAGCTGCCAAAAGATTGGATCTTGGGGGCAGATTTTTGATCTAGAAGCTCACCATAAGAGCACCATAGATGAGACCCTGAAGAAGGAGCTTAATGGCAAAAGAGGTGCACTAACTAAAGTATTAAAAATACATAGTAAGGGTAATCTGATGCACCTGGCAAAGATTTTACAAGCAAGGAAATAGAACAGGGAGAATCCTTGCCTAGCAAATCTGGCAATAGAATATTTGCAGGGCAGTACTTAAAATAAGGGACCGGGATGGCTTTGAGATGATGTACATAAAACTGTACGCTGCTACCATGCCTTTCCCAGATATTATAAAAGGCTATGCATGGTGGAGCATTCAGAACACCACACAGAAAAAAATTTACAAGATTCCTTGATAAATTGCAACTTCTAAAACTCTTGCCTAAGGCTGTAGAAGAACTGAAGGCCCCAGCTGATACTGAGGAGATTCAGAGAACCATCAGCAATTTAAAAAATGGGAAGTCACTGGGAGTAGATGGGCTCCAAAGTGAATTTTTGAAAATCTTTACCTCCATTCTGGCACAGAGGCTACAGCTGTGTATGTGGGGGCCAACTCTACCTAGACCAGACAGGATTTATAGGGGGCAGATGCTTACAAAATAATATTAGGATGGTATTGAATGTCTTTTTTCTTACAGAAGGCCTCAAAGGACTTACAATTAGTGGTCTCAATGGATGCAGAAAAAGCATTTGACTGGGTGGACTAGGCCTTAATCACACAGCTGATTCAAAGGATAGGTTTTTTGAGAGTGCTTCAAGAACAGTGTGGCTACCCTGTATTCATCTCCAAAAGCAATAGTTAGTATCAGTGGAGTTAATTCAGATAGGTTTGATCTGGGTAGGGGGACATGGCAGGAGTGCACCCTCTCCTCACTTCTTTTGGCCCTACTTATTGAGCCACTTACAATAGGAGTAAGAGAACACAACAAAATAAAGCGTGTAAAGATTGGACACCTAGAACAAAATGTCTTGCTGTACATACAGTAGATGTCCCCTCTTTATCACTGGTAGCCCCACCACCACCACCATTCCTGTGTTGCAGACCAGCGAGGTTGCACAGTATCATATCAACTACCAAAAATTGAAAGCAATCCTGATTTCAAGGACATGCACCAGTGAATTCAAAGAATCCTTCCCATACCAATGGGCACCACACAACACTTTTTAGATATCTGGGTGTCAGACTAACACCTCAGTCTTCAAAACTCTATCAGCTTAATTACGGAAGAGTATTTGTAGAACTACAAAAAGTTGCTGCAACATGGCAGCTGCTCCTTCATAGCCTGGGTGGAAGAACTGACATTCTTAAAATGAATGTCCTTCCCAGACTTATATTTTTCTTTCAAACCCTGCCTATTCCCATACCTTCTATTTATTGAACAACTCTACACCAATTGACTACTAAATATATTTGGACTTGCAAAGAATCTCCTCTAAACACAGTTTACTGATACTCCCTGAAGACAAGAAAGGGCTGGCACTGCCAGACTTCAAGTCTTGCTATTTGGCAGCCCAGGCATCCCACATTACAACATGGGTCAGGCAGGATTTGCAACCAGGATGGTACACCTTAGAGAACAGACCCTCTATTTGCCTTACCATTTCTACACATCATCTCAACCCTGAAAGAGAAAATTGACAAGCCATAGACAAGACAAACTCCAGGGATTGTGGAACAGCCCACACCAGAACATCAATCCCCAACAACACTGGCCCTCTAATCATCATTATAGGAGACCCAAGTTTCCCTAATAAAGCCCAAGACCCAGGATTTCAAGTCTGGAATGCTTGGTGGTTCACACAACACAGTCAACTCCTGAACAGGGGGATATGCTTGCCATTCGATTGACTGCAGGGCATCTTTTCCCTCCCAGCAAGGAACATGTTCTGTTGCTTTCAGTTAAGGCACCACCTACAAACCACCTGCAAACTAGGGATAGGGTGCAATGCATTGCTAGACCCCTGACCAAGTTAGAAGAATTCCTTTACCGGATAGCACCAATTTATACCAACTACATCTTCCAGGCATATAGCATGCTGATTAACACTTCGGAATCTCCTATGGCTTACAGTAGATGAGGAGGAAGTGGGAAGAGGAAGCCTGAATTGTAATCTCAGAGGAGCAATAGACAGAAACATGGGATACAATATGGAAAACTACTGCTTCACCCCACATGGTAAGAGTTCAGATGGTGTATCCTGATATGTTTCTTTCACACGTCATCTGTATCCAGGCATTTAAATGCAGAAAACTTAGGGTTATGGTGGAGAAGATGTGCAACCCAAGGCACCCACACCCACATATTTTGGAGCTGTGACAAAATAGCAACCTACTGGGCTCACATAAGTGAGTAGATGAGCAAAGTCATGGGTAAAGTCTGTCCAATAACATTCCAGGTACACATACTGGGAACACCTCTCCCTGCAGTGAAGCCTGTAAAGTCAGAGGATTGTGTAGAATAATGAGTCTCCTGGCCCTGAAAGGAATTACTGCCAACTGGCTCTCCACTGCTCCTCCCACAAAAGAAGAATGGCAGGGGTGCATGTTACTATACAAAAAATGGAACGAAGTATGGCATATCTCAGACTTATGAGGGAGAAACACATGTAGCAATGACTGGGCTGGGAACAATATGGGAGAGGAGGAAGCAAGCAGCTGAACCCCATGAAGTAGCAGGATGGAGTGCTTTAGCTTATCCTGCAGAAACCAAGAGCTTACTTACCAGTACAACAGAGACATCTGGTGCAAAGCACCATAAAACTGTTATAAATGTTAAATGAAAACACTACTCACTTGACTTTTTTGGTAAAAGTTGTTTATTCTTGGTCTTCCTTCTTAATTATCAATGCATTTACAGGTATGAGTAATTGTTGTTTACAGATAACAGACATTGAATGCATGTTTAGCCCAGGCTAGATGCTTTCAACTGACAATAAATGTGGGATACATGCCAAGAAGACAGTCTTCATGACCTTCGGCACCAGGCAGAGACTCTCTAGGCTCCCCTCCACTCCCTCCTTCCACACACTTGATGGAACTATTCTTGAGGACAACTTCTCATTTAGATATCTGGGTGTTTTGTTAGACCAACTCCTAAACTTCTCTGGACACATCAACACTATCCTGAAAAAGTTATGCTTCAAGCTTGGAGCTTTATACAGGAACTGCCTCCCTCTCCCAGTAAGGCGAGAACTTGTCCAAAAGATGATCCTCACAATTTTTGACTACTGTGATGTAATCTACAGTGCTGCCCCCAAGACATCCCTGGCCAGACTGGATACACTTTTCAGCTCCTTCTGTCATTTTGCACTTGACTCTCCTCCTCTCACTCATCACTGCTCTATCACTCCCTGGCTCTCCTGTCTCTTGCAAACAGACTTCTTCATCGTTGTGCCAAATTTGTCTCCAAATTCTGGTTTGGCTCACTTCCCTCCTACCTCTCTGTTCCCCCTATCAACCACCACTCTCTCAGATCTATCAACTCCCATTCCCTGGCTATCCCTGCCAGTGTACCTCAGCTGGTCAAACAGCCTTCTCATATTACTTCCCAAAACTCTGGAATACACTCTCCCCCTCAGATCCGCCACTCTTCCTCCCCACACTCCTTATCCTCTGCTCTAAACAACTTTCTTTCTGTGAATTGCTCATGCACCTAATACTTACGACTCACCCCGCAACCTGCAACTACCACTTCTAATTTCCCCCACTTCTTCCCTAGCCTAATCTTGACTTCCTCTATGTGTGAATTGCTTATGTACCTAATCCCTACCACCCTCCCTGAAACCTGAAGCTACCACTGTTACTTGCTCATGTACCTAATACTTATCACTCACTCTGTAGCCAGCAACTACCACTTCTAAATCCCCCACTACTTCCCTAGCCAAACCATGACTTCCTCTATCTGCGAATTGCTTATGTACTTAATACTTACCACTCACTCTGCAACCAGAAGCTACCACTTCTAATCCCCCACTACCTCCCTAGCCAAATCACAGCCTCCTCTCTGTCAGAACTCCTGTAACCAATATAACCCCCCCACCCAGAACCTATAACCTCTTTCCCCCCTTTTTACCCTCTCTCTTTAAGCCCTCCTGCTATCCTTTCTGCCAATCTTTCCCCCACTCTCACTTAGCCCTCTTAGTCCCCTGGCAGGGTTCTCAACATCCTGAAGGGGTCCTCAGGGCTTGACTATTCTCTACCTCTCATACCTCAATTGTTTCCTCCTTGGATTTTCACGTCAGTACTTTTACACATACTAACACTTGACTCGTCAGCACTTATTCTGTCCACCTAGCCTTCTTGCACTTTTTTGTTCCCCTTTTTACTTTTTACTCTTCCCTAGTTGATCTCGTATTTGTTAACTCCTTCTGTTCTGACTTTCCTTCCTATCATTGCGGCTATCCCCCTTTTGTTTCCTTTCTACTTCCGTACTTTATGTATTGCCCCTCCCCCCTTCCGGTTATGATTGTTCCTTCATATTGTCTTATTGTACGTTACACTGTTGGCAACACCTGTCTAATGTAATATCTACCCTACCAGAGCACTTTACTGTACTGTATGATGGAACTGAATGTAAATGTCATATGTATTTGTCTGTTCCATCAGAGCACCTTACTGTACTGTATGATGCAAACAATTATTATGTAATTGTTTGGCCTATGCAAATGATAATTGAATGATTATTGTACGCTACATTGTTGTGGATCACCTAACTTATGTTATTGTCTTAGCTATCTGCGCACCTTTTTGTGCTGTATGATGATTCTGTACATAATTGTTGACTTAATGAAACTTTAAATGCCTGTTTTACAGCTATATCCTCACTTGTTCCCCATCCCCAGGTCACACTGGGAGACGAACAACTTGTTGCTCATCCTGCCTTCCTGGTGAAACATTTCAATAAATAAATAAATAAAAGTAACATATATAGTAAGCAGTGCTATAAAAAGTCTTCAAAACCTGTATACACTATATGGCTATGTCTTAAGAAGTATAAGAAAACGTTACTTGCCATAGTAATCTCGCTTCTTCTAAGGGAATCTTACTGTATTCTGAGAAGTGCAGTATGGTCTCACCATAGGACTGCCCCAGAGCCAAAATGGTTACTAGAACCTATGCTAATAGTGGAATGTTAGGCTTGAGCTTCATTTTCAAATCACTGTCCCTGATTGCACTTCCTGCAACTGTCAGATTCTTATGAAGCATGCAGAAGCTAAATACTAACTATATCCAAACTAAGTCTACTACCCCTAAAACCCCTATTAGGGGAACAGAAACTCCAAACAACAGGAGGCATCATTAAGACTCAAGTCAATAGATGCCCAAAAAACTAATAGGTACCCACAGGTGTTCAATATCAGTGATACAGAAGTGAGCAGACCCTGTAGGTCCTAGCAGGGGAGGAAGGGTGAGAGCTCAGAATACAGTAAGATTCCCTTAGAAGAAACAAGATTACTACGGTAAGTAATGTTTTCTTCAAACCCCAGGAAATCTTACTGTATTATGACAAGTGCAGACTACCCAAGCAGTGCCTTTGGAGGTAGGCAGAGGACCTATTTAGGAAACAGGCTCTGCTGAACTGCTGTGCCAAACCTGGCATCACTCCTAGCCTGGGTGTCCAGGCAGCAGTGCTTGGTAAATGTGTGAACTGTTTTCCAGGTAGCTGCCTTACAGATTTCCAGAAGAGGGATGTCTCTGGAAGCTGCTATTGATGCAGTAGTCCCTCTAGTAGAATGGGCCCTAAGCCCTTGTGGGAGCTGCTTACCCACTTTGCCATAACAGAATTGTATACATGACACAATCCACCTTGCTATGGATCTCTTTGTGTCAGGTTTACCTTTGCCAACCTCTCCATAGGTCAGAAAGAGTTGGGTTCTGTCCCCTCTGTGACCTTTCATGTGCTCTAGGTAGTAACTAATAGCTCTCTTGACATCCAAGCTATGTAGTCTACGCTCACCTGAGGAGGAGGAATGATCAGTAAAGAAGACTGGCAGGGTGATAGATTGATTAATGTGAAAGTCAGATACCACCTTAGGGAGAAATTTTTTATTTGTCCTGAGTACCATGTTGTCCCTATGGAAGACCACATAATTGGGCTCCATGGACAAAGCCTGAATCTCACTAATCCTTCTAGCAGAAGTAATGGCCACTAAAAACACAGCCTTCCAAGTCACATACATAAGGTCAGCTGATGACATGGTCTCGAAAGGATGCTGCATAAGCTGCACTATGCAAATGTTTAAGTCCCACAGGGGTGTAGAAGCTCTATGAGGAGAGTGCAAATGCAGTAGTCCCTTAAAAAAACTTTCAGAGCACTGCATTAAAGGCCAAAGAGGATGGCTTACCTACTGACAGGTAAGCAGACACTGCAGCCAGATGCACCTTCAAAGTAGAGGTCCTGAGGCCTAGATAGTGAAGATGGGTGAGATAGTCTAGAACTACTGATAACTCAGCCTGGGTATGATCTAGGTTTTTGTCCCTGCACCAGAAAGAAAATATTTTCCACTTAGAAGTATAGATTTTCCTGGTAGCAGGTTTTCTGGATATCTGAAGGACCTCCATTACCCCTTCTGAAAGATTCAGATTTGCATACTGTAGGTCCTAAAGAAACAAAGGTTGGGGTAAAGGATTCTGCCCTGGGAGGAGGTCAGCAAATTGTGTCTCCTGGGCAGACTGATTGGCTTGGCTACTGATAGAGACAGAACTAGGGAATACCATGGCTGCCTGACCCAATCTGGGGCAATGAGGATCATTGAGGCTGGCTGGGATATGAGCTTGTTCAGGGCTGTCGGCAACAATGGGAAGGCATACAGGAACTTCCCTGTCCAATCCAAGGTCAATGCATCCAGTGGTACTGTGTCTTTCAGTGGGGGTCTGCAACAGTACAGAGTGAGCTGGTAATTGTGTGGGGAAGCAAAGAGGTCTACCTCTGGAGTGCCCCACCTTCTGAACACCAACTTGCTTGTTTAAGGACCATTCGTGATGGTTCTGATTTATTCTGCTCAGTGCATCTGCCTGCACATTGTCCTTCACTGGAAGGTGGATTGCTGACAGCAAGATGTTCAGGGAATAGGCCAGGGTCCATATTTTCATAGCTTCTGTGCATGGGGTGTGGACCTTGTGCCTCCCTGTTTGTTGATGTAGTACAAAGTTGTCATGTTGTCTGTCCTGACCTGGACCACCTTTCCTTGCAGCATGCTGGTGAATGCCTGAAGTGCTAGGAACACTGCCCTGAGCTCTGACATGTTGATGTGCAACAATGACTCCTGTCTGAGCCAAGTACCGTGGACAGTATGCTCCCCACCCTACTAGGGAAGCATCTGTAGTGAGCACCAGAGATGGTTGCTCTTGGAGGAATGGGACCCCCGTCTGAGGTTTTCCAGATCCTGCCACCACTGGGGTGCCTGCACGAATGTTTGAGTGACTGTGACCAGCTTTGATAACCTGTCTCTTTTCTGACGCCGGTAATGCTTGAGGTGATACTGAATATCCTTTATCTGAAATCTTGATCCTGACGCTGTGGCAGACTTGAGGCTGCCATGTGGCCCAACAGCTGGAGAAAGTGCCTGGCCAGTCTGAGGCTGTGAGGCTTGGAGGAGCCCAAGAGCTGTATGATAGTGTCTGCTCTCAGCTGAGGAAGAAAGGCCCTTCTTCTGACTGAATCCAACTCTGCTCCTATGAACTCCAGGAGCTGTACTGGGTGCAGCACTGGCTTCTGCTGGTTTATCAAGAACCCCAGGGACTGTAAGAGTTCCTGTGTCAGGGCCAGAGACTGCTTGACCTTGTCACAGGGCAACCTGTGATGAGTGAGTGAGGGTTTTAGAAAAAATGTCACCCCCCCCCATACAGGATATAAAGTGCTTATGTGATTTAGTTATTTATAGTACAGGTATGGATGCAGCTTTGTAATGAAATGGGGCTGGAAAATATTTGTTTGAGGTTCCTTTGGGGATTCGTTTTCCTAATAGGAATTATAGGTGTCCTGACAATGCTATGAAATAGTGAATGCCCGAGTTAGAATTTCCTGCTGCTTCTGGAATGTATTCAAATAATAGCAGATGCTAGTAAGCAATAGTGCACAAAACGGTGCTTTGAATTGTGCAGTGCTCTGCTATTTGTCCCTATATTTATAGTGGGAAGCAGGTGTGCTTGAATGGTAACAGTAAATAGTGAAGGTAATTAGTGGAAATCGCCACTCGGGGACTTGCAGGTGGTAAATAAAGGCTGTTCCTCATGATGGTGGGGCTTCTCTAATTTTATGTTTATGCAGGCTGTGTTTTGGGAGGTAAAAGGGTTTAAGTGCAGTGCTGTGAGTCATTGTTAATTATGCAAGCTTGCAAGAATGTTTGTAAAAGAAACACACAGTTTAGTGCTGTTTTGCACTATGTGGGGTAAATATTTGAATGGGGAAAGGTGGACTGTTATGAGTTGTAGGATGTTCTCCCCTTCCCCCCCTCGAGTGAAAGCGGCGGATAGCCTTTGGGGAAAGTTGGTGCAAGTCGTAGTAGTGTTAAGGTTGCTTTTCTTCACACACGAACCATGCACAAGGTAATAGTAGTGCTTTCAGCTAAACAAATGATAGTTCCAATAAGCTGAAGCACACACATACCCCAATAATAACCGGACCCAGAACTTCTTTAACAAATTTTATTGCACCAATAGCTCCACCTGACGCGTTTCGGACAAAGGTCCTTTATCAAAGGCTAAAAACGTTATGAACACACATCTCAGTTAAATAACAAATCACCTATTACATCATAGTAACGAAATACAAAATCATTGGTTCAACAGTAATTAAACACCATACCCTTAAAACCATCATTAAATATTAAAGACATATCCATAAAACATCAAGGATTGAACTATCAAACATCAAATAACAATTTATATGCATATTTACACTACCAGTTCTACTGGATTAAAAATCTTCTTATTATAAATAATTCTATCTACATTCCGGATATAGTTTAAGCTCCAAATGTGCATTAATGCCAATTTTTTTATATGCATTTAATCGTAAAATCCATTCATTTTCCTTTCTCAGAATTTTATTGCGGTAATTACCGCCTCTCAGACCATGGAAAACTTTTTCAATGCCTACAAATTTAAAGTCATGCACTTCCAGTTTTTCCTTGTTCTCAAAAACATGCGCTGCCATCGCATAAGTCAATAGTTTAAGGCTGTATGTTTTACATTTCCTCTTTTCTCAGCACAGAAAATAAAATGTATTGGGAATAAAATTGCTGTATTTGCGCTTACTGTTGGTTTTCTGGCTGGGGCTTGGTTAGAATGCTGTGGGGAGGATCGTTTCCTGTTTCCACTTCACCTGTGTGTAATTTACTTACAGGGTTTTAAAATGTTGACATAGAAACTGCCCAAAGAAACTGAAGCAAGTGAGTTTTGTTACTACTTGCAAACATTTTAAGTTAGACGGAACAATGGCCCTAATGGAAGGAGCTCCGCTTACCCTCTCACTGGTCTGCTCTTCCCTGTGTAAATTCAGGACTCTTTTAGGAGCCTGCTGGCCTGTAGCCATTAAATTTATACAGCCTAAGGCAGGACCGTTTGAATGATGGTGGAGTCCATTAATTATTCATGAAGTCTTTTGGGCTTTCTTGTAAAATACAAATTAGAAAGCATTTGTGTCTAGTGTTATGTTATATAAATGTTATAACAATACTGTTAAAGGAAGACTGAAGTAAAAATAATTTGTATTATGTACATAAACGTTTGAAACTTTAGATGGGGTGGGCTTAGAGTCACAAGGGTTTGTAAGCAAGTATATAAGGGCTGTTATTGCAAGCTATTGCAGATAGGTGTTAGGTCTGGAGACAGGCTCCAGCAGAGAGCTCTGAGCACTGCTCCTAGGTATTAAAGTAGAATACCTGGGATGGCTAGCTCTTTCTGGCCATGGATTCCCAGTGACTTCTGTGTTGTGAGGTTGCCATTTATGTTTTTTTTTGTTTATGTCGTACCAGTTTGCTCTTTAAATATGTCTTGCTAAAAAGAAGAAAGATGCTGAAGTAAAATAAAGTTGCTGAAGTTTTTACGTGCCATTGTGTCACACTACCTTACAGTTTATTCAGTCCATGAAGTCACCCGCACCCTACGACAGACCTGCTGAGGAGACTGCCCCACTAAGAGCCAGTCATCCAAGTATAAAAAAACTGCCACTCCCTGCCTTTGTAGATGTGCCACAACCACAGCCAAGCATTTTGTGCACACCCTTGGAGTAGAAGTAAGGCCAAAAGGCATTGCTCTGAACTGATAGTGGCCTGATGGAAGTCTGAACCTGAGGAATAATCCAGAGATGCCAGCCAGTCTCCTTGACTTAAGGTTGGCAGAATCATTTTTAAGGTGACCATTTTGAATTTTAGTTTCAGTAATTGCCTATTCAGGTGTCTGAGATCCAATATGGTTTGCCACTCCCCTGTTTTCTTGGTTGTAAGGAAGTATCTTGAGTAAAGGCCATTTCCTTTCTGTAAGAGAGGAACTGGCTCCACTGCTCCTAATGAAAGCAGATTCAATACCCCTTTTCCAGTAAGAGTGTCTCTGAGGGGAAGGAAGGTTGAAAAACTCTTGCCCTCAGTCTTGGTCTGAGTTTGAAACTGAGTGCAAGACCCTGACCCACCGATCTGTGGTGATGGATTGCCATTCCTGGAGATAGTAGGTCAGTCTGCCCCCTACTGGAACTGGGGAGGCAGCCCGAGCAGATCCCTCAGGGTGTCTTCTTATTTTGGGGTGCTGACTGGGTGTAGGGGCTAGTACGTTTGGTGCCTCTCCTGCCCCTGCCTCTGAAGTAGCCCCTCTACTTCTGATATTGTTGATAGGCTTGATGCAGGAAAAAAGGTCTGTAATGTCTGCCCCATGACCCCTGGCATGTTGCTTTTGGGGGGGTAGAAGCCTTATCCTTAGCAGCAACACTTTGGTATGCTGCTTTGTATTCATCCATCTTCCTCATGTAAGCCTCTGTCTGAACAGAGATGAAGGCTCACATGGGAAGTCCATGGCTTTGGACTGGGTATCTTGGGTAAGACTGGTAGTCCTTAGCCAAGCAAATCTCCTGAGGGACATTGAGAAAGCAATCTGCCTGGCTGCAGTGTCATTGCTATCCACTGCCATTCTGAATTGGACATTGGAGGCCTCTACCCCTCTCTTGGCAGCCTCCTCCTGGTCTCATAGGTTATTACAAAGCCAAGAAGAAAAAAGTCCATAATGGCCTGCCTAGTTAATATCCAGTTATAACTTGTTTAATCAGGAATTCATCCAAAGAATTTTTAAAAATATTCATTGACAAACTCGCCACTATTTTCATGGGTAGACCATTCCATATACTAGTTATCCTTTTACTAAAACAGTTTTTCCTAGCATTTGTACAGAAGGAGCTGATCCGGATTTGAAATGGGTGAGCTCTTGTGTCATATGGCTGCATCCTTAACTCCAATCCCAGTTTATGCCACAGGTCATCACCTGATAGTGCTCTGTATGCCATGCACATATCACCTTGGAGCCTCCGGAATTCCAAAGAATACAGTTTCATTCTACCAGTCTCTGTTGGTGGCTTAACCCCTCAAGGTCTGTCACATGTCATGTTGCTTTCCTTTGTACCTGTGCCAGTGATTTTATGGTCCCTTTTTACCCAGGTGACCAAAATTGGGCGCAATGTTCCAGATGCAGATGGACCAGAGCCTTATATAGAGGCATTACCACCGATCTGTCTCTACTTTTAATATGCTTGTTTATGCAATGTAGGAGACCACTAGATTTTCTGATAATGTGATTACAGTGTGTCTTAAAGCTCAGATCATTAGTAATATAAATCTCCAGGTCCTTTTCTTCTGGTCTGCTGCCATTGGTGTTGGCACAGATTTTATCATCTCCAGCACAGTGTCCCTGAGTGTTCTTTGGTACCTGGCAACATAGGCCATGTTTGAAGCCTGCCTAACTGCCAGAGAGGAACCCAGATACTGCTTCTTTGCAATATAATCCAGCGTTCTGGAATCTTTATCAGGAGGATGTGATGCCAGGGGAATGCCTGCTTTATCACAGGTTGCTGCCTTTACCACACCCTCATGGCTAGGGTGTCAGAACAGGAACTCGCCCCACCCTTAGCCACCCAATATTTCTTATCCACCTTTCTATCAATTGGTGGAATAGAAGTTTGGGTATGCAGGATTTTCATGACCTGCTTCTTAAGGGACTTGTGGATGGGCAATAAAACTCTTTTAGGAGCCTGGACATCCATCATATCTCTATAGTCCTGTTACTCCTCCTCATCAGTTGATTCCTGTTCGGGCAGGTCCGGGGACTGAGCCACCTGTTTCACAAATTTAAAATGAGAGGTAAAGTCCTCAGTTCCCTTGTCAGGGAAGTCAGGACGATGAGGATCAGGTGAAATATCCAGATCAATGGGTTCACCATAATCCTCTTCCTCTTCCTCATCAGCATCATCCTCATATTTCTCAGCACAAGTATCCATTTCAGGTTCCAAGGAACCGGGAACCAAAGTGGAACTTGAGGGATCCAAACGTGGTCACTTCGGAACCTGAACCGGAGTTACCAGTTAAAGCGACTGAATTATCCTAATAGCATTTGCTATTTGCTCAGCGGTTGGAGCTGGGTTACTCGGTTGTGGTTCAACCACTGAATGTTTTTCTTTTCTTTTTCTCTTTCCTGCATCTGCTGGGTTAGGGGCAGGGTCAACAGGTCTCTTTTTTGCCGATGAACCATCACCCTTGTCAGAGGGCTGATCCTCCGGTTCTTTTGGCCCAAAATGATTTGTCTGCAGCCAGTTCAGCAGCCTTCTCAGACATCTTTTCCTGCAGTCGTTTTAAGCAGTTCTCAAGCGTCGACTGAGGGAAGTTTTTACAAATATTGCAATCCTCTGAGGTGGTCAAACCCCAAGCAAAAAACACAAACAAGATGAGGATCTGCTTTTGCGAACGGTTCCCCACACACTGTACAATGTTGGAAACCTCTGGGGCCCATTCGCTTCTTGGTCTGTGACATTGATCGGTTGTGAAAAACCGAACTAAACCGAGAATTACCCCGGTAAATTTAAGCTATCAAAAACCACCTTACCAGATGGTAAACAGTAAATTTAACTCAAAGACACAAAATAATATTGGTTCCCTCCTGGTTGGAAGAACCGAGGAGGAACCGAACAGACTTACCAAAACTACACTAATCTAACTAATTCTACCAGTGAACCAAGGACAGTGCTTCAAAAATCGAATAAAGTAAACGGACTTTAAAATAAACGGAGAAAATAATCTCTTCAGTTAGAGTGAAGGAGAGCTCTCCGGAGACATCTTACTGAGGCAAGCAGAGTAAAGAATCTGACGGTTGCAGGAAGTGTAACCAGGGACAGTGATTTGAAAACCGAGCTCGAGCCCAACATTCCACTATTAGCATAGGTTCTAGTAACCATTTCAGCTCCGGGGCAGTCCTATGGTGAGACCATACTGCACTTGTCAGAATACAGTAAGATTCCCTGGGGTTTGAACAATATGTTATTGCAAGCTATAAAATTAAAAATGGATCAATTTGTTTACCCAGGTACTGTAATGGCTATGAAGCTCAATATCTTCAATAAACTTGACAAAGTTATTTTTTTTTATTCCTGCAAGCTGCTGACCTGTCTCCACAGTAGCAGTGCCACTGCTGCTCAAAATGCTGGGGGTCTGGATTCTGGAACAAGCCCTAGGTCATCAGAGAGTCAGTGAGGAGGATGGAACATCCCAAAGGACACTCTTGTCCTCATGGGAAGCCAGGGAGGTTGATGTCATTGCTTTACTACCCCCAGGTGACCCCAGGTGGCAGTGCAAGGTCTATGGTGGCCAGGAATGAAGGCACAGAGATGCACCATGCGGCAGCATACCACTTCATGCAAGTACACAGAGCTATATGTCATGTCCAGGGGAAGGGTATGGAATCAAGGTGACAAATCCCCTGAGAGCTGCAGGATAAAGCCCAGGCACTTACAGACTGCACTTCCCTTGCTACTCACACTACCAACAAGACTTTCTGAGGGAATGCAAACTCTTGGCCCCACCTCCCTTGCAACTCACATCACCAGCAGGACTTCCCAAGGGAATGTAAACTCTTGGGCTCCACCTTCCTTTACTACCCACCCCATCAACAAGACTTCTTAAGGAAATGCATACTCTTGGGCCCTGCCTCCCTTACTATACACTCAACTGACAAAACTTCCCATGGGAATGCTTACTTCAAGGGACCTGCCTCCCTTACTACTCACCCTACCAAAAAGACTTCCTCAGGGAGTGCATGCTCAAGGGACCTTCCTCCCTTACTACTCACCCTACCGTCAAGAGTTCCAAAGGGAAAACTCCAGGGACTCACTGCATGGGGGTAGCCATTGAGAACTGGAGTAAGTAGCAGGTCAGAGCTGGAATGCTGCCTAAAAGGGCTGATGTGGAGGTACTGATTTTTTAATTTTAATTTTGTTCTTTCGGTAACTGAGTAAGGCCCACTAGGCAGAAGTGTCTGTTTTCAGGGGCTGCCCGGGAGCACTAGGGTGGTTAAGTGACTTGCTCAGAGTCACATAGTATGCAAGTGGAGGTTGTCGGAATCAAACCCAGGTCTGTTGGATGTACCAAGCTCATTCATAGTTCATTACTCTAATCTCCAGGCTATACTGGAGCAGAAGGAAAAAAAAAGTTCCTGTCATCTAGGCGGACCGATTGGTGCTTCAGCACTGTGTTGTGCTGCCACCCTGTGAGATTAGGGTTTGTGTGCCAACCCCAGAATCCCATACTGGGACAAACTGGAGGGCCCGGTGTATTATGGAGGCGAGGCCCTCAAAATCTGAGAAGGGAGGGCACAGGCAGCCAGTCATTCATACATTCATGGGCCCACTACTAGCCAACCCAGGAGGGTCATTGGCCTTGGACATGTAAGGCACCTATTTGTTCAGCTTCCCGGAGATGAGAGGATGCAGCCATGACAATCATGATTGATTGGATGGGGACAGAGAAAACACAAAAGGGGTGTATTGAGAACCATAAGAATTCAAGCAAGCTAGCTGCTTAATCTGCATTCCAGAGTGTGATATTTTTCAGCATCTAAAAGAGCCAATTCACTGATTTTGGGTGGGGCTGGGGGGCAGGAGCCTGGGAGAAAAAGATTGTTACACGCTGACAACATTTTGCATTCATAATAATGATACCCAATATTAATGCATTTAGCAAGCTTTCCAGCTACTTGCTCAACCAACACAAAACTAAACTCCTATTTTTTTTTCCTTTAATTCTGCATAAAATCCAAATGTTGTTCCACAAATCCTATGTCCTGTAAATGGCCTAAAGACAGTCTGAACTGTTCAGGTATTTTTTATGTCTAGTGATATACAGTAAGTCTTTAGGTCAAGTTAATCTCTTACCTACTGTTGCAACACTAATAAAGGTTGTCCTGATCTGGTCATACCTTATCTTTTTGAGATTGATAAGATTCCATTGCCGGGTTGCTAATGCCAATGATTGCTTAGTTTTTAGCCATGGTCTCACAGTGAATACCAACTGTTGTGGATGAAGAAGAGCTGCAGTTGGTTCTTAAAGAGCTGCTGATGCCTCAAAGAAAACTTTAAAAAAAACATAATAATTAGGCATAATTTAGCTTGCATGCCATATATATTCTATAGATTTTTCCTTCCCTTAATTTAGGAATTATTAAGGAAATTTGTATGAATATACAATCTTTATGCCTCAGAGCTCATCTGCATCTATAGCTTACTCCTACTTCAAGTCATCTCCATCTGTTGTGACATCACACTCTGTTGCCATGGGAGTATCTATGGTATCACAAGCAGTTCATTATGAACTCAGGTAGGGAGAAAGCAGCAGGAACAGATGAGCTCTTCTGGAGCAAAGATCCTGTTTTCATGTAAATTACCTCATTAATAAATAATGGAAAGGAGAAATACAGAACTAATGTGTAGTACAAGCAAAACTGTGCCTAAATATTATGCTTTGTTAAAGTTTATCTGAGGGTGTCAGCTGCTCTTTAATAAACACAAATGTTTTATTATAGGCATAAGTTAACAGAACAATGTATGGAGAACTGAAACTTTAGTCATAGCGGTTTTCTAATCACTGTTAATATACAGGCTACTACTTCTTAGCTGCAAAACAAAGTAAGCACAGGCAGCTGCACAGATTGTAGAATGATAATATTCATGTATCTCCACAGTTTGAAGTTTCAAAAATGGCTGTAACTAATTAACAAGAGGGGTATCCCAAACTGATCCCTGTTCTCTGTCCTTGCCTATTTGTATAAGTTCAGTTGTTGTCTCTGACCTAATAAACTCTGTAATTCTTTGGTATGTTAATGTCCATGCACTGTACTGGCACTGTAAATTATTATTGTCTGTAACTAATCTGGATCGCCCTTGAAAAAGAGACTCCAATGTCTCAATGGGATTTACGTGGTTAACAAAAGTCAATAAATAAATCTACCAAGGTTCTGGAGTTGGTTTACCTGAAGGGAACAAGAATGAGAAACCTACCAAGGTTCCAGAGTTGGTTTACCTGAATGGAACATTCTGCCAAACAACTTAAATTATTTTATAACCTCTAAAATCTTTTAAAGACACAAGACCAACTTAAAAAAAAAAATTTGGCCTGGGCCGCTCTGATGGTCCAATGGGTGCACATAGCACCACCGTACAGATGACTTGGGTTCAGAAGGGAACCCGAGTCACCGTGTCTGGAGGCAGGCCAGGCTGAGGTAGCTAGCATGCGGCAGAAGGCCTCAGCCATGGAGGTTTGCCAGTGAGCTCCAGTGCTGCAGCATTCACTGCATCTG
Source organism: Neoceratodus forsteri (assembly GCA_016271365.2). Classification (NCBI taxonomy): domain Eukaryota; kingdom Metazoa; phylum Chordata; order Ceratodontiformes; family Ceratodontidae; genus Neoceratodus; species Neoceratodus forsteri. The sequence goes on from CM057449.1 coordinate 1,809,289,236, forward strand.
TACCAGAGAGTCTGCTCCTGCCACAGCAGACATGATGTATGCATGTGAGGCCATCATCAAGCCGTGGAAGTGATGTAAGCAATATAATATCTAACAGGGTGGGCGGTATGGGTTATACCAAACTGCTCAGGGGTATAATGAGGCCCAACGCCAAAGGCAGAGGGCCTTATGACCCCTGGAAAGTCCAGTATAGCCTACACCACCCATCCTGGAGGGTATTATTGTCTTTAGAAAATGGATTATGGGTGACATCTTTATAAAATATTCTTTGCAAAAAAACTTTGTTGCACACCAGTTAGGGTTCAGATTAAAGCGGCAAAAGTGGGGAAATGTGGTGTTAGGGTTCCCAACCATAACACCTCACCCGCACCCTGCAGGCAGCAAAAGGAAAACCCATTATGGCTTCACCTCTCCTGAGGCTTCACAAATTAGTCCTGGGGTGTTCCTTGGGGTTGTCAATGCTAACACTCACCACATTCCATCAGTAAAGAAGCTGAGATGTGCAGACTATATGAGGACAGAGTGAGCGCTATGGTTGACATCCCACAAGGAACACCATTGGCTTGATCTGCAAAACCTCAGGAGATGTGAAACTGAAATGTTTTTTCCTGCTGCTGCCTGCAGGGCGGGGGTGAGATGTTAGAGCTGGGAACCCTAACAGCACATTTGCCTACTTTTGTTGCTTTACTCTGAACCCTAACTGGTGCATTAACAAAGTTTTTGTAAAGAATTTCCTTACTTTTTGAGCTAGTGTAAGTGTAAGGTCCCTTTGGGAAGTGCATGAACATATCCATTTGCCTTTGCATCCCTCCACAGATTCACACACAGATGCATACATCCATGTTGGTGTGGAAGCACTGGGCACTCTGGGCCCTGCACTTCAATTTCTCCCAAAAAGCAATTTATTTGCTTAGTTGTATGGCTTTTTAAACTTCCAGTGCTATCATAAGGGGAATTTTGATGTTTAATGTTTATGTTTTTTTATATGTCCCCTAAATTTTTTTTTGGGGGGGGGGTTATGTGTTATTTTTGTAGTACTCTTTAATACCTTTGTTTTGATAGATTGTCTCTAAGTGCAAATACTAAGGGAGTTATGGCTTGTTGAAGTTGAAATGTGAGGAAAAAAATAAAGTCAAAATTCTTTTTTTGTAAAAAAGGAATCCTTCATAAGAAAAAAATTTTGAGCTGGCCCAATGGCATAGAGGGCTGAGGTGCTGGCACCTTACCTCGACCTGTGCCAGTGACCTGGGGCATCAGAGGTCAGCACGGGGGGGGAGGGTGGAGCTGGACAGAGTTGCCATCAGGCAAGCTCTCCTTTCCAGGGAGGAAGTGCAGCTTCCCTCGGCTGATGGCAACCCTCAGTGGAGGCTGGAAGAAGCTCAGGCCTGAGGGGGCCTAGGCAATAGGCCAGGGGGTGGGGGATGGAGGCTGATACCGGGGCTGTTCGGCACATGCGCGCCTCCACGTGCTGACTCCTGGGGCCTTTGGGAAGGACAAAAATAGGTGGCAAAAAATACCGGTCAGCAGGATGAAGATCGCCCCCGCAGGCACCGCCTCCCGGGATGTGGGTAAGAGCCGTGATTCCAGGGACGGGGCTGGGGGGTTAGTTGGATGGGGCTGACCAAGGTGAATAAATAGCAGTCGTGATAAAAAAAAAAAAAGATTTTGGGGGGAAAAAACAAGTCCAACATTTTTTTTCATACAAAGGCATCCTTTCTCATATGAACAAAAAATAAATAAATGAAAAAGGATTCCTTCATAAGGAAAAAAAAATGAAAAAAAAACTACATCCAAAATATTTTTTCGTATTTATTTATGTAAAAGTTTAACCAGGAAGTATATGCTGAGTTGATAATAGCTCATTTCCAGATGAGTCCTGGGGGAAAGGGGAGGAGGAGGAGGAGATAGCTAACAATATAACAACAAGGCAAAATACAAATAAGTAATACAAGCAGAATCAAAAATGTAAAGGCAAAATAGTACATGAAGGCAAACTAGAAATAAAAACATTCAAATATATACAGAAAGAAAACAGAAAATAGAACAGCAAGAAGAGGGCAAGACTAAAGAATCGAGAGAAAGAGGAAGGGTCAAAGGCAGTTGCAAGTAGGATGACAAAAGTCAGGAAGAAGAGACTTTAGGGAGGAGATAGAAGAGGCAGAATGAAAAGAAAGGGGAAAGCGGTAAGTAAAAGCAGATTGGCCAACAAAAGATTTTCTAGGAGGGATATTAAAAGAAGGGAAGGTATTGTTGTGAAGAGGGTAGGAGGAAGAAGAAGGAGGGGGGAAGAAGGGATTTGAGATAAGAGGGAAGGGTGCCAAACCAGAATTTGGACAAGAAAGAAACACAATGGGAAAGGCACCTAGCATCGAGAGAAGGGAAAGAAGAGTAGTGGTGAGTACGAGAGGGGCAATCTAAAGCAAAGCAGCAGAAATAATGTAAAAGGGGGTCCAGTCTTGCAAGGGAGGATTTAGAAGCACTACAGTAGACTAAGTCACCATAGACAAAGATTGGAAGGATCATTTTTAGTACAATTTCTCTACGAGCAGGGAGCAGTATACATACTTTATTCCTGTACAAAGCACCATGCTTAGGATGAAGCTTATGCTGAATTGCATCAATGTGAACAGAGAAAGCAAGATGCTGGTCAATGCAGACCCCGAGGTACTTAAAGGAGGAGACATCTTCAAGTACAGCACCATGAAGGGTATTTAAATAGGGGAGGAGAAGTGAGTTTGGCAAGCCTCTGACTGGTACCAAAAGTCATAGACTGTTTTTTTTTGGGGGGTTAGCATTATGAAATAGTTTGTTAATCTTGAACCAATGCTAAATGTTGTCAAAATCCAATTGTACTCAGGAGGTAAGGCCATGGGGAGAGGATCCAAAAGCAAAAAGAATTGTGATGTCAGCGTACATATGAATGAACACAGAGGAACAGACAGAGGGTAGGTCACTTAGGAAAAGAGAATAGGACCCAGGACAGACCCTTGAGGGATGCCTGAGCTAATGGGAAGAGAAGAGGAAATGGATTTACCTATCTGGACAGCTTAAGACCTGCATTTAAGGTATGAACAAAACCAGCTGACTGAAGAGTCAGAAATGGCAGCAGCTTTAAGTTTGTCCAGTGTCAAAAGCTTTAGCAAGATTAACAAAAAGTCATAAGTCATTTATCCATATCTGTAAGTATACAATCAGTGAGCCAAAGGAAGGAAGTAGAAGTAGAGTGGGATTTCCTAAAGCCAGACTGGAAGGGGGTGAAAAAGGAGGAATTGTCAAGAAAGGAAGAAAGCCGAGATAGAACAATGTGTTCCTGTTACTTAGCCAAGGTAGGAAGGAGAGAGATAGGATGAAAGTTACCAGGAGAAGTGGGATCACTACCTTTGTGAATGGGTATGACAGTAGCCAATTTTCAGACATCAGGAATAGTAGAAGAGGAGGAGGACAGATTTAGAAGAAAGGTAATGGGAAGAGCAATGGCAGGTGCTGAGTGAAGGAGAAGCTTAGTATCAAGTCCATCAGGACTGCCTCCCTTAAATGGCTTTTGGGAAAGCAGAGCTTTTAGGGAAACAGCAGGAGTGATAGGAGAGAAGGAGGCAGGGAGAGGGAAAGAAGGCTGGTAGTGGATGAAGGGATAAGAGAAAGGGTAATGGTAGTAAAGTAGGAATTAAAAGAGCTGGCAACAGCAGAAGGGTCAGAAATAAGGGAGTCACCAATCTTTAAAGTGGGAGGGGGAGAGTAGTTCTGAGGGGAGAAAAGGAAATGTATAACCTTCCAAAAATTGGAGGGGTTATTTATGTTGTTATGGAGTGTGGAACCAGAATACTCAGACTTTGCAAGTCTGACAGCTTTAGTATAGGCATCATGAAGACATCTGTAGTGGGCCAACAAAGATTGGGAGCCAGTGAGTTTAAAAGTATGCCAGGCAAGGTCTCTGGAGTGGAGACAAGTAAGTATCTCAGCCGGGGATGGTGTAAGCCCCGCACTCTGGTTCTATGCTGGGGAGCATAACTATCCCACATAGCCAAGAATTTAGACTGAAAGTAATGTAGGGCAGAATTTATACTAAGGGCTGTAGATATGGGAGACCAATCAATTGATCAAAGATCAGTAAGGAGAGATGTCAAATTAAGTGACTTAAAAGACCTGAGGTAAATAAATTTACGTGGAGCTTTAGGGTGGTGTAGTTTTCACACACAGTAAATCATATGGTGATCGTTGAGTGCATCAGGAAGTATACCTGCATCAACTACATGGTGGGGGCGAGAAGTGAGGATCCAGTCAATTAAAGAGTGGTTTAAGGATCTAAAATTTAAATGGGTGGGTTCAGAAATTAATTGGGTCATCTGAGGTGACAATATTTTGAGAAAATTTATGAGCATTAGAGGCGATCCAATTTAAGTTAAAGTCACCAAGTATAAGTAACTCACCACTCAAAGAGGTTGAACATATAGAGGAAAGGAGCTTAGTAACTGAAGCAGAGAATACACCAGGAGAGCAGTAAACACCAGCAATAAAGATGGGAACAGAGAAGGGGAAAAAGGAAAAAAGTATCTCTACATACGAAAAAAGAATTTGGACTTAGTGTTTTCTTCCGATTCTTTTTTCATATGAAGGGATCCTTTTTTGTATGTTTTTTTATGTTTATATGAAAGAAGATGCATTCATTAAAATAAGAGAGCCAAACCTTTTCAACAAGAAATATTATATTAAACAATGGTTTCTTGAGCAGAGTAACCTTTCATCACTATACTGCCAGCATGTGTAGGTCTGATCCCAACTAGTGTCCTGTTTTATCGGTATTCTGTATTTTGCAATGGAATGTATTTATATTTATATCTGTGTTCCTTTTCTTTTTTTATTTTGTATATTTATGTCAGATTGAATGAATATTTGGAAACAGAGTGATTGTATATAAGACCTCCTTTGAAATGAGCTTGCTCAACGGAGTATTTCCTTTTCAAGGTTTTGAATAAAATATACTACTACTACTACTACTACCTCATATGAAAAAAGAGCTGGAAAAAAACTAAGTCCAAATTCATTTTTCATATGAAGAGATTATTTTTCATATGGCCCAATTTCTTTTTTGTATGGCCATAAGAGAAAAGGAAATTGAGTCATGAGAAAAGATTTTAAAATGTCTAAAAACAAATTTATGGGTCATTTTTCCAAAAAGTAACTGTAGAATCCAAATAACAGGGTCCTGATTAGCAAGATACATATATTGGTGTCTCTGCAGGATCTCATTTTTATGAGTTTTCAAAAAAAAAAAAAAAAAAAGGAAACAAGATGGCGGTCATATGAAAAATACATTTTTCCCCATGAAAAAAGATTACCCCCATATGAAAAAGAATCCTTTTTCATACTCTTTTTCATATGGACCACATTCTTTTTTGGTTCCAAGCAGCTATCTAAAAGATTGTACTGAGCATGCTCAGAACTGAAATTTTAAAATCTTATAACTTTGGAACAGATTAATATTTTTTCACCAAACCAGTGAAAGGCACCACAGTGGGCCAATCACTTTCCACTCTGAAAATTTCAGAGCAAAATTCCAAACCATCTGGGTGCTAGGTAATGACAAACAAGAACCCCCCCCCCGCCAATTATTTTCACTTTTTTCGCTATCCATATCTTGGAATCTGCACATCTGACCAGAATAAAGCTGGCATGTCAAGAGATTTTGCCCCTGAGACTGAGCAAGCAAAATTTTGTGCAAATCCATTGAACAGCTGTGAAGCTATTAAAGTGCAAAGTTTAGGGTTTAACGTAGACACCCCTGCTTAACACTAACTATAGTGTTGCTAGTGTGCCACTATACTTTGTAAAATATGACAAGCATTTTAAAAAATCAGTAAAAAAAACAAAAATAAATGAAAGGTCGGTTTTCTTATAATGTAGTTCCTCTAATGGTATACTTTCTAGTAGAGGGCATTGCTGTATTTGAGAGTTTTTTTAATTAATGAGACTTTTCTTTTGTAGTGTCTCTTTGTTTGCCACCCCCAAACACAGGCAGTTTTACTGTCCACCCCTTCAACACACAAGCAGTGTTTTCATTGTAGGCATGCAGAGAATTGTTTTGTGTAATAAAGCTAAGCTGGTCAGCATTCACATGAAATCAGGTTTGTTGCTTGCTGTCCCCCACACACACACAAACGCACACAAGTAGCAGTATGGTTAACACTCCGCCTAGTGCTTTCATTGTGGGCATGCAGAGAACTGTTTTGTGTAATAAAGATAAGCCACGGTCAGTATTGACATGATCAGCAGTCACACAAAATCAGGTTTGTTGCTTGACATCCCCAACCCCACCTCCACACACACACACACACACACACACACACACACACACACACACACACACAAGTAGCAGTATAATCACACACATATGCACACCCACACCCATAGTGCTTTCATTGTGGGCATGCAGAGAATTTTTTTTTAAATAAAATTAAACCTCAATCATCATTCATATGCAGTCAGGAGGGATGCGCACATTGAACAGTGGATCCTGACAGGATGACAGCATGAGCGCAATTGCAATCGCTAGTCAGATGACTTAAATACAATCAGGACTCAGGAGAACAGGAGAGATAATGTTGGACTCATAGTTTGTGTTTGTTTTTGTAAATATGCTTTCCAGCGCCACATAGTTGTTCAGTTATGAGCGGGGGAAGCGGATGCTGAGCGGGGAAAGAAACTTTGAGCAGGTAGGCGGACAAAAAAAAAATGGTGTCCATTTTTAATTTTGAAAGTTCTATTTGGCACACCAATTTAATTTGTAACAAGGCAGCCTGGCACTGGCGCTTATTTGTCAGTCTCTGCGCCCTCAGACTGGATCGGTTTCTAGGTGGTGTCAGCAAATCAGGTTCCAGGATTTAACCAATCCATTTTCTAAAAAGAAAATAGAAGAAAAAACATAGCCATGTAAATGACAGTCTGCGCTCTTGGACTCTCCTGGGTTCTATTACCAGCCAGTACTGAATCCTAGTCCACATTGTGAACAGCCTGAGTGTGAGGACAGCCCCCTCCTGGAACCCCAGCAACATAGTGCAAGCTTGGGGGTGACCATTGGGTTGCTTGGAGCCAGGGGAGATCAGGGACGCTAGTCTGAACAGGTTATATCCCTGCCAAGATAGACATAGCCGGGAAGAAAAACCTCTATGGAAAAAAAAAAACAACAAGATGACCTGGTGTGTTTTTTTTTTATTTATCTGGAACAAAATGAAAGTTTGGTATAAAACTGTCCAGACTATTTGGGTACCCACTTGAAGCCCGTTGAAGTATTCCTTGTGCTAAGTGGTACCCCACTAGATATCAATGCAATCTAATACATCTGGGTTATATAATTCCCCCCCACACACACAATTTATCGCCACCTACTACCCACTGGACCCGCATCATCGGGAGTCACCCATTAAGCCTGGCCTCTACCGGAGCCTTACCTGTCAGTCCCCAGGTCCCTCCATTCTACCGCAGATACCCTCCCAGGTGGGGTCAGGGTGGGGGCAATCCCCCGAATCTTGATGTGTCAGGGTCCATGGTGCTGCAGGCTTGGCTCCGGCACATAAAGACCCCGGCTCGGCACTCCATCTTCTCGGCTCCAGTGGGGGTATTTCCATTTTCTCCCTACTGGACGTCGCAGGCCCTGTTCGTCAAGGTGCAAACGCTGACATTGGCAACATCCCTCCCCCCTCCCTATAGTCCTGAGGCTGATTGGTTGCTGACCTACATCCTCAACCAAGCCAGCCCCTAGGACCCCGACTTGTCATTGCGCCCCCAGCCTCCACCAGAGGTCGCCGCTTGCCGGAATAGAGAACCCTCCTTCCCCGAAGAAGGTGAGCCATCATCGGATGCTCTAACCTGTCTCCCCCGGGCCAACCCCTGGTGGCCCGAGCTTGCTGCCGAACCCGGGTCGCCGGCATGGAGTGAGGTGTGGTGTCCAGTGCCTCAATCCTCAGCACCATGGGGCCAACTCTGGGTTATATCATTTTGATTTCTCTCCAACTTGGATTGCTTTAGAAAGAAAGAGCTCCTTCTCATACTCTGAAATATTATCTTACATGGCCCATCCACCAAGTTGTGCTCCAACCTTTAGTTTCAGACTTCTGCCTTTTTATAGGGCCCCAATTGACTGATTTACAGTGTGCAGTATTTATAGGTGCTGCTCTTTGTGGGATAGCCCCATGTAAAACAGCTGCTGATGCCTCTTGGAAAACTCTCTGGGGCCATAATACTGTATTTAGACATAATTCAGCTTATATTTCATATTTCTTGTGAAGAGCGCCCCCCCCCCACACACACACATATTTTACTAAGGACATCTGCATGAAAACCCTTAAAGTTAATCTCCTTTACAGTTTATTCCCCAACTTGAAGACATAATCCTCTGTTGTGACATCACAGCCTGTTGCCATAGGGATAACTGTGATGCCACAAGCAGAACATTATGACATCAGGTGGGGAATAAACAATGGGTGCTGATGAACTCTCAGGAACAAAGATCCTGTTTTCATGCATATGACTGCATTGAAAAAACTCTGCAGGTAATCACTGATTTTAAAGTTGAATTAGGCTGGATTTAGCCCTGTATGCAATCATTGACTTCAGACATAATTAGTGTGGAGGCGCCGGCACGCTCAGCTTAAGGAAACGCTTCTGGATGGTTGTACGTAACAAATATTTCTATATTATGCAATATTGGCCCAATGTTGCTCCTCTGCCTTCCTCAGGAGACTTGTGCCAAGCTTAAATGGTTTCAGGTGCTTGTACTGCTCTGTATTTACTAAGTACTCTTTAAAATGACCGCTAGTCCAAATCACTCATTTTCAATCAATCAAAGTCTTTATTTATCCAGGCGAACATCTTTGAGCAATGCTTATTTACAAGATGGACCTGGTTGGAGCCGGGTCAAGATACAATTCATACAAATTACAATCAGCATAGGCAATTGCAAAAATACATGTACAATCAACAACAAAAACGAAAAACGAACAATATAAAAAAAATATACAATACATGTACAATAAAAGCCATATCAATTGACTGAGCCAGTGACACGGCAGGTTACAATTGATCAGAGGGTGAACTTGTAGTATATAATGGTGGTACAGAGATACTATGGGAGAAATAATGGCAGGAGGACAGGGTTAGCAACTAGGAAGGGAATAGCGAGGATATACAAAAACTACAATGCCTACCCCTGGTCAGAGAGACACAACTAAGATGAACAGAAGGAGAGAATTAACAGAGAGACTATGACGATAGAGCAGAGAGGAGGAGGAGGAGGACACATGTGGGGGGGGTATGGTAGGTACACAAGGGATGAGGACATGGGGAGCACAGTAAGTACCCAAGTGATGAGGAGGGTCAGGATGAGGCAGTAAGAGGATGCAATGGGGGGGGGAAGTATCTTAAGCGCATAATGGGAGGAGGGGGGGAAGGAAACAGGTGCCAAGACCAGATTGTACTGAAACGTGGGGTACTAGGTGCCTAGGGTTCAGTGGCTGACTATGGGTGTGGGAGGCAATTACAGGGTTCCCTCACAGAATAAGCATATAATGTCTTGAGGGAATCCCGACTGAAGAGGATGTGCAGTTTCAATAGTTTTTGTAATTTTGTAATTTGCCTGGAGGTTCATAATACCTGAGATAATAAAATGCCATTTATGACTGTAACCTGTCAATTTACCTGTATGTACTCTGTATCAATGTCCCTCTATGTACTGCACCATGTAATGCTATTCCAGGTCACCCCTGAAAACCTTCGGGGCTCAGCGGGCCTACCCGATCATTTTTTAAAATTTAATAAATAAATATTGTTCTTACTTGGGTCCATGACTCTGCCTTGATCTGGATAGGTGTCATCCTCCATTACATCAGCATTCATTGGCAGTCTTAGTAATGTAACATAAAGAGATATGTGTGCCACTCAAGCACCTAGAAGCTTTTCTTTACAAGCAGAGAGCACTACCCCCCCCCCCACCACAATTAATTTCATCTGACGTTTATGGATATGACCTCAGTAATGAATAATGGGGAGGAGAGCTACAGGACATTTTTTTTTCACCAAGCCTTTTGGCACTTCAAGCCATCACCTTTGCCTTACTTTGGGCCCCTGCTAGATACCCAGCTCTAACACTCACTGAGCCATTGAGCAACCCCAATACGTTTATTTTATTTATTTATTTATGTAAAAGTTTAACCAGGAAAGACATACTGAGCTGAGAACAGCTTGCTTCCAGATGTGTCCTGGGGCAAAGGGGAGAAGGAAATAGCTAAACAATGAACTGATGAAAATAAGAAGTCTATTACAGTATTATAATAATACATGAAGCATAAAATAAATAATTAGAGGCAAATAAATGAATGCGACTAGAAAATAAAACACAATCATATGTATAGAGAAAGGGGATAAGAAGAGGAGAGGGTCATAGACAGTTGCAAGTAGGAGAACAAAAGTCAGATTGAAAACCTCTTCCATTTGGAAGCACAAGTTTTCCTGGTTGAGGATTTCCAAGAAACCCCGAGTACATTCAGGACCTCTTCTGAGAGATGCAGACTGGCAAACTTTAAGTCTTCAAGAACCAGGTCTTTAGGCTGCAGAGACCGGAGACTGGGATACAGTAACCTACCCTGTGAGAATGTCAGGAGATTGTGCCTCTGAGAGAAATGAATCGGCTATGACACTGTTAAGGCTAACAGGAGGAAGTACCATGGCTGCCTTGCCCAATCTGGTGCCACCAGGATCATAGTTGCTGGTTGTGTCCTGAACTTTATGAGGACTCTGAGCAATAGCGGGAAAGGAGGGAAGCATAAAGGAACCTCCCTGACCAGTCCAATGCCAGGGCATCTACTGGTACTATCCCTCAAGCCAGAGGCCTGCAATAAAACTGTGGTAGCTGATGGTTGTCCGTGGAGGCAGTGAGCTCTATGTCTGGTGTACCCCACCTTCTGAATACTGAGGTCAGTGCTTGTTTGTTTAGGGATCACTCATGGTTGTTCTGACTGATTCTGATGAGGGAGTGTGCCAGAATGTTGTCCTTCTCTGGCATGTGGATTACCAACAGAGACACCTGCAGGGAGTAAGCCAAGTTCCAGACCATCATGGCCTCTGTGCACAGCAAGGTTGACTTGGTGCCTCCCTGTTTGTTGATGTAATACATGGTGGTAGTGTTGTCTGTTCTGATTTGTACCTCCTTGCCTTTGACCTGAGGAGCAAATGACTGCAGAGCCAGGAAGGCTACCCTGAGGTCTAGGAGACTGATATGCAAGAGTGACTCCTGAGGGGGCCAAGTACTGCAGGCTGTGAGGTTGTCCATGTGTGCCCCCCAGTCTAAGAGGGAGGCATCTGTGGTAAGTATGACAGATGGAACTTCCTGCTGAAAAGAGGTTCCCTCCCTGAGGTCTTCCCTCTCCATCCACCACTGCAGGGCCTGTAGGAGGGGGTTTTGTGACAGGCACTAGCTTGGAGAGAGGATCTCTCCAGTGGGACCAATGAGACCTTAAATGGAGCTGAACGTCCCTCATTTGAAACCTGGTACCACAGCTGTGGCTGCTTCCATGTGGCCCAGGAGCTGAATGAAGAGCCTTGCTAGCCTAGGTCTGTTTAGCTTGAAATAACTTGCCAACTTCAGGATGTTGTTCACCCTGTCCTGAGGGATGACGGCCCTGCCTTGCAGGGTGTCCAGTTCTGCTCCTATGAATTCCAGGACCTGAACCGGTTCCACCTGGGATTTCTGGGCATTTATCAGGAATCCTAGAGACTCCAAGATGCTCTGAGTGAGAGCCAGAGTCTCTCTGGTGTGCTGAGGGGATTTTCCTATGACTAGCCAATCGTCTAGCTAAGGGAACCTTGTGACCCCTTGCCACCTTAAATGTGCAACCACCACAGCTAAGCACTTGGTGAATGCTCTGGGAGGAGAGGTTAGGCCAAAGGGTATAGCTGCAAACTGGTAGTAGCCTGAAGGTAGTCTGAACCTCAGGTACTTTCTGTGGCTCGGTCTGATTGGGATGTGGAAGTAGGCATCTTTGAGATCCAGGGATGTCAGCCAGTCTCCCTGCTGGAGAGCTGTAATGACCATCTTGAACTTTGGCTTTAAGTGTTTGTTCAGAAGTCTGAGATCCAGAATGGGTTGCCAATCCTCATTTTTCTTTTGGGTGAGGAAGTATCTGGAGTTGAAGCCTTTGCCCCTCTGGGACAAGGGAGCAGGTTCCACTGCTTTGATAAGCAGTAAGTTGGCAACTTTTGAAATCCTTTCTGCTGGGGTTGCTGGACTGAAATATCAACTTCTCAGTCTGGGAGATATTTTGAAACTTAGGGACAGACCCTGGCTCAACACCTCCAGGACCCTCTTGCCTGTGGTGATGGCATGCCATGCTTGGAGGAAGTGAGCTATTCTGCCTCCTACTGGGAAAGGAGAGGTGACCTGGTCTGACACATCAGGGGTTCTGCTTTAGCTGGGACTTGGTCTGAGGTGCTGGCTCAGACCTTCCTACGGTCCTTCTGCCCCTGCCTCTGAAGTACCCCCTGGACTGCTGGTAGCCTGGCAATTCTTGGGTTTGGAAGAAAGGCCTGGTGTAGGAGCCCCTGCCTCCCCTTGCCTGGGACTTGTAAGTGGAGGGCTTGTCCCAGGCTGAATTGCTTCAGTAAGTGGTCTTGTATTTTTCTAACTTTTTCATATAGGCCTCCGTCCTGTCCCCAGAGAGAACATTTTCTCACAGGGAAAATTCAGGGCTTTAGTCTATGCGTCCTGGGACAGATAAGTAGCTCTAAGCCAGGTAAATTGTCTCATAGACACAGTGAGGGCCATAAACTGGGCAGCAGTATCACTAGCATCCACAGCCATCTGAAACTGGTACTTAGTGGCATCTAAGTCTTTTCTGGCTGTCACAGCCAGATCCACTGCTACATCCCCAGAGACCTTATCAGACATGTCCAAAACAGTGGACCAGAGGGCCTTCAGATACTGTGCTGTATAGGCCATGTAGCTGACTTGTCTGAAAAGAAGGGAGGCTGCTAAATACCCCTTCTTCCCCATGCTATCCAGTTTCCTGGAATCTTTGTCAGGTGGATGGAAAGGTAAAGGCACCTTGGCCGTATCACAGGCAGCTACCTGTACTACTCCTTCATGGTCTAGATGTACAAATAGGAATTCAACATTAGTCCTGTCTAGCTGATATTTCTTGTCAATTTTTCTGTCCACACCTGGGGCAGTAGTGGGGGTTTGTAGGATCTTTAAAGCAGGCTTTTTTAAGGGACTTGTGTATTGCAAGCAAAACTCTCTTTGTGGGAGTAAGACCCATCAAGTCTAGAAAGTCTGCTTCTTCCTCATCCTCCATCATTTCCTGAATGGACAGGTTGAGGGTATCCACCATCTGTCTCACAAATGAACTGTGAGAGGAGTACTCCTATGGTCCCTGGTGTGGGGAACTGAAGTCCTCTTCTGGGGAGATTTCAGGCACAATGGGCTCCCCCTCGTCCTCCTCTGGTTCCTTCTACAAAAACACTGGTTCCTGACCGGGAACCAGGGAACTGACAGCCTGGAGGGCCTGCAAAATCTGCAAAGCCTTGGCAATGTCCTCAGCAGAGGGCATAGTCAGTCTGTCCACTGAAAGCTCCTTTGCCTTTCCAGCAGGAGACGCAGCAACATGTTTCTCTTTATGTTTTCTTTTAGCAGGAACCAATTCAGCAGCCAGTTCCACTGGCCCCTTAGACTTGAAGGCATCAGCCTTCTCAGTGGGTTTAGGATCCAATGACTCCCTGGATTTAACCTTCTCAGCATGTGAGGAGGAAGCCTTTTCAGTGGACTTAGGAGAGGGAGAAGAAGGGGCGACCATCTCTTTGAGTTTTTTCACACTCTTTTTTTAAAGTTTTAGGACAAAACATCTTACAAACCTCACAACCTACAAAAATGTGGCTAGGACCCAGACACACTAGACACAAATCATGCCTATCAGCCTTGGCAGTGATCTAGCCACACTTGATGCAGTTTTTAAAACTGGTTGATCCTGTTCTCTTTTTCTTTCTTGGTGTCTTTGACATGCCAGGTGTACATGCCAAGTGTCAGATGCACATGTAAAAAGCCACAAGATAAAAAAAAAAAAAGAATTCAGCAGTCGGTTCCACAGACTGCAGAAAAATATGTAAATATAAATAAGCAATCGGCTCCCTGACAGAATTTAAAGTGCAGGGAATACAAGAAAACACTCGGTTCTTGACAGAAAAGGAACCGTGGTAAAAAAGAACTAAAAGAAAAATTAAATGTTACAGTTCCTGATAACAGGAACTGGAACACTGGTGTTTGTAAAAGTAAAAATGTGGTAAAAAACCCACAGGGGAAACAATTCCCTGGAACTGCTGAGAAACCACAAAAATGATAAAACACAAACTAAACTATGCTAAATTAACCTGACAAAAGTAAAATATAAGGGCAGCAATCAAAAATAGTAAACATAAACATTTACCAAAATGGAAAACAACAAAGTTAGTAGATGTTGAGGAGAGCTTTCCAAGGCGCCTAAACTAGGCAGGTTGAGAAATGAATCTGAGCATTTCTGGGAACATGGCAGTTACTGGGGGCAGCAGTTTGAAACTGGCATGAGCCAGCCAGCCCGGTTGTGCTGAGGGATGCCCTACCTTGCGCTTTGCTGGCGATCTGTGTTCGGGAACGAGCATGGGCCGCCGGGGGTTGGCAGGGAAGATAAGGATCGAGCATCCGATGGACTGCTCTCCTTCTCTGGGGAGGGGGGACATCAGTGATCGGCTCCTGACTGGCCCCTAGTGGAGGCTGGGGGGGCAGCACGCCGATGCTGCAGAAAAAGGGGTGGAGATGGTGCAGACACCTAAAGGAGTGCATGCAGACACATGCGCACTCCTTCTGTCGGCGTCATTGTGCGCCACTTCTCCAGGGTGAAAAAGCGGAAAAATTGGGTTCTGGTCAGGCAGCATGAGCTTCCAACCTTCGCGGCCCGACCCCGAATGGTGCTTCCTCATCTGGATCCTCACAGGTGAGTCAAGCTTAGGGGGAGAGGCTCCCCACCACTCTGCCACGGGGGGCAAGCTATGAGGGAATTGAGGAAGTTAACCTGATGTCAGGGGTGCGGGCCGGAAGGTCTGTCAGGATGTGCAGCCGACTGGGGAGCCACGGGGAAGATAACAAATAGCAAAAAAAAAAAAGAAAGAAAGTGGCATGAGCCAATGAGGATTACATCATTTACATACATTCCATTTTCTCTGGGGCAGTTCAACACAGGAGGCTAACTGCAATAGTTTAAGCAGACTCATGGATTCCTGTGGTTTGAATATCTTCTATCTTAGTACCATCAAGTGTATTAAATAATGGGAAAGAAGTCTGGCAAGCTTCTGATGGGTGCCAAAAGTCAAGCAGACTGTTTTTTTTGGTATTGAGAGACAATTGATTAGACTTGAACCAGTGCTGAATGTTGTCAAAATCCAACTGCAGCTGGGAGGTTAGGTCATAGGAAGAGAAGTCAGAAGCAAAAAGAATTGTGTCATCAGTGTACATATGAATGGATGCAGAGGAACAGAATGTGGAAAGGTCACTTAAGAAAATGGAATAGCATTAGGACCCAGGCCAGACCCTTGAGGACACCTGAGCTAATGGGAAGGGGAGATCAAATGAATTCTCCTATCCAGACAGCTTGAGACTTCCCGCCAATGTAAGAATGAAACCAGTTGACTGAAGAGCCAGAGAGGTCTGCTACTTTAAGTTTGTCCAGGAGGGGGGTGTGCCACAGTGTCAAAAGCTTTAGCAAGATCAACAAAACTTGCACAAGTAATCAGTCCTTGATCCATATCTGTGAGTATGGAGTCAGTGAGATAAAGGAGGGAGGTAAAAGTGGAGTGAGATTTCCTAAAGCCAGCTTGGAAAGGTGTGAAAAAGGAGGAGTTGACAAGAAAGGAAGTGAGCTGAAGAAGAACAATGTGTTCCTGTAATTTAGTCAAAGCGGGAAGAAGAGCTATAGGATGGAAGTTACCAGAAGCGGTGGGATCGCCACCTTTTTGAATAGGTATGACAATGGCATATTTCCAAACATCAGGAACAGTAGCAGAGATAAAGGAAAGCTTGAGGAGTAATGGGCAGAGCAATGGCAGGTGCAGAGAGAAGAAGAAACTTAGGGTCAAGGCCATCTGGATTACCTCCCTTCATAAGATTAAGAGCAAGCAGAGCCTTTAGGGAGAGAGAGGGAGTGAGATAGGGGAGAATGAAAAAGGAGGATAGGAGAGAAAAGCAGAGAAAGGGAGGGAAGGGGTAGAGGAAGAGTGGATAAGAGAAAGGACACAGGTAGCAAAGTAGGAGTTAAAAGACTTAGCAACAGCAGATGGGTCAGAGATAAGGGTGTCATCAACCTTAAGAGTAGAAGAGGGAGACTGGGTCTGTGGGGTCAAAAGGGAATGGATAGTCTTCAGAATTTGGAGGGGTTATTTATTTTGGAGTGTGAACGCAAAATACTGAGACTTCGCAAGTCCGACGGCTTTGGTACAGGCATTGCGAAGGCCTCCATAGTTGGCTAATGAAGATTAGGAGTCAGAGATTTTAAAAGTACACTAGGTAAAGTCTCTAGCACGGAGACAAGTAAGTATCTCAGCTGATATCCAGGGAAGATGAGAACCTCACACTCTAGTTTTTCTCTGGGGCGCATGACGATCCCAAACAGCCAAAAATTTAGACTGAAAATAATGTAGGCAGAAGTTATATTACTGACTGCAGAGATGAGGGACCAATCAATAGACCAAAGATCAGGGAGGAGGGAGGCCAAGTCAAGAGACTTAAAAGACCCGAGTTGTATGAATTTAGGGGTGGCTTTAGGATGATGTAACTTGCAAACACAGTAAACCATGTGATGATCACTGAGGGCATCAGGAAGGATACCTGCATCCACTACACAGTGAGGATGTAAATTGAGGACCCAGTCAAGTAGGGAGTGGTTTAAGGATTTCAAATGTGAACGACTGGGTTCAAAAATCAATTGGGTTAGCTGCAGTGACTTTACATTTTGTGAAAATGTATTTGTATTGGGGAGAGCCAATTTATATTAAAGTCACCAAGTGTAAGTAGTTCACCACATGAGGAGTTAGAAGCAGAGGATGTACCAGGGCAGCAGTAAACACCAGTAATAACAATGGGAATAGAGAAGCAAAGGGAAAGCTTAAGAAGGAGCAGCTCATAGGAAAAGGGAGAGGAGACAGCAAGAACAGTCATAAATCGATTCTGGTGGATACGTAGACTGCAACACCACCACCCCTCTTAGAGCGATCTTGCCTAGCTAAGGTATAGCCAGGCATAGTTACACCAGAACTCTGGACCTTAGAGGAGAGCCAGGTTTCAGACATCACTAGCACATCCAGCCGCAGGTTAAGCATAGTCGGTAACAGTTGGTCAATTTTGAGGAGAAGGCTACAGATATTTAAATGAGTCACCTTCAAACCTTTGGGAAGTTGCAAAGGAGAAGGAGTATAAGGGCCAGGATTAATCTCAATGTCACCTGCTAACAGAAGTAGTAGGCTGATAATTTTGATGCTTGAAGGGGGAGGATGAAGAAAAGGAGGAGAAAAGGGACAGAAGGCGCCAAAGAGTTTCAAAATGAAGCCAAGGAGCAGGAAAAAACTGATACAAGGGTCACCAGGGAGAATGAAGGTAGAGATGGAGGGGAGAGTAGGAGAAGATGAGAGGGAAAAAGTAAAAGAGTATGTAACCCCCTTGTTACCCGGGGTAACTAGAATCTCAGTAAGACCTAGTGGTAGGCAGGGAAGGCAGCTTGTGAAACTCCAGTTAAATGGATTTCACACTGTCTCACTCTGCTCTCAGTCTCAACTGAGACTGAGGGATGACATCACCATAGAACTATCGCAGCTGCATGAGCCACATTGGAATCTGCAGAAGGGAGTTAGATTAGAATGTTGGGAGGTTTGAACAGTCAATGTTCAGTTGGTAGTAGTCTGCAGTTGGAGATTGGTGTGAGAGGAGCACAGCAGTTCTGTGCTCAGGCTCTTGGAGCCTCAGCCCTGAAATAGGGCTACATTTAGGGAAAGGAGCGTGTTTCCGCCTAAAGAGAGACACAGTAAGCTGTTTTTGTAAAGTGGTGGAGACCACTGATTGTGGTCCCTGTGCCCCATCCCTGAGGGGATGGGGCTGGAAGTTTGCCCGCCATTCAGGTGCAAACCCCTGGCTACTGCTAGTGAAGAAGCTGCCTTATTTTTCCCAAGAGTGTGGGGTACAAGAAGATTTCGAGATTCGCCTGAGGGGCACCTGCAACAAAAGGGTGAGTTCTGCTCTTACTAAAGGGCCCATGTTTCATCCTGAACATGTTAAAGTGGGGATTGGACTACTGAAGTAATGGGAGGCCTAGAGTAATAGGCTTAGCCAAAGGTAAAAGTATGTTCAAGTCCAGCACATGGGGAAGTCAAGACATGTAGAGGAGATGTGACATACGTCTACCCAGTAATCTACATTGCCAAGCTTTCAAAAGAGTTGTTTAGCTTCCAGAGAAATGGCCGGGTATGGATTGTGGGAGCTGGAGGTGGGAGACCCCCTATTTTTAGTAACCAGGTCCACCTCTACGGATTTGCTCTGTGGATTTCTACTTTGCTTCATGCACTTGGCCAGTGATGAGGTAAGTACCCAGATGTGGGATGGAAGGAAATTTCCCTTTAGGAGTCGAAGGCTCTAAGGTGGTTTGGAGAGCCACCAACAGGAAAATTGGTTCATTCCCATATGGACCGCCGATCAAGTGGCCGGCGGGGGAGCCGGACCATGGGAAAAACCCAAGTAGTGTACAAGTCGGGCTGTGTACCCAAAGCTGCATGCAAGTTCAGGCTGTGTGCCTGGTGGGTTCAGAGCCTGAGGGCTGGAATAGTGAAGAAGTGTTCTGTTGTCTCTAATCTGCATTACCAGGAATGTAGCCCCGTGGGGGTCTGTCTGTGCTTTGTTTGTTCAGTTTGGATGTGAATAAAAGCCACACTGTAGAATCCCATTCCTGGTTCTGGACATTACAGTTATTGCTTCCTGTGTTCGGATTTACTTGGGTGCCCCTGCGCAGAGTAGCCAAACCTAGCCCCCCTGTGCTGAGTAACCTAGTCCTCCCCGAACCCAGTCCCCACCAGGTACTGCTGTCAGCTTCAACAGCATGCCACCTGTTGTTTTACAAAAAGGCAGGGGTCCAGGGGTTGCAAGTAGATGGAGGAAGAAAAAGTGGGTTGAGGAAAAGTGAAAGGGGGAAGAAAAACAAGAAGTTAACAGCATAGTGGGAGAGAGTAAGGTGGCAGATAGGTAGAAATTAGAAGTTAGGAGAAAAGAGGTCTGTATGAGGAATCTACTTTAAACTTCAAAACTTTGGAAATCTCTTCCCATTTCCATTAGATTCTGTTGAAGCAGCAGTAATAAAATACTAGCAGTGGACAATATAAACGATATACAACGCAACAGGTGAGTAAATATACAATAGAGGTGATAAGTACAGTAGTAGTAAAAGAGAAAATACAGTCTTTTAACTCTAAAACAATTATGTATTAGTAGGGAACATCATTATAACTGCAAATCGTGGAACTGGCAAGCACACACAAAAATGCAAAGCTGTACTAGTAATAATTGTCAAAAAAGACTTGCAAAAGCACACTGAATTAGGACCCAACCAGTCGACAATGGTGCTGAGCAGAGTCATTTCATGGGAAACACAGAATTAATGTGAAATAAAATCTGAATTGTGTCCAAATATATAATTCTTTTCAAATATTTTATTTGTTGAATGCCCCCTCAAAATGGCTCAGGGCACTGAAAAATACAATTTCAATAATGAGGAGGAAGGGAGCAAGATACACATGTACAGAATCATTAGCATCAAACGACAGTCATATGCAATAAAGTGGAAAGTGCAAAGCAGAAGCAAACAACAGACTTGTCCTAAACCTAGCAAAAACGAAAAACAGTGCAGCCTGGTAAATTAACCCTGGTGCAAACAAAGGTGGCTAGCCCTATACAGTTAACAGAGAAACCACATCGCTGCACTCGCAAGCCAGTGTGGTACAATACGAACTGCTATCATGCAGACAAAATTTATTGAGGCTCAGAATCAGAGATGGAGGAAACCGAGAAGAGCTCTGATGCTTCGACCAGTGTTTGGTCTTTGTCAGGCAGCAACATCAAAGTAGCAGTTTGTATCATACTTGTATGCCTCACAAGTACAGCAATGTGTGGTTTCTTAATCTTGTAACAGATAGGTCATAAAATACTGCCATGTTAATTCATGAGGGAAGACCTGATTCAGAAGATTTTTTTCCAGAATAGATTTTAAAGATTCTCAGAGTTGTGTTGTCACAAACTGAACATCTGCAACAGCTCAAGAACCCCTCTTGCACTGGTGTGTTACTGATCTCCATCCTAGTTCGCTCAGTGTACTGTCCTGCTCCAACACTGGCTTCTCTGAGTAGTTGCTGCGTCACTGACACCTGGGCATGCGAGTCCAGTCACCAGCCCCCTTGGATTGGACCAAGGCACACTTCTTGAACCTCAGGCACAGTGTGTCTTGCTTTTTATTCTTCGCACCTTATCACTTTTCAGCATCAGAAATTATCCCTTAGCTCAGATTAGCTAAGATAGCATCTCTTTTGTTATAACAGATAGCCCAGATAACCACACAATACCTCTTTCAGAATGCACGGCCAGTCAATTAAGTAAGCAATAACCCACGACAGAGTATGTTGTTACTGAGGATTAATCAACACCCTGGGTGCATTGTGAGGCATGAGGCTACAGGCCTCAGTAACTGGCCTCTCACCACCACCTCCTGGGTCTGGATCAAAGGAGGGGGATCTGCCAAGGAGTCAAGCTGAGGTGGAACCAGCTGTAGAGGGTGGTCGGTCATTTCTGGGATGCTTGGCCACTGCTCCAGAATTGAAGTGGGCAGGCACCGAAGCCTGGACTCTGCACTTACTCTGGATATGGGGGGGCTGAGCCTGGTCTATAGGCCTGTCTTCAAAAAGTAGACTGTCCAGTGCCTCACAGGTGAGTGTGGTAGAGAGAATGGATGGATTAAATGACCATGCCAGAGGTCTGCAGATCATTTATAAGGTCCTGGACATCAGGGCTGAAGAGCTTGGTGCCATTGACAAGGGCATTAAGCACTTTGTTTTGCACATCGGCTGCAAATCCAGAGACCCTAAGCCAGGAGTGCCCACGAAGGCATATGCCAGTGGTGGCTACTCTGGCCACTGTATTGGCCATATCATACAGGGCTCTGAGGAGATGTTTACTAACTTCTTCCAAAGTCTGCAAGCACTAAAGCAATTCCTGCTTCTGGGAGCCATCAGGAAGTTCTTGAGCAGCAGCTTTGCCATTTCTCCAGTTGACATTCTGGAATTTGATCATGCATGACAGATGGTTTATAATCCTCAGGCCCAAAGTGGAGGTGGTGTAAACCCTTTTGCCTCAGAGGTCAATCCTGCATGATTCCTTGTCTGGGGGAAGGGAATTAAGGTGCTTAGGTGCCTTGGATCTGTCACGGGCTACCTTGATGACCACTGAGTCAGTTTCAGCTTGGACTGCAAAGAAGGCCCTCAGAGGGCATTATAGAGTTTGTCTGCCCTACGTGACATAGCTGGCACCATGTCTGGTCTGTGCCAGGCTGCCGTAGTGGCATTCTTCAGTGCTGGAAGCATAGAAGGAATGATCTTAGGATGAGATTCAGGAACCTCCAGTAAGTCCAACAGGTCTTTCCTGGTGACATCCTCCTCAGTCTGGAGACCCATTGTGGCAGACAATTACTTCATGACATTAAAGAAGGTAGCATCCTCAGGAGGAGATCTGGGAGTATGCTTAACAGAATCTTCATTGACTGAAGAGGCAGTGGATGTATCGGAGATGAGGATTTCTTCCCCTTAAACATAGAAACATAGAAACTGATGGCAGATAAGGTCCAGTCTGCCCCATACCCTACCTTTCCTTAGCTGCCACTGACCCTTCCTGGTCCCCGGCTGCTGCCTTTCCTTTCCCTCTCTGGGGTTTCCTTATGTCTATCCCAAGCTTGTTTGAATGCCCCCAATGCACTTGCCCCCACCACCTCCTGGGGCAGGCTATGCCAAGAATCCACCACCCTTTCTGTGAAAAAGTACTTCCCCACGTTGCCCCTAAGTCTCCCCCTTCCAGTCTCATGCGATGCCCTCTTGCTGTTTTACAGCAGTTTCTCCTTTGACAGATGGTCCCTCCTGTACCTTATTTATCCCCTTGAGATACTTGAAGATCTCCATCATGTCTCCCCTCTCCTTCCCCTCCTCTCCTCCAGGGTGCACATACATAGTTCCTCCAATCTCTTCTCGTATGACCTGTGGTGCAGGTCTTGCACCATTTTTGCTGCCCTTGTTTGAATTGTCTCCACCCTGTCTATGTCCTTTCAGAGATGTGGCCTCCAAAACTGGATGTAGTATTCCAAATGAGGTCTTACCAATGATCTGTAGAGTGGCATTATGACCTCTTTTCTTCAGCTGGTAATACCTCTCCCTATGCATCCCAGCAGCATCCCACTTGCTCTCCCCCCCGCCTTGGCACACTGTTTGGCCACCTTTAGGTAGTCTGATATGATGACCCAGATCTCTTTCCTGATTTGTTGCCACTAATATCTCCCTCTTTATCCAGTATTCCTCACCTGGATTCCTGAGCCCCAAAGTGCATGATTTTGCACTTCCTTGCATTGAATCCTAGTTGCCACACTCTAGACCATTCCTCCAATTTAGTTAGGTTCCTCCCCATTCTCTCCACCCCTCCTGGACTATCTACCCTATTGCAGATCTTTGTGTCATCTTCAAAGAGGCACACCTTCCCTTCCGGCCCCTCTGCAATGGTGCTGATGTAGATATTGAACACTACAGGTCCAAGAACTGAACCTTGCAGCACCCCGCTGGTCACCTTCTCTACTTGATTTAGCCCTGTTAACCCCCAACCTCTGCATTCTGTTCTTCAACCAGTTTTAAACCCAGTTCACCACCCTGTGTCTCAGTCACAGGCTCCCCCCGCTTGTTCACTAGCCATCTACATGGAATGGTGTTGGTACTGCAGGAATGCTTGTACAATTTCAATCTTCTGGGTTTTGAAGGACACTTCTTTCAGGGTGGACCACTATAGTGCCTAGTAAATCCCTTCCTCCTTTTATTCTCATCCAGGATTTGTGTCTCTGGGTAACATCTGCAAACATAATCTCAGAATGGTTTGCCCCATCCCCTAAATGCTGCCCTCAAATGGCAAACTTAATGCTTAATGGTATTTAGAAGGATTATCTTCAGGGGTTGACCTTAACTTTTTTTTTGCACTAGCCAGCAGGACAGGTCAGTCTAAAATTGCACTAGCCCGCAGTGATTTGCACTAGTCCGCAGTCAGACTCATCATGTGCTTTCTACTCACAACACAATGAATAAATGTAGAAAGCAGTGCAGTTTAAACATTTATTTACATTTATACAAAGATGAAGTAACACACAAAATGACCAAATAACCAATTGTTTCAAAATATAAGCATTCTGTGACTCATAATAAATATCAAGACAACCCCCCTCCCCCCTCAAATGTTCTTTTCAAGGATTGACATGACATGACTCGAGGTTCAGATTTGTGCATCTTCATCTTGGGAGTCAGAGAGATAGTCACACTACTAATGTCACTCACATCACTGTCACAGTCAATGTTACAGTCACTTTGTGAGTCTGCTAAATAGTCATCCTGCTGTCGTGCCAACACTGTTCCAGTCTGTGGCTGCCTCCTCCCTTGTCCCCCACTGTTCCAAAGGCAGATTGCTTTTTGGGGATTGGACTTGTCAATGTCTGGGGAATTCATTTGTACCACCATGAGGTCCGTCACTGAGTCCGACTGTAGCTTGGAACGCAGGTTGGACTTTGTCAGCTTCAGCTGGCTGAAACCTCGCTCTGCCTCAGCTGAACTTGCAGGCAGTGTCAACAGAAGATCCATAAGAGCTAGGATGTTGGGGTACTTCTGTTGGGAAGCAGCAGTCACCCTCTTCCAAGTCAGACTGTGAATCTGCTCAAATCTGGAAAATAAAGAAAGAAAGGCAAATGAGAAGCATTCAACATACTGACAACTTACACACATATTAACGTTCTTTCTCCATAAATAAGGCAATAAGTTCTTTAAACATACATTCAGCTCAGAATTGACAAAGAAACGTTCACATACCTTGCATACAGTTCGGATTTCAACATAGTCCACTCTGTTTCGATCATGTCTGTTTTCACAGTAGCACCTTCTAGGACTGGTTCGTAGTGTTCTACAATCAAGGCCACTTCCTGGTTTCCAAATTCTGAAACACCCCCCAAAATAAAAATGTTAGATTTTTTTTTGTCCCTGCCTTCCTATGCCATTCCCAGCACAATTATCTAATTGCCCACAATAAATTCTGTTCTACCTTGCTGACTGTCCTTGTCTGGCCATAGGGTGAAGCTGGCAACTGTCGCAGCATGTAAAAGCTGTGGGCTTGCATCAAGGAAATGATCCTGCAGACTTTCCTCCAAACTTTTGAGTACCTTTTTGCAGACAGCAGTGATATCTGAATTCCCTACCAGTGTTTGTCCATGCAGCTCTGTGACACCTCCACTTGTCGCCTTTGGTCCTGGCCTAAAGGAGAAAAAAAGGAAATACATTGAAAAATTAAATACTACTAGGCTAGCTGCTAGCAGATCATGCTAGCAGATCATTGATCCTTCTTTAGCTCATACCACAGTACTCACCTTGTATTATATGTTTTTAAAGTTTCCAGGGTTGACTGCATAGTTGCAACACATCAGCTACAGTTGCATCCTCTCCTGGGCCACACGGATAGAACTGAAAGAACGCCATGACATCAAACATAAAGTGTGCAATTTCAAGACATCTGCCTGCCGAAGGATCTTCAGTATGTCTGCAGCTTTGTTCATCTGCTCCAGATTCACACCCTGCCTTTGCTGCATCTGTAACACAAAACAGAAACATAAAAAATGCACAACAAAATGCACACAAATTAAAACCACATGTCATATGTTTACAGAATCATGTAAAATGTACCTGAGTCATGTGTAGAACTACAGCAGGACACCCATTCAGCAGAATCTGCAGAGCCGTCTGGAGGTGAGGAAGCCATCGTGTGCCACCAACTCTAGTTGGAAGTAAAGGATGCATCTGTAGTGCTTCATATGCTTCTTTTAGTTGCTCCTATTCAGTGGTGAGTTGTGGTAGAAGCAGAACACATGCAGCAACAGATTGCTTAATCTGTTATAAATGGGGATGGTTTCAAAGCTCCCTTGAAGCCAACTCAAAGCGATGGGCAGCAGTGTACTGATTGCACGCAAGGCTGCATTTGTTTCCAGGAGGTATACCCCCATTGGCTCCCAAGCCGACCATCACAGCTGCTCCATCACTGCCAAAACCTACCAGTTTTCTTGTCCACCCTCAGCTGGTATATTGAGCTTTGTTTCCACAACTTTTGTATAGCCACTTTTATTGACTGGGCATCAGCTTTTGCCATGGTCTGCAGGCCTACCAGCTGATTACACACTTTGCCTGCGGTGGCAAACCGCACATAGACAATTTCAGCCTCTGTAACAGAAGAGTCAGTGGTGCCATCGCTGATGAGGAAAGGAACTTTGTGCTGTTTATCTTCTCTCTCAGGGAGATCTGTTCCACCTCTGCAATATAGTGAATGAAACGGCGTGCATACTTGTCATTTCGATATGTTGAGCCGAGGTCCAATCCCTTCATATCGTCCAGACTGCACATCCATGCAAAGTCTCTAAAGGGACGCCCTTTCTTTGCAATGGCGTGACAAGTCCGGAATAGTTTTTCCAGCCGATCCAGAGTTGCCTGGTTCATAGTCTTCAGCATGTGCTCTGCAGTGCTCGTACCTGGGATGGCGGAGGTGGCATACTTTTTTTTGGCCCTACGTGACATTCACTTATGCCATGTGAAGTAACAGATTCCAGTCTGAAGTTGTCAGTTCCATGGCGAAAATTATTTTTATTTCCCCCCTTGCCCGACTGCAGATCATCATGCTTCTGACACAAATGACAAAACATCACATCTTTACTGGCATTGTATCTGAGCCATTCATATTTTTCTAGCCAGGCTGTCTAAAAGCAACAGCTTCTCTTACTTCGATCATATTCCCGATCCCTAATTTTTTTCTCTTTTTCTGTTCGCTTTCTTTTATTATCAGCTGGATTGCTCACTTCCTTGAAGTATTTCCACATTGTACTACTAACTTGTTGTTATGGATGGTGCAGGCCTGTGTATTAAGTATGTGTCTTTTTTGACTGACTTCCCAACCGCAGACCCCTGCCCACACCACTCCCTTACACTGACTTTGGTGAAGATTCTATGACGTACAAAAAAAAAAATATTTATAAAATAAAAAAGTTCAACTATCACTGCTAGCTCTATAATGATAGAACCTCACTACAAAAACACCGCCCCAAACTCCACAAAACATACCAGGATACGGTTACCACACTTTGTAATTGTAGCCAGAATGATTCAACTAAGCAGTACATTTTAGGTCTGAAATGGCACCCCAAAGCATTAGCTCTACAACATAACAGAATCTGCGGGAAGAAGCTGTAAAGCAGAACACAATGTAACTAGCCAATGTTTGCTAGTAGCTTGGTAGAAGACACCAGGAGAAAGGACTGCTGTGTGGCTGGACTACTCTGCTGGGACTAAAGTAGAAGAACTTTTGTATTTGACCTTTAATTAAGGGTAAAAAAACTAACATACAAAAAAAAGTGTGTGTTTGGGTTAACTGAACTGAATGGGTATCTGAAGAGTTATCTAGGTGCAAATCTCAGGTGACTGAAAGGATTTAACTGCTGTGAGGTTTAAATTACTTGTAGAAAGATCTGAAGTAGGGGAGAGGCTTAGCTAGAAGGCTACATTTAAAGACTGCCTTAGAAAGATTTTGCTAGTAGCTTAGCAGAAGACACCAGGAGAAAGGACTGCTTTGTGACTGGACCTCTGCTGGGACTAAAGTAGAAGAAGTTTGTATTTGACCTTTAATTAAGGGTAAAAAACTAACATACAAAAAAAATGTGTGTTTGGTTAACTGAACTGAATGGGTATCTGAAGAGTTATCTAGGTGTAAATCTCAGGTGACTGAAAGGATTTAACTGCTGTGAGGTTTAAATTACTTGTAGAACGATCTGGTAAGTAGGGGGAGTGGCTTAGCTAGAAGGAAGCTACATTTAAAGACTGCCTTAGAAAGATTTTGCTAGTAGCTTGGCAGAAGACACCAGGACAAAGGACTGCTTTGTGACTGGACTTGTCTGCTGGGACTATATTGCCCTCCTTCCCTCCCCTCCACCCCAAGCTAGTTCTATTTTTATAGGCACAGGATTTGACTGACAACAGGAACTTCCTGTTTAGGGGCAGGAAGTGAGTGATAACAGAACCACCAAGGACCCACCATCCTAGAAGGGCAAGAGTAGCCTCCGCCCTCTAGCTGCTGGAGGTCTGCCTCTGAGCAAGTAAGTGATTCACTGCAAAATATAGGATATTCTTGTCTCAGAACAGGACAATCAGGAGCTTAAAGGGCACACAGGCAGAAAGTAAGGCGAGAGAGAAAAAACAGAGGAAAGAGTAAGGATTGCAAACAGTTAAGGGGCCAGAAATAAGACATGATTGGAGTGCTGCAGGAGCAGCAGTCTTCCGGGAGATGTTCTGGAGGATGCGTGTTGTCCCATCTGCAGGCACCTCTCTGGGCTGGAGGGAGGAGGTTGCTCATCTCCAGGCTGAGTTGGCCAGGATTTGTGGGACCTCCTCTCTTCCATCCAAGAGACCACCAGTGCCACTGCCATTGCCTCAGAGGTTGCCAAGAAAGAGGAGCGGTTGGACCACAGTGGGCTCAGGGAGGGTGAGGGTGGTGGAACAGAGGCATTCCTCCCATTGTACCCTCTCCACATCCTATGCCATTCTGGCAAAGTGTGGTTCCTCCATGGAGGCACTCACAGTGGAGACCAAGGAGGATGCTGGGAACCTCCAAAGGGGACCCTGCAGAGACAGAAACAACTCCTGGTGGGGGGCTCCATTGTTGGTAATGGTAGAACTGGGGAAGGAAGGGAGAGGAATGTGGTGCCTGCCTGGCGCCATGGCTTAGAGGACAGGGATTAATCCTCAGGATTGCTGGAGCAGCTGCACAGGGAGGGAGCTGATGTCATTGTCCACCCAGGGACAAATGACCTGGCTAAGAAAGGGATTAGAGAAGTGCAGAAGAGTTTGTGGAATTGGGAGGGGCCTTAGTCAAGTAGCATGCACGGTAACCTCTCGGAGGTGCTACCCATCTATGGCATAGGAGAAGCTAGGGTGTTCTGCACCATGGGATTCAATCAGTGGTTGAAAACTGTGTGTGGAGCTCAGGATTTGGCTTCATTGGGAACTGGGGTCTACCTGGAGGATGCAAGCTCATACTGGCATGATGGGCTGCATCTGTCCGGGAGGGGAACCAGGATCCTAGGTGATAGGTTTAAATGCTTCATTGGCAAGCTTTTAAACTAGCCAAGGAGGGAGGCACTGGAAAGGAGCAGGGAAATCCTAGCCCCAAATAATCATGGTAGTAAGTGTGGCAAACACCAACATAGAGGTGTCGATAGGGAGAGAGAGGGGTAAATGGAGAAAGTGACAAAGGCAAGAAGGACAGGGATGGGGCAAAAGGGAGTAAGGCCATCAGGAAATGGAGGGTAATGAGTACCAATGCTCGTAGTCTGGGCAACAAGCTCCTGAGCTGATGGCCTTAATGGAAGAGAGATGCCTGGATATCGAAGAGCAGTCACAGAAACATGGTACACAGAGAACCATGACTGGGATGTTAACATACTAGGGTACATAACCCACAGGAGACTCAGGCAGGGAGAAGAGGGAGGAGTACCTCTATGTAAAGGAAGGGATAAAAGCAACTGAACAAAAGAGTAAACAGGGAGGGAGAGAGAGGCACTGTGGGTCACCTTGAGACTGGAAAGGGCACCACAATCCCACAGGGTTGTGTACAGACCCCATGTCAGGGGAAGGAATGGACAAGGATATGATAGAAGGCATTCTTAGAATGGCAGAGAAGGGGAGATACTGTTGATGGGAGACCTGAATATGCCAGATGTTAACTGGAGCACATTTGCTGCAGCCACATCCAAGAGCAGGGCCATTCTTGATGCCCTACAGGTGGCAGGCATTAGACAGCTAGCTCGAACCCACTCATGAGGGAGCAATCTTAGACCTCTGACTCTCAAACGGGGCAGGAGAGGATCTCAGATCTAGAAGTGGGTTGCCATCTGGGGACAAGTGACCATCAAACAGTGTGGTTCACGTTAAACTCAGCTACAGAGTCAAGCCATACAAAAGTGAGGGTACTGGACTTTAGAGGGCTGACTTTGGCAAGATGGGAGGTGCCTCAGAAAAGCACTAGCAAACAGGCTAGAAGGAGGTGTGGAGCAACAATGGGAATTATCAAAACTGCCATCACAGGGCAACAAGCCTTGTGTAAAGCAAATAAACAAATCAAATGAAAGAAAAAGCCACTATGGTTCTCAAAAGAGGTGGCTGTGAAAGTCAGGAAGAAAAGATAGCATCCGGAGTATAAGGAACACAGAAGGAGCAGGACGAGAGCTGTACCAGTTAAGGCAGAAGGAAGCAGGGAGGGAAGTCAGAATAGCAAAGGCCCAAACTGAGGAAAAGATAGCCAACTCAGTTAAGAAGGGATAAAACCTTTTATAGGTACATCAATAGCGTGAAAAGACAAAGGGAGGGATAGTGAGGCTGAATAGAATGAGCGGTGGGTGGGCAGAGGGGACAGTGAAAAAGAGGAATACTGAACGAATATTTCTGCTCAGTATTCACAAAGAGGAGGGGGAAGTGGCAATACAATTAACAGAAGTACTCTTGATAGGGGGTCGATCCCAGTCCTTTCACAGAAGAAAGGTTCTGCAAGAACTCCTAAAACTGAAGGTGGACAAAGCAATGGGTCCT
This sequence comes from Neoceratodus forsteri, assembly GCA_016271365.2. Taxonomy (NCBI): domain Eukaryota; kingdom Metazoa; phylum Chordata; order Ceratodontiformes; family Ceratodontidae; genus Neoceratodus; species Neoceratodus forsteri. The sequence continues at coordinate 1,809,319,233 of CM057449.1, forward strand.
GATGGAATTCACCCCAGAATTCTAAAAAAGAATTAGGGAGGAACCAGTGAAACCACTGGCTACTCTTTTTAATAAATCATGGAAGGATGGTGTGGTACCCGAGGACTGGAGGAAGGCAGATGTGATTCCCCTTCACAAAAGTGAGTCCAAGACAGAGGCAGGAAACTACAGACCTGTCAGTCTGACCTCTGTGGTAGGGAAAGTGATGGAGTCACTTCTGAAGGAAAGAACAGTTGAGTACCTAGAGGCCATTGGAGCACAGGACCCAAGGCAGCATGGGTTCACAGCAGGAAGGTCATGTCAGACGAATCTAACAGATTTCTTTGACTGGGTGACCAAAGTAGTAGACCAGGGAGGGGCTGTGGACATGGCCTACCTAGACTTTAGCAAGGCATTTGACACAGTCCCACACAAAAGATTAATAGTCAAATTAACCAGCCTGGGAATGGGACCCAGGGTGGTAGCCTGGGTAAAACATTGGCTGGACAACAGGACACAGAAGGTAATTGTAAATGGAGTCCACTCTGAAGAAAGGGGTTACTAGTGGGGTACCGCAGGGTTCAGTATTGGGTCCAGTCCTTTTTAATGTCTTCATCAGTGACATTGCAGAGGGACTGGAAGGAAAAGTATGCCTTTTTGCTGATGACACAAAGATCTGCAACAGGGTTGATACACAAGGAGGCGTGGAAAGGATGAAAAGGGACTTGGCAAGTATGGAGGAATGGTCAGAAGTATGGCAGCAAGGATTCAATGCAAAGAAGTGCAAAATAATGCACCTGGGAAACAAGAACCCAGGGGAAGAATACACAATGGGTGGGGAGGTAGTAACAACAACAAAAAAGGAAAGAGACCTGGGGGTAATCATATCAGATGACCTTAGGTTAGCAAGCAATGTGAGAAGGCAGTAGGGAGGGCTGGGGTATACTGGGATGTATAGGGAGAGGCATCAGCAGCAGAAAACAGGAAGTTGTTATCCCTCTGTACAGACAGTTGGTGAGACCCATCTGAGTACTGTGTCCAGTTCTGAGACCCCATCTCCACAAGGACATAGACAGGATAGAGGCAGTCCAAAGGAGGGCAACTAAAATGGTGCAGGGTCTGCAAGAGAAGCCGTATGAGGAGAGACTAAAGGAGCTTAATATGTATACCCTTGAGGAAAGAAGGGAGGGGGGACATGATAGAAACTTTTAAGTACCTCAGTGGAATCAACAAAGTCAAGAGGGTAGCATCTTTCAGAAAAAGAGACTTGCAAGAACAAGGGACACAATTTAAAGATAGAAGGAGGGTTCAGGGGCAATGAGGAAGTATTATTTCACAGAGAGGGTAGTGGATGCATGGAACAGCCTTCCTGAGGAGGTTATGGGGTCTAAAACTGTGGAAGAATTCAAGAATGCATGGGACAGACATAAGGCAATTCTTGTGGGGGGTAGGAAGATAAAGGCTGTTGGTTAACTAGGATCTGCGGCCTGTCCTGTAGGTAGGGAAATGGGCAGACTAGATGGGCCTAGCGGTCCTTATCTGCCGTCAAAGTCTATGTTTCTATGTAATGTGACATACTGTTTTGCAAAATGCTAAATATATTTAATATCATATGAGAACAACGGCAAATCCAGACCAGAACACACTTTTAGAGAGTTCCCCACTGCCCCCATGCAACCTCAGAAAGCCCCAAACAGCTGTGATTTAAAGAAACACACTTGACGTACCTGAGCTTGGCATAATCAGTTTGGAAGCTGCAAAGAAAGACTGGCGCACTGACAGTTTGCCCTCAGCCCCACCCCCCCACACAGAACTTCAGAACAACACACCACCCCACTCCCCCACAACCACACACTCAAACATGAATGAACTAAGCAGCACATTTTGTGTAGAAAAATAATTGTTCTTCTGGCCCCACAGTAAGCCACAGACATGCTCACACCCACCTACTCAAGCCACATGCCAAGCAGCCCCACGACAAGCTACAGATGGAATTCAGCCGTAAATGGTAAAATGAAAAACAGCAGTCATCCTATCACTACTTGCAGCAGGCATGTTTGTTGTTCTTCCTCCCCTTCCCAACCCCGTGACCCCCCATCACAATCACTTGGATTTTCATGACAATCATTCAGCAGAATTAGAACAACCTCATGAGTTGACATGACCAGCCCCACAGTAAGCTACAGTACCCCGAAGAAGACAATATATGGTAACATTAGACATTTTACACACCCAGCACACACACACACACACACACACACACACCCCACAGTTGCTAGGCAGGCTATTAATCAAATGGCAAGAAGTTAGCTTAACAAGCAATCGGAGGGATAGGCAGTAAAAAAAAAAAAAAAAAACAGTGAGCACACTAGCACAGCTATTCCTCTCCTGAAACCTGCCCACCACAACATTGTTGCCGCCCAAAACCTCTGAAAATAAATGAATGACCATACCTGTCTGACCCTGGCATTCTTCTGTAGCAGTCGAGTGATCCAGCTCCCAGTCTGCCCCTCTGATTTTCAAATCCACACCCCCGGAGAAGATTAGAATACAACAGTCCAGTCCCAAAACTGATTTGGACCCGTCCAGACGCTGCTGCAACGCGCTACCAGAAGTTGAGCTCTCCGTGAATCCCTCAAGCCAAGATCCAGTCCACGACGCCAAAAGAGTGTTCGCAATGCTAACCAATTGTCCTCAAGTTTGCCACCAGCCTTCTGATTCAAATCTTCTTCCGCGGTTTGGTGTTTCGGCATCCCAAATGCCACCCTTTATTCCCCATTCCAGCACTTAAGCCCCTCCCCAGCCATGCTTGCTGCCAATGACAACAAGGCTCAGTCAACAACACTGTCCAATCACATTATCAGCCTGCCCATCCATGTCACCATGCTCTTCTCTTCTCCTGCCCCTACTCACTGCAGCTCAATTCAATTGGTAGCCTCTGCTCTGACGTCGGCTACCAGTGCTGTTCCGATTTCAATTGCTTCGCCCTCCCTGCCGGCTTGTGTAACATTATGCTGCTAGGCTAGACTAGCCAATTGGAATATCGGGGGAAAATTGGGCTTTGCTGCCACAGAAGCTGACGTCAGACACCAAAACCGCACTAGCCCACATGGACAGGTAGAGAGGCATCTGCACTAGTCCGAGGCAATCTGCACTATGCCCCGGACTAGTAATTCTATGTTAAGGTCGAACCCTGATTATCTTACTAAATTCTCTTGGGATTTCCTTGTCTCCTTGTTCCTTTGGAGGTATTCTCATATTCATAGTGAAGTTGGCTTAGAAGCTACAATAAAAAAAAACTCAAACAAGGGTTGCCCCCCCAACATGGAGTTAAAATACTGCAGGCATGTTTGTCAAATTTTAATCTTACAGATTTTGTAGGACACAACATCTTTCAGGGTGGGCCATTATACAGTGCTTACGAATCCCTTCTTTCTTTTATTCTCATCCAGGATGTGTGTCTCTTGGTGGCATCTGCAAAAGTAATTTCAAACAAAAAGTTTCTCCTCTTCATCCTCTATGTCATCAGGGAAGATGAAATCAGGATGATACTCCTCCTCAATGTCAACCTCCTCATCTGGGTCTGGTGTCAGATGCATTGGCAGTGGCCCACAGGGAGTTTTCTGGGATCAAAGAATAGCTGTCAGCGATGAAGCTGTCTTTAATTGTGCTGGTGAAGAGGGTCTATTGAAGACATCCAGCTGCTGAATGAGTAAATTTGTAAATTTAACTAGTACTTCACTCAGGTCTATAGTGGACATTGACGGAGGGGGATTCGATGGAACAGGAGCCAATGATCATGCGCCCTGGGAGTCCAATGAACTTGTAACCCTAACAGAAGAAGGGGCAGGCCTCGATGGAGCTGTCGACGATGCACCTGTCAGTGATGGATGGGCCAATGACTCGGAGGTCGATGTCTGAAGGCCCTGAGAGTTGGATGGAGGAGCTGTCAGTATGAGTCTGGTAGGAACAGAGACCTGGACAGTTGGTCTCTTCATTGGAGCAGCTGCCATTGATGAACAGCCCCCCTGAAGGAAACATAGAAACATAGACTTTGACGGCAGATAAGGACTGCTAGGCCCATCTAGTCTGCCCATTTCCCTACCTACAGGATAGGCCGCAGATCCTAGTTAACCAACAGCCTATATCTTCCTGCCCCCCACAAGAATTGCCTTATGTCTGTCCCATGCATTCTTGAATTCTCCCACAGTTTTAGACCCCACAACTTCCTCAGGAAGGCTGTTCCATGCATCCACTACCCTCTCTGTGAAATAATACTGCCTCACATTGCCCTGAACCCTCCTTCTATCTTTAAATTGTGTCCCTTGTTCTTGCAAGTCTCTTTTCTGAAAGATGCTACCCTCTTGGACTTTGTTGATTCCCTTGAGGTACTTGAAAGTTTCTATCATGTCCCCCTCTCCCTTCTTTCCTCAAGGGTATACATATTAAGCTCCTTTAGTCTCTCCTCATACGGCTTCTCTTGCAGACCCTGCACCATTTTAGTTGCCCTCCTCTGGACTGCCGCTATCCTTTCTATGTCCTTGCAGAGATGGGGTCTCCAGAACTGGACACAGTATTCTAGATGGGGTCTCACCAACTGTCTGTACAGAGGGATAACAACTTCCTGTTTTCTGCTGCTGATGCCTCTCCCTATACATCCCAGTATACCCCGGCCCTCCCTACTGCCTTCTCACATTGCTTGCTAACCTTAAGGTCATCTGATATGATTACCCCCAGGTCCCTTTCCTGTTTTGTTGTTGTTACTACCTCCCCACCCATTGTGTATTCTTCCCCTGGGTTCTTGTTTCCCAGGTGCATTATTTAGCACTTTTTTGCATTGAATCCTAGCTGCCATACGTCTGACCATTCCTCCAACCTTGTCAAGTCCCTTTTCATCCTTTCCACGCCTCCTTGTGTATCAACCCTGTTGCAGATCTCTGTGTCATCTGCAAAAAGGCATACTTTTCCTAAGGAGAAGCCTTAGGACTTTTCTCGGGCTTTGGAGGCCTGGGAGCTCGAAGATCCATTCAGCAACTGAGCAGCCGGGGCCCTGGAGGACCCCTGCCTGGAGCTGACTACCTGCTGTTTCATCAGGAATTTTTTTCCCCTTTACTGCCCACCTCGCGCAAGTACTCCTTCAGGCCACCGTAAGCCCCCATTCCATCCTGGAGTCACCCCACCTTCACCACCCCACATGGCAGTCTGCCCAGGTATGTCCGACATATCCCTGTGTCAGATGGGTCCCTTACCTTCATGAGGAATGAGCCTTATTGCCAGGAGGTGCGACCCTGGGTGCTGCTGAAGTAGTGGATGCAGGTCAAGGTGTCCAAGAGGCAAAGGGATGGAGGGACCATCACCCGATCGGCCGAGGTGCTTTTTGCCCATCTTTCTCCCCAGAGGAGTGGCATGCCCATGATGTCATGGCGTACGTCAACGTCCGCCACACCCCTAGTGTCTGCCGCCTGGCCTTGCTGCTGCTCCTAGCCTCCGCCAGCAGATGCTGAGCCATGTCCCCCGGAGAAGGCAAGCCATTGTTGGATGCTCCAGCCTTGCTCACCCGGCCGGCCCTCCAGCGACTCGAGTCCATTTCCAAACCTGGGTCACCGGCGTTGCAAGCAGAAATCCAACCACTGCGCCAATGGGCTGGCATCAGGAATTTTTTGAGAGCCTTCTTACATTGTCTGAGGGTTGTTTGGTTAAACTTCTTGCAGAGCTCACAGTCGAAGATGTCATGGTCAGGCCCAAGATAACAGACACAAACAGAGTGTTCATCTGTAGAAGCAATCTTCTTTTTGCAGTGGCAGCAACAGAAAAGAGAAGATCACGGATTAACTCTCAACATAAACAAAGAGAAAAAATCTCTAAAAAGAGATTTTGGTAAAGGTTAGAGGAAAAAGCAGCCATAGGCTGAAAAAGGCATAAACACTGCTATGATGCTTCTGCGGAGACAGTGCTTGCAGGTTGACGGCGGGAAAGAACTGAGGATGCAGCAGGGCTGCCCACACCTATATATGGTTGCTGATGTTTGTGGACGTCTATGGTGTGGGCAGCCCCAGTTGTACTGCTGAAAATCTTCCGGGTGGATTCCCCTTCACCAATGGTGAGGGTTCCTACGGTGTAACCTGATGACTGAGATACCCCCGAAGAAGATCTGTCAATTACTGTCCTACAAACTACCACTGGCACATTTTGTACACATCCACAGTAGGTTATCCACATTTTAGACACGCCCACAGTTATCCACCTTTTAGACACACCCATAGTAGGTTATCCATACCTCAGACTCAGCAACAGTATGCAGCGCAGAGCTGCAGTAAATTCGTTTTTCTAAAGGACTCTTACATTCTTCCAAATGCAGCCAGGTAAATGTAGTTATTGCACGTGTATTGTGTTCTGAGTTTCTGTTTCCAAGTGAAAATGAAAAATGAGCAGCATAATACAGTGAAATTCAGCTTTGAAAAGTGAAGCCGTGACAGCAGCGTATGCGTTAGCACCAGCAGTAATTTGCATGCCCAGAGTCATGGTTTCACTTTTCAAGGCAAGATTTCACTGTATTTAGACTGCTTGATTTTGATTCACAGTCATTTTAATAAAGTTAATTTTACGAAAGTCCTAGTGGTAGATCAGTAATAACATTCAGTTTTGTGGCATATACTCGCAATAACCGGCTTCTGTGGGTGATTATCAGCCTTTGGCATTGGCATTAAATCACCCACAGAAGCAGTTATTGCCTCATTTACTCCAAGAAACTGAATGTTATCACTTAAATATATAGTTGCTGTTTATTTACAAATAAGAGAACCCAGTGCACGCCCCCCTCCCCATGGCAAATCATTCAAATATTACAATTTACTTTCTGGCTCAGTCGATTACTTACTTATTTTATCCCAAAGGGGAGTAGGGGTCTCTTACTGTTCAATTCAGGACTCTAATGTGAATTTTAAGCCCAGCCACAATACAGTATGTCATGGTGGACCACCTGTTGGCTGGGTCCCTATTCTGAAATGTAACTGTCTCAGGTGGCTTCTTTTAAAAAAGATGCAGTGCCGAAATTGGCTTACTTTAAAAAAAGTGCAATCCCTAGACAATGTGCTAGCAGATGGTGGAGAGCTTTCTAAAGAAGATAGCCATACATCTCCTGAACATTAAAGAAACCCCAAATTATCAATTCAACCCACTAATGGAGACAGTCATACATCTCCTGAACATTAAACAAACCCAAATTATCAATTCAAGCCACTAATGGAGACAGCCATACATCTCCTAAACATTAAACAAACCCCAAATTATCAATTCAAGCCACTAATGGAGACAGCCATACATCTCCTGAACATTAAACAAACCCCAAATTATCAATTCAAGCCACTAATGGAGACAGCCATACATCTCCTGAACATTAAACAACCCCCAAATTATCAATTCAAGCCACTAATGGAGACAGCCATACATCTCCTGAACAAACCCCAAATGATCAATTCAAGCCACTAATGGAGACAGCCATATGTCTCCTAAACATTAAACAAACCCCAAATGATCAATTCAAGCCACTAGTGGAGACAGCCATACATCTCCTGAACATTAAAGAAACCCCAAATGATCAATTCAAGCCACTACTGGAGACAGTCATACATCTCCTGAACATTAAAGAAACCCCAAATGATCAATTCAAGCAACTAATGGAGACAGCCATACATCTCCTGAACATTAAAGAAACCCCAAATGATCAATTCAAGCCACTAATGGAGACAGCCATACATCTCCTGAACATTAAAGAAACCTCAAATGATCAATTCAAGCCACTAATGGAGACAGCCATACATCTCCTTATATTTTTAAATAAACCAATTAGGTCTTATTTTAAAGGAGCCAGTACAGGCAGTTACATTTTAGAACAGGGACCCAGGCAAATGGGTGGTTCACCACGATGTTTGGTGTCTGGGCTGACATCACAGCTCTGATCTGAACACTAAGAGACCCCTACTCCCCTTTGGGATAAAATAAATAAGCAGTCAATTCAGGCAGAAAGTAAACTGTAATATTAAAATTATTTGTCATGGGGGACTGCACTGGGTTCTTTGCTTTTACTGATTTGTGCCATAATCAGTTGTACACCTAATGAAAAAAGTGATTCAACATTTGTGAAAAAGTAAGGGCTGAGCTGCTAATTTTGGGATTGTATAATGCAAATTATACTGAAAAAAATTCCCCTCAATCAGAATTCAGAGCTACTGTTCTATTATTTAAGTGATAATGTGCTACTTGGGTCACTATTATGAAATAATTATGTGACTGCTGAATGAATGAAGTATGGAGGCCAAAGGCCAAGTACCTTATCTTCCTAAAAATCACATTATTGCTGAGGATAGGGACCCAGCTAGCACAATATAACTAAGTTTCATGTCTTTTCTTATGAGTGTAAACCAATTGAACACAAGAGCAATGATGATGTCACTATTGCCATGTTATTGACAATACAGTGACTGTTCTGAGCACTGAGCAGTCATTTTATTGATAATAAAATAACTGCTTGAGTTTGCTAAGGAATAAATGGTTCATTACTCTGATTTCTGATGGGAGGAGAGAGTCCACATGTGGTATAATTTTCCATAGCCAGACAGTACACTCAGTAAAGAAACTGTATGCCAAGCCCTGCTTTCCAATTAGCTAACACCCACAAACATGTCTTAACTGTCAACATTCTGCAATAACACATTAACTAAACACTGCATCAGGAAGCTCATTTAAAATTCACTTGCAGTTTGTTTGATTTAATTGCTTTCTAATTAAAATTTTCTTTTTAGCATAATAGCTATAGAGATGGGTGTTAAATTTCAGTAATAGCCATTTCTGAGACTTCAAAAACACCTCGGCCTGCAGCCGCAGAGTTTATGTAGTCCCAGATATGGTTATTTCCTCATAAACCCCCACCACTATATACTATTGCTATAGCGATCACGGAGAAATCTGCTCACAGAAAAAAAAGAAATATGAAACTAAAGATCATGAACAGTAACCACAAGTATTTAAATATGCACCAATTTAGGCTCAGTCTTAGAAGTAGAACATTTCATTAGCAAGATCAATTCTCACCACTGGAGCTTAGAAAATACTTTTTCTATCAATACACCCATGACATGAGTTTGCCTGACTTTCTCAGTTATAACTCCCCTTAACTCTTAGCTCTCATCCCACTCCTCTCCTCTCCCTATCTCTGGCCAGAATGGGAAAGGAAAGGGGAAATTGTTTAACCAGGAATGGCACACTAAGCCAGAGTTTGTTTCCAGGTGCGACCTAGGAGCCCAAGGAAGTTAAGTGACTTTCTTCGGGTCACACAGTATGCAAGTGGGGTCTGTTGGGATTCAGACCCAGGTTTGCAGCTCAGTGCCCTTAACCACTACACTATACTGCCTACTATGAGCTTGTCTTATGCTCAAAAAATCAAAGGGTCCTGCAGTCAAGAGTTATGACTGTGTTTGAAGTTATCTGACATGATACATGACATAAGTTCATATCCTGTCTTGCTCACACTACTGTACCCCCACCACCAGCAAGGCAGAAGATAAAATTTCAGAGGTGGCATCATCTGAGTCTGAGAACAAATGTCACCTAGAAGTTATTCAGCACATACTAGCCTTTCAGGCTGTAATAAAATTCATATTTAGACTGCATTCCACCATTTGACTCGTCCCTGAACAGTGGTATAATCCAGAGGTGTGCGAGTATGAAACAGCAGTTCCCAAATACCATGAATAATAGGCTATTTGTCACTCACTAGGAAAAATAAATACCATTATTTATGGCTATTTAGCAGGAGTTCAAGCTCTCCCAAGACTTTCTGTTCAGTCAGAGGCCACTTTGGGAAGCTTACAAAAGGCAGATCATGTGACCCAGCACTTGCCAAAGCTTTAGGCATGAGAGACAGATGACCTGAGCTGCTGCAGAGAATGTATCTACTTATTAAAAGTAGACAAAAAGTCAGAAATCTTGATATTTTTTGGTTCCCTCTCTAAATCCAAGCTAGAGAGGGTCATTTTTTTTACACTGTAGGGTGAAAATTAGGCTGTAAAGAAAGGGAAAACAGAAGGACTATTTAGAGTTTGCTGAGAGAGAGAGAGGCCTCAACAGCACACACAGGTTGTGTGTGTGTGTGTGTGCTGTACTAAACAAATGAGATTTAAGCCTGCAGTGTTGTGTGTTTTAACAGGAAAGTGTTCCTGTCAGTGGGCTTCCAAAACAGTCCAGTATCCACTCCCTCATCTGAATTTTTAACAATGTTGATGTTCAACTTGAGGTTCAAGGTGGTACTGAGTATTTCGCAAAAAGTTTAAGCTGAGGTACATCACCCCACCACATCATCAGAATATCATCGATGTCGCCTCCAAATCACTATATTTTCAAGGAAGGAACTGACTGACCCATTATGCACAAAAAATCCAAATGCTGCACTCAGAATTAGGAGGCAGTATAGCGCAGTGGTCTAAGGCTCTGAGCTGCAAATTTGGTGACATCCAACAGGCCAGACCTGGGTTTGAATCCCACAGCTTCCACTTGCATACTGTGTGACCCTGAGCAAGTCACTTAACCTCCTTGTGCTCCCAGGTCGCTCCTGTAAAAAAGCTTTCAGCTTAGTGTGCTATACCTGGTTAAACAACTAAATAATAAAAAAAAAATTTAAAGAATTTCACATCAAGTTGTATTGAATTCAGACATCCTCTTTTACTGTAGGCTCAAACATACAACTTAAATTCACTAAGCAAACACAAGTCCAGCACGTTGCCTCTGTGAGGATTCCAAGGGGCTCAACTTGATGTGGAATTCTTTTCATTTCGAGTGCATTTGGATTTTTTGTTGTACTGTTGTGGTAGCCACCCTTGCTGTGCCAGTCTGGATATTTACAGGAGCATGGACTCCATTTTGGACTTTTGCCTCCCAAAGGCCTAGATACAGGTTAGTGAGGTTAGGGGCAAACATTGCCCCCACAGCCATACTGCTAATCTGTAGGAAAATCCCCCTTTAAAGTTTACAAGCACATACTGACATTGCCATAAAAACAGCCAATGGGGGAAGGGGGAGTGTGGTGGTATATCTATGACCCTATCCTTCATTTTTAAAAAGCACATTGATCAGTTTTGAAGTACTGCTGTTGAAAGTGGAATCATTAACAAAGATACACAGGCCTTTCTAACAGCTGAGCACCCTGTGAGACCCACTGTCTATCGTTTGCCGAAAATTCACAAGAGTCTTATTTCACCTCCTGGTTGACGATTATATCTGGCATCAACTCACTCACTGAACCCCTGTCCAAATACATACATTAGTACATTAAACCTTTTGTCAGTAGCTTGAGGTCTTACATCAGGGGCTCCACGGAAACCCTGGCAGTACAGAGAGATACCCACATCAAGGAATCCTTCTTTTTTGTTACCCTCAATGTGGAATCCCTCTACATCAACAAACATCTTCCACGAGGACGGTTTGGCAGTCATGGAATACTATTTCAACCTCAAGGCCTCCACTAGCCCACTGACCAATTTCCCATCACAGCTGGCCAGATCTGTTTTAGAATGCAACAACTTTCTCTTTCAAGGGGAATTTTTCCTACAGATTAGCGGTGTGACGTAGACAGCCAGCTCTGATTGTTTTATCAGTTTTTTTTTTTACATATAAATTATGTGATAGGAAGGTGAGTTTGAGGAAACTACTGTCTTACTGGAACTGACACATCAAGACCCCCAAGGGATAATTTCAAAGGACAGGGCATAGCTAAACTGCAGATATCTGGGGTGCAATTACCTTGTCAATTTGCTTTCATCCCAGGAAATAAGATTAGCCATTCATAATTCCCTCAGGGAAAATCCTTTGACTTACAATAGTTGTCAGGAAGAACTTGAGAGGGAGGGGTGTCAGAGAGAAGCCAGAAAGGACATTGAAGAGAGGTTGATGTCTGAGCCAGGGAGGACCCAGACGAATTTGGAAGGTCCAATATACTTTCCCGGTGAACCCTTGAATTACATCAGAGAGACCTCTCAGGTGTAGATTCCAAGGTCCAGACGGGATTAAAGAGGCAAATACACTTTTGCTTGAATACAGTGACTTAGATCAAAGAAACTTTTGAGATGTATGTGTAGCAGAGCACAAACTGGTTTGTTCTGGTTAACCTGAGGGAGGAAAGGCAGTGAGGTCACCTATTATGTTTTTTTAAATATTTTATTTGGACATCTTGTGAGATAAAATATAGACGTTGTTACACCAAAGCAGAGTTAGTGACCTCTTGAGAAGGCCAGCTCAGAACCATGTTTAATTGCTGAGAGAACCTGGACAGAGACACACAAGACAATATTTTTGACTGAGAGAAGAGAGACCATCAAAGCACTGAAGTAAGGACCTTAGACAAGATTAGTCTGAAGTTATTATCTGTAGGAATTTGCACTGTAAACCTGTTTGTTTTAAGGCTGTATGTGTTGGAATATATTTTGTTCTGTATTTATTGTTCTGTTTTGATATTTTAAAGTAAAGATATTTTTACAACATAAACTGTCTGGAGCCCCTTGACATTTATTTTTTTATTTTAAGTGGAGCTTTTAAAGGTTATAGTTAACACTGTGTGTGAGCTTATTGTATACCAAACTGGGAAATGGATAGAGTTCTCTAAAGTCTTGCATAGAGTTCTAAGGGTTCATTTGAAAGACCTGGTTGGGTGCCTAGAGGCAAAGATATCTGACCCCCAAAGACAGAATTATCTGAGCCTGATAATGGGGTACGCTAACAAGAGGTTATCAGTTTGAATTCCTCCAGAGCCTGAGACTAAGGTGACTTGAATCCACAAAACAGACAAGAGGGTTACCTTGTTCTGTTCACTGTACACAAATCATACGCTCAGAGGTTGGCACTTTGGGAGTAGAGGGCCGACCGGCTGAGCGAGTTTGTGACAAGCGGTACAGCAATGGGGGCAGTGTTTGCCTCTAACTTCACTAACCTGTATCTAGGCCTATGGAAGGAAAACTTGTACATAATGGGTTGGTCAGTTCCTTCTTTGACAATATAGTTCTTTGGAGGCACTACATTGATGACATTTTGATGGTCTGGCAGGGGACATACCTCTGCTTGAACTTTTGGCCAATTACTTAGAGAGTACCAACTCAAACATTACATTTTCAGTGGCACATACCAAGGAAGCAATCTCCTTTTTGGACATCAACATTGTCAAAAATTCAGGTAATGGGGTGGATACTGATCTGTTTTGGAAGCCCACTAACAGGAATACTACCCTGTTGGCAAGTCATCTCACTCCAACACACTATCAGGGACATACCAATGAGCCAGTTTCTAAGGGTACACCACAACTGCAGCACTGAAGTTGCACTTGCGCATACAGCAGGTGAACTCCAGGAGAGATTTGTCCTAAGAGGGTATGCCAGTAGTGACACTGATGTGGCTCTTGAAAGAGCAAGAAGTACAGACATGGACACACTCCTCATGCCAAGGATTAAACCTAACACCCCTGGGCAAACTGAGAGGCTTAACTGTCACAACATACAGCATCATAGCAAACAAATTGGAAGGCATTATATATAAAATCTGGGACACCCTGCAGACAGAACAGAAACTGCAGGAGCGCGTAGCACAACCTCCTCACATGGCCTATAGGTGACCACAAAATGTCACCCACAGCCTTCAGCCATCCACATATTCTTCTACCTGGCTGCCCACTTTACCACCTGGTTCACACAGGTGTGGGCATTGTAAGTACTACAACATGATCACAGTGACCAACAACTTCCAGTATGCTGGTACAGGTGAAACATTAGACAGCAGAAGGTCACTAACTGTGACACAACCCTTGTTGTTTACCTGGCTACCTGTTCTTGCAAGGCATACTATGTCTGCCATACCAAAACACAGAAACATAGCCTTTGATGGCAGCTAAGGACCACTTGGCCCACCCAGTCTGCCCATTTCCCCACCTATCGGATAAGCTGCAGATCCTAGTTTTACCAACAGCCTACTTCCTCCTACCTCCCACAAGAATTGCCTTATGTCCCATGCATTCTTATATTTCCACACTGTTTTAGACCCCACAACCTCCTCAGGAAGGCCATTACATGTGCCACCACCCTCTCCATGAAAAAATACTTCATGTTGGCCCTGAGCCATCCCCCCTCTATCTTCAAATTGTGTCCCCTTGTTCTTGCACATCTCTTTTTCTGAAAGTTGCTACCCTCTTGGACTTTGTTGATTCCCTTGAGGTACTTGAATATTTCTATCAAGTTCCCCCTCTCTCTCCTTTCCTTGAAGGTATACATTTTAAGCACTTTTAGTCCCTCTTCATATGGCTTCTCTTGCAGACCCTGCACCATTTTAGTCGCCCTCCTCTGGACTGCCTCCATCCTGTCTATGTCCTTACAGAGATGTGGTCTCCATAACTGCACACACTACTCCAGATGGGGGTCTCATCAACTGTCTGTACAAAGGGATAACATCTTCCTGTTTTCTACTGGTGATGCCTCTCCCCATGCATCCCAGTATCCCCCCCCCAGCCCTCCTTACTGCCTTCTCACATTTCTTTCCTACCTTTAAGTCATCTGATACGACTACCGCCAGGTCCCTTTCCATTTTTGTTGTCATTAATACCCCCTCCCAATTGTGTAGTCTTCCCTTGGGTTTTTGTTTCCCAGGTGCATTACCTTGCACTGTTTTGCACTGAATCTAAGTTGTCATACTTTTGACCATTCCTTCAACCTTGCCAAGTCCTTTCTCATCCTTTCCACTCCTCTTGTGCATCAACCCTGTTGCAGATCTTTGTGTCATCTACAAAAAGGCATACGTTTCCTTCCAGTCCCTCCATGAAGTCACCTTTAAAGACATTAAAGAGGACTGGTCCCAGTACTGAACCCTGTGGTAACCCACTAGTAACCCCCCTTTGTTCAGAGTGGACTCCTTTTACTATTACCCTCTGCATCCTGTTGTCCAGCCAATTTTTTACCCAGGTTACCACCCTGGGACACACTCTCAGGCTGGCTAACTTGTTTATTAATCCTGTGTGGGACTATGTCAAATACCTTGCTAAAGTCTAGGCAGGCCTTATCCACAGCCCCTCCCTGGTCTACAACTTTGGTCACACAGTCAAAGAAATCTATTAGATTCATCTGACATAATCTTCCTGCTATAAATCCATGCTGCCTTGGGTCCTGTGCCCCGCTGGTCTCTAGGTACTCAGCAATTCTTTCTTTCAGAATTGATTCCAACATTTTCCCTACCACTGAGGTCACATTAACAGGTCTGTAGCTTCCTGTCTCTGCCTTGCCCCCACTTTTGTGAAGGGGAATCATATCCACCCTCCTCCAGTCCTTAGGTACCACAGACTCCTCCCATGATTTGTTAAAAAGTGTAGTCAGTGGTGCCTCTAGTTCTCCCCTTAGTTCTTGTAGAATTCTGGGTTGAATCCCGTCAGGCTGCATCGCTTTGTCCACCTTCAGTTTTAGTTATTTCAGGGCCCTTTCTTCTGTGAATGGACTGGTATCGATCCCCCTATCCAGAGTGCTTCTATTATTTGGTTTAGGTACCTCCCCTTCCTCTTCTTTTGTGAATACTGAGCAAAAGTATTTTTTTGGTATCTTTGCTTTGTCACTGGCACCCTTTGCCCACCCCCTCCCCTTTATTAAGCCTAAAAGGAATGGATAGGGGACCACATGAGGGCTATTGATCACCATAACAAGGAGCCAGAAATTACGGCCCATGTTATGTAGTCCCCAGAAAGTTCCAGACACATGTGGTCATTTATAAGGGTGGAGGGAGTCACCCTAGGTCCAAGGGGTGGCGATGGAGATTCAAAGAGGGGGTCTTTTTGGAATTTTAAGCTGAAGTCCTTCTTTTACCCTGATTTAAAACACCATATGGAGGTTTTAGTTATCTTGTAAATATTCCAGTGATGCTCTGTAAGGCTTTAAATGATGATTTAAAATTGGGTAAATTGTTCAAAAAGTTTATAAACTATACTATGAGCTGATAAGTTTATTGTCTGATAGATCAAAAGAGATATGCTATGGGGATATGCTTCCAAGCTAGATAGAAGACTGTCAATCATTAGTGTTGCTAACGTTTTTCTCTTTTGTTTATCACTATATCTGGCTGTGTATAGAATTATAGATTGAGGGAGCAGTCCTAACCAATCAGAGTGCTCCTTTCCTCCACGTGTTAGACGCTCTTATTCTGTGAAGAGTGTCTCACGTGCAGATGCCCTGGAAACGGGCAGGTTCGGAGGAGTTTTTTAAAATACATATATATTGCCGGCCCGTCGGCGCAGCGGTGGGATTTCCGCTTGCGACGCCGGCGATCCAGGTTCGGGAACGGACCCAGTCGCCGGAGGCTGGCCGGGGATGATTGAGCCGCCTGACTGGCTCTGCTTCTCCGGGGAGGGTTCGGCAGCATCCGGGCACTGGGACTTCCAGCGGAGGCTAGGAACACCCACGCTGCCGCTACCAAAGAGCATTGAGGCGGGCAGGACGCCGCGTGTCATTGCACGCCCCGCCTTCCCAGAAAACGGAAAGGGACGGTTGCCGGCCACCCTCCATGAAGCCTGCCAGCGGCGATTAGCCCCAGGCCAAGTCCTCCGACCGATTCACGGTCTCTGCGGATGTTCCTCCTCCATCCCGTGGCCCCCGCCTGGTGGTAAGCACAGGGTATCGGAGGACCAGAGGCCGATTTGGGGTGGAAGTCAAGGTCCGTGGACTGGGTTGAGAGTACTGGGTGGCCGCAACCAGGTTGGTGGAAAAAAATGTAAATAAAAAAAAAAAATACATATATATTATTGATGGCTGTTGATCAATAATATACTAATATGTCCTGTTGCCACTTGTTGCTGAAAATTAGTGGTTTCATTTGCCTTCAGCTTGAGCCAGAACAGCTCAGCATCGCTGTTCTTGCTCAACTGAAGGCACGTGAAACACTCATTTTCAGCAAACAAGTGGCTTGGGGGATGTATTAACACATATGGTACACTCTGCAAATTTTACAACTACTTTGTGCTCCCTCAAAATATCACAGCACTTATTACAGGCTGAAGCATTTTGTTCTGTGTGGGCTACCAAAGTTTCATTTTAGCTATCATCATTATGTAGGTATACCATTATATAACTAACTTAGTTTACATACTGTACCAAAGTCTGACGCAGTTTGGGTTTGTTTTTTACACTATCACACTGTTTGAAACAGTTAAGCGCTAATGGAAGTTCTGAAAAACTGTCCCCGTCGCTTTAAGAACCTTCTTTAAAAATGTAATGTTTGGGGTAATTTGACAGTCTCTCATTAAAGGACATGTGCGTGAAACATCAGGATGTCACTACATGCCTCTCACTGTTACCAGTCTCGTTTTTGCTGTTTACCCATTTTCTATGAATAAAACTGAAGCAACTGCAGAGTCACAGCCTAGTATGACCCTTCTCTGCACTGGTAAGTAGCACTAGTTGTTTGTTCTCCATTGCTGCAATGACTTGAGTGACTAGATTTCATAATAAATATAGTTTAAATTTAATTTCAGTAATCCCCCTGTGAGGAACCCAGGCTTGGTTCCCTCCACAGCCACTTAAGCAAGCGCAATTGCATCGTAGCTGGTAGGGTGGGACTAGTTGGCTGACTTCTACCATTTCAGTTTGCTGATTTTATGTTCTGTGTGTGTGTATGACTCTACACTCAAGGCATTTTTCTAAGTTTGTGGCTGTGTGCCCAAGAAGAAATAAAAGAAAAAAGCACTTTTTTTCTGAGAATTCAGTCAGGCTTGATTATTAGTTGACAATGAGACTTTTCAGCTCAGCATTGCTGCAGTGACTTGATTTCATAATAAATATAATTTAAGATCTGTAGTCTCCCTGTGAGGAACTCAGGTTTGGGTCCCCCCATGACCACTTAAAGAGCAGATTCTAACTTAGGAACTGTTCCCCTCCCACCCCTGAAATATACGGCAGCTTACCTGCCTTGAAATGGAGTGCCCCAAGAAGTGTCATTTATTTCTGGCCCTTTTTTATATTTTGCCATGCCAGTTATGACAAAGTAAGGGTGCCACTCAACTAACAAGGACATTGGTACTGGACAAGTGCATACAAGACAAACAAAATGGATCCTCCAACAGGCTTCAGGGCACACTCCGCCAGGGTAGTAGCAACATCCTGGACAGAAAAAAAATCTGGTTAGCACAGAAGAAATTTGTGCGGTTGCCACATAGGCATCTTTACACACATTCTCCAGACATTACAGACTTGATGTGGCAATAGACTCAAAAGCAAATTTCAGACATTCCATCCTTTAGACACAAAGGCGAATACTATAGAAGGTGATGTATCTAACCCACCCTTAACTCTGGGTACTGCTATTTAGCATCCATGATGGAACGACTGGAGTGCCTCAGAGATTATCCCCACAATGGTTTTTACTCACCTGGTAAAGATGATTGTGGGGGAATATATCTCTGAGGCACTCCCCACCCCACCCAGGAGACAGTCACAAGCAGACTATATATGAAAGACTGGCATGCCATATGGGCTGAGTATTACTTAGAATGTACCAACAGGAAATAGTTATATACCAACAACAAGGCATTCAGAACTATATATATATATATATATATATATATATATATATATATATATATATACACACACACAGTATGTTTATGATCACAAGCCAAAAAGTGTCCAGCTCATTCTCATTACAGGTACAGCATTGGAAGACATCAAACTCATTCAACAAGGGTAGGGTCTCAGAGACAGGGGTCAGACTTCTTAGTAGTCACATGTGCATCAAGCAACCTGTCAGGTGAACACAACCCAAGATGCTTGTTCCCGGGCAAGGACTGGGAAGGCATGGTCTTGCTCCTCAATAATATAAAGAATAAAACTGTTTAAAGCTTGCTAACACTTTATACAATTGATACCGTAACTAAGATCCAGAAAGAACTCTGGTACTGTGACAAAAGGAAATCATACCTACCCATATAAAATGCAATTTCAGGAATGGGAGTGCTTTCATTGTTTATATAAAACAGTATAAAATAATTACACCAAATGTTTTTCTGAAATAAAATTAATAAAAGGGGCAACTGAAATAACATACAGAGATAGACAAAGACTACTTCAGCTGTTGCCTCTGGACAAGGTGCAGATAACTCAAATCAAGAAGCATTAACAGAATTAAAGGGCAAAAGACTGGCACAAATATTCAAAAATTCAGGAAAGAATGCAGCATCTAAAAAGGAAGCCCAAAAGAAACAGAGTTAGAATCAACACTATCAATGCATACAATTTCAAGCAGGACAAGGCTTAAGCAATTGAAATTGCCATTTAAAAACTGCTGTAGTTTGTTAGACCCAAGCCCCTCCAAGATGGCACCTAAACTCCAACCAGAAACTGACACAGAAAAAAAGGAAAGGCATCAAGTTCTCAAAAAAGAAGTCCCATAAATTCAGATGAAGAACTAACATATTTTTTCTAAAGAAACTCAAACAATATTCCAGAGGACAGTTAAAAAATAAGTGCCAAAGATTCAATATACTCCACCACCGCCCCCCCCCCGAGATTCAACAGCATGTACTAGCCAACAGGAACTTAAAGATAATACTCCGCCAATATGGGCACAAAAAAATGATCAATAACTTTAATACAGTACAACATGCAAGTGATGATCTACAGCATTTTGCCAGACTCGGTTGCCAATTTAAGCTTCACCATGTCTAGAATGACATACAGAAATAGATTAGCTGCCTTATTGGTCCCTGTAAGAACAGATCCAGAAGGAAATGGTTTGATACCTTTTAATGGACCAACATAGATGTTACAAAAGAATGTCTAGAATGGAACAGAATTTGGAACAATAAAAAGAATCAATGAACTGGAAAGTATGCATTTACAGCTAGAAGATATGGTGCATTCACTACAACAGGAAGTCAAAACTATAAACAAAAAACAAGTACAGCTAGAATTTAAAGTGGACAATCAAGAAAATCAATACAGAAGGGAAAATATTAGGATGTTTTGGACTTCTTCCAGAGCAGGGAAAAAGACAAAACACTTAGATGTAATCAAGAATCTTTTCCTTTCTTTATTAGGAACAGGCACAGAACCTCCCATTATCGACTGAGTACACTGGCTGACACAAAAAGCAAGGGACGGGACATTCAGACCTGCAATATGTAAGCTATTAACCTCTGAAGGTAAGGAAAAAGTAATGCAGGCATTTTATAAAACAAGCAACTTTAAATTCAGAGACCAAATAATATTCTTGAAGCATGACTTCTCCAACAATCTATGAGAACAAAGGAAGCAATATTTAGGCATTCAACAATTGTTTTGGAAAGGGGGAGTTAAAGCCTATGTAATTTATCCCTCAAAACTTAAGGTTTTATTGAATGGTAAGATGCTAATGTATAGTAATATCACTGAAGCTCAACAGGATCTTAAATTGTGTCTCCCTCATATATTCACAGTATATGAAAATGCTTAATGGTAAGAGAGATAAATAAACGATGTAAACAGAAGTACGCTTGAACACACTATATATATATACACACACATATACATACACACACACACACACACACACACACACACACACACACACAGAGGGGACTAGGCATTTTGTAATAATTTGAAAGAGAGGGGGGGCTAGCCCAGGCCGGGACAGATGCACCTAAGGAGGGAAAATGTTGAGGTATGTCAGACCTTGGTCCTTGGTATATTGGGGGGGGGGGTTTGAATGGGAAAAAATTCCAGGAAATAAAAGCAGTGGGTTCTCAAGTATCTAGTAGGCAAGTTATTGATGCATACTGTAAAACAGAAGGCAGCTGGACAGAGCATAATAATCTAAAATGATATCCAAAGGAAATGTTGATCTTTTCAAAACTAAAAGCAACTGTGTGGGGTTCTATTATCTCCGAGGCTACTTGGAGGAACAAAAATAGAGAGCAAATATTAAAAGAGGTGGAGGAAAAACCAAAAAATTATAATTAGCTGCAAAAAATAGATCATGAGAAAATAATTCAATACCAAAATTTGAAAAAACTAATAGACTCAACAGAAATTCTTAAAGTAAAACAAAGTTGGGCAAGATCAAACAAATACTGGAAAATTAATAGTGAAAAAAACTGGAAAATTACTGGCTAAAAGAATAAATGCTTTAGAAAAAAGCTGAAATTACAGTGATTGAGAATGATCAAGGACAGATGGTAAAGGATCAAAAACAGATTCTGAAGGCATTTCATACTTTTTTTCAAAATATATGCACTTCAGATTGCAATCCAACTTATGTAGAAACAGTGTGTTATGAGCAGTTTTCCACTCCCAAAATTTAAGTCAAGAACCAGAGGAATTAATACAACCTATTACTACCTTGGAGATAAAGAGAACAATACAAAGTATGGCTAAAGGCAAAAGTCCAGGTTTAGATGGATACCCATTAGAATTCTATGAGGCAATGGAAGAAGAGATGGTTCCATTACCGGAAAAAACCTTTACAATCAAATTCATAATACCCATACTACCCCCTAAATCTTTCAGTCAAGCATTCATATCTCTTATACCAAAGATAGATAAAGATTAAACCAGGGTGGAAAACTACATACAAGTAGCCATATTGATTATTGATTACAAGATCTACACAAAAATATTAAACAGGCTTTTGCCATTAGTAAACAAACTCTTTCACACAGACCAATCTGGGTTTGTACTGGAGAGGTCAATACAAACAGGGCAACAGAAGATCTAATTTCTTACAGAATATTTACCAAAAAATAAAGAAATAAGACTCTAGCTATTTTTCTTTCCCTTGATGCCACCAAAGTTTTTGATATGATGGAATGGTGATACAGATATATATTTGAATATTTTTCTATATTTACCTGATTGTATCAATACAGAGATGAGTAGAATACCACACTGCTAGTCCAGAATTACATGTACATGTAATTTAAATATGGAAATCAATAAAATATTTAATTAAAAAAAGCTCAAGGTCATACCTAACTCATGAATAGGACAAATCTTCTCTAACAGGCATGCAGCAAAAAACAATAAGGCCCTGTTGAAAATTGGCCGCTAGACTATATTATCAGTTCTCCTGAGAAACACTGAAAATTATTTATCACATAAAAGTGTGTCAAAAACTACCCTCTCTAGATAGGAATTTAGAGAGGGGGACAAAACATGTCAAGATTTCAGATTTTTGTCCAGTTTTAACAAGTGAAAGTAAATTCTTTCCCTGCAGTAGCTCAGGCCATTTGCCTCTCCTGCCTGAAACTTCTGCAAGCGCTGGGTCACATGAACTGATACAAACAGATGTTGACGGCAAATGGGCGCCTATGACCACACCTAGTCTGCCCATTCACGCACTTCGCAGTGCTACTTCAAGCTTCCTGCAGACTAGGATGCTCCCTTCCCTGACTATTAGGATCCTTCATGGCTATCCCATGCATTCTTAAATCCTGTAATTGTTTCTGCCCCCACCTCTACTGGGAGGTTGTTCCACCTGTCCATCACCCTCTCTGTGAAGAAGTACTTTCTCACATTTCCTGTGAACCTGTCTCCCTCTAGTTTCATCCCATGTCCCCTAGTCCTGGTGCATCTTTTTTTTTTTTTTTAAACAAAGAATCGTGTTTTCCTGCACCTTGTTTCTCCCTGTGAGGTACTTATATGTTTCAATCATATCCCCTCTCTCCTGCCTCTCTTCCAGGGAGTACATGTTTAAGTCCTTCAGCCTGTCCTCGTAAGGCTTGAGGTGTAGCCCTTGCACTAGCTTGGTTGCCCTCCTCTGAATTGCCTCCACCCTATGTCTTTACACAGGGAAGGTT
This sequence comes from Neoceratodus forsteri, assembly GCA_016271365.2. Classification (NCBI taxonomy): domain Eukaryota; kingdom Metazoa; phylum Chordata; order Ceratodontiformes; family Ceratodontidae; genus Neoceratodus; species Neoceratodus forsteri. The sequence goes on from CM057449.1 coordinate 1,809,342,043, forward strand.
TCCTAAACTGAAGACTGCACTCGAGCTGTGGCCTCACTAATGTCCTGTACAGTGGAATTATGACCTCTCTTTTCCCACTGGTGATACCTCTGCCTATGCATCCCAGCATCCTGTTTGCTTTTCCCACTGCCTTATTGCTGACTCTCTACCTTGAGGTCATCTGAAATTATATTCCCTAGGTCCCTTTCCTGGATTTTTGTGTCCCATGTGCATTATTTTGCGTTAAATATCAACTGCCGCTACCAAGCTTCTGCAGATCTCTACTCATTCTATCCACACCCTCTGGCGTGTCCACCCTGTTGCAGAGCTTTGTGTCATCAGCAAACAGGCAAATTTTTCCTTCCAGGTCCTCTGTAATGTCACTGATAATGATATTAAAGAGGACTGGTTCCTGTGGCACTCCACTGGTCACCTTTCCCTCTGTGGAGTGACATCCATTTATCACCACCCCGTGTCCTGCTATCCAGTCATTTCCCCTCTCACCACCTGCATCACCTTACTGCGCACTCTCATGCTCCCCAGCTTGTTTAAAAGCCTTCTATGTGGCACAGTGTCAAAGGTCTTGCTGAAGTCCAGGTAGGCCACATCCACTGCCTCCCCCCTCCCGATTCATCTCCCTTGCCCCTAGTCAAAGAACTTAATGAGGTTAGTCTGGCACAACCTCCCTCCAGTAAAACCATGCTGCTTTGGGTCCTGTAGACTGTTGGCAACCAGGTGTTCTACTATTCTTTCCTTCAGTAGTGTCTCCATGATCTTTCCCACTACTGAGGGCAGGCAAACTGGCCTGTAGTTTTCCGTTTCCTCACTGTTTCCCACTGTTGTATAGGGAGACTACATCAGCTGTCCTCCAGTCTTTGAGTACCTCCTCCATTTCCAGTGACTGGCTGAACAGGGTTGCCAGAGGTTTTGCCACCACCTCTCTTAGCTCCCTCAGCACCCTGGGGTGTACTCCATCTGGCCCCGTAGCCTTATCTACCTTTATTTTTACCAGTTCCCTTAGGATCCTTTCCCTTGGAAAATGACTCATCCATTTCTGTGACCATCCTACACCTTCTACTCCTCGCTGGCCAATTTTCTGCTCCCTCTTCTGTAAAGACTGAGCAGACGTATCTGTTACGTATGTCTGCTTTATGGGAATCATTTCTCCACTTTACCCCTGTCCTCCCCCCTTCAGCCTCATCATTCCTCCCTTAGCCTTTCTTTTTTCTGATGTACTGTACATGTAAAAGGTTTTGTCTTCCCTGACTGCAGATTTCACAATGCATTGCTCCGTTTGTGCTTTGGCTTCCCTCACTTTCTTCTGGTACCTCTCCCTGTCCCCATATGCCTGTGTCTTCTTGTATTGCTTAAATGCATTTTTTTTCCTTCACTTTCTCCACTATCTCCTTTGAATACCATAATAGGCGGTCTCTTCCTTTTCCCTTTGCTCACCTGTTTTACATATAATTGTGTCACCTTTGCTATCCCGGATTTGAACACTGCCCACTGCTCCTCCACCAGATATTCTCCCTATTCCAGCTAATGCCTCCTCCAGTGATTTCCCTGTTTTTCCAAAGTCTGCCCTCCTAAAGTCCAGGATTTGTGTTTTTGCGTGGCTGGACTCTGCTTGTTCAGTAATCTCAAACATTGTCTAGTGGTTATGGTTTCCTAGATGCTCTCCTACTGTGACTCCTGTCACACTTTCCCCATTAGTGAGCAGTATTGCCATCTCCCATGTAAGTTCTACAACCAGTTACTTAAGGAAGGCTCCCAGTATGGAGTCTAGAATGAACTTGCTACTGGTTGTTGCCACTGTGTGGAAGCTCCAGTCAATGTCTGCCATGTTCATTTTGCCAACCAGTACTACTTAATTCTTGTGCGCCATCCTTTGGATAGTCAGCATCTCCTCTCTGTCCAACTCCTCCCCCTGCGTTGGTGGTCTGTATGTTACCCCTGTGCGGATGGTTGACTCTGTGCTTCTTTCTAGTTTAACCCACAGTATCTCCCTCCTCCCTGTTCCTCTTGAATCTCCATGGCTTTTATATTATCTTTTACATAAAGCGCCACTCCCCTGCCCTCTCCGTCTCTCCTGAATAGATTATAGCCTGGTATGGCCATCTCTCAGTTGTGGTTTTGATTATACCAGGTCTCTGGGATGGCAACAATGTTGAGGTCTGACTTTGCCATGTCCACCCCAAGTTCCTCCATCTTGTTGCTCAGACTCCAGGTGTTGGCAAACATGGCTCTCCAGGATGAGACTACCCTCCCATTTTGTTGACATGTGTCCCCTCTTTTCCTTGGCTGCCATCTTACCCAGTCCTCCCTGTCCCCCTCCCATATATTGAATAGTGCTCTCACCCTGTTTATCATTACCTTGAGTACCCATGTAAGGTCTGTGCTCCGGGGGAGGGTGCTAAGTCTCCTAAACTTCCTGACCCCCACCTTGGCCAGTTTAAATGCTCGCTGCTGAAGCATTCAGACTTCTCACTTAGGACTAAGGTCCTCTTCCCGGATGGACGTAGGCCGTCCTCCTTATATAGACTCGCATCCCTCCAGGCAGGGCTCCAGTCTCCCATGAAGCCAAATCCCTCCTTTCCACTCCATTCCTTCAGCCAAGAGTTGAGGTTCGGGATGTGGAGTGTCTTAGCATCCCCCATGCCGTGTACAGGTAGTATTCTGAGAAGGAGATGGAGTGTGCCTTTAGTGACCTTCCAAAGTGGCCTCCGATTGGACAGGAAGTCTCGGGACATCTTGTGGTCTCACAGCCAGTTCCAGCAGCCAAATAATGAAGCACAAATAATGAATAATTGGGACTCCCGAATACAAATGTTTGATGAATACCTGAAATAAGGTATTCACACACCCCTAGTATAATTAACACATGTATGTGATTCAAACTTATTTTTGTACAGAAATTATACACATTTATGTAACACATGGAATGATGTACAAGCAAGCAATAATCCCCAACAGGGTGTGCAGTAAGACAGATCTCACTGCATGCCCCAGGTGGCTAGTGGAGCACAAGGCACAGCCAGGTGCTTTCAACCACCTGGGTAATGTGGTAAGATCTGTCTTACCACACACCATGGAGTGGGTTACTAGCCTTATAAAATGGCTTGTTTAGGCAAAAAAAAGTATGAAAGAGATGTTTTTAAACTTAATTTAAAGCCAGCTGTACAGTAAGATAAACTGTACTGCATGGTCATCTGATGCTGTTCAGTCAATCACATCCTCCTTTTCTCACTGCCATTTAATAATGATGCTATAGTATTGCACAGGATAGCTCCCTGCAGATGTTAGGTGGTATGAGGGACCTAGAGCAGCCCCTGCCCCGATGACCTAGATACATACCTCTCAACCTCCTGCCTCATAAATCAGGGACAAGGCTTAAAAAAATCAGGGACAAAGGCCCAAAATCAGGGACACATTTTTAAAATTGGTGCTATCCACTCAGGAAGCTGGCAGAATAAGGGACTCAGTGTATAACACATTTTCTGAAGAATAAGAAGTCTGCAACTGTATTGTTTGACATCATTTTATTCTTACAATCATCACCGTTTAGTCAGGGGAACACAGATTTTAGGAGGGACAGAGTAAAATTTTGAGGTGAAATCAGGGATATCCCTGAAAATCAGGGACACTTGAGAGGTATGCCTAGATATTTTGCCTGGTGCATGGAGGCCAGAAGTTTGCAGAAGTATTCAGGGGTCAACAAAACCCCATTGTAGTAAATTTGTTGCCTAATTGACATCCAGTCCAGGATGGGTAGTGATGGGACGATATGTTCCGACTTTCAAACAGGTGTCAGAAGCCTTGCTGCTGAATTGTAGATCAGCTGCTGGCATCAAACGTCACTACCAGGTAAGCCCTTGCAAAGCTGTAGCCCCCTACCAAGGAGACTTACCTTTGGCTCCCCTCCACAGTGCTGCTGCTCTTCCTCCTTCACTGCTCCTTCATTCAATCCTGATCCAGAATTTAGCTGCTGGACCAGGGACTGGACTCTTTCTTCTGTTCTCTTCTTCATGCAGGAAGTGCTGATCTCACCACAGCCAGTGAGCAGCATGTAGTTCTTCACTGTCTCAGACCACTGCTTAGAAGCCAACAGACCTCCACTGGCCCTTCATTCTGCACAGTTATGCCATGAACACCAGCAACCCCAGTCACACAGGGTCTTTCCAACCCCATGCACTGGCAGTCAGAGTAAGGGAGCGCAGGGAGAACAATGACAAATTCAGTGTCTCTCAAAGTCGTGCAACCATTGAGACCTCTGCCACAATGTACAAAATTGCTCAAAGGAGCACCACCTTTGGCAGCACATGACAGCATTCCTCTGCCACTGATTTTCTCCCTCTGTCTCTCTGGATGGCAAGGACCAGAACGTACCGATCTTGATGGTCAGAAGCTGCACTAAGGGACAGAAATAACTTTTAATCAAACAAAAGACACTATTAAGATGCCATGTTGTTAGGCCGGCCCGGTGGCGCTGAGGGTTGAGGGACTGGATGCCACACCTTGTGCCATGCCGGCAACCCAGGTTTAGGAGTAAGCCTGGGTCATCAGGGGTTGGTAGGGGAGGGACAAGATCGAGCGTCCAGAGCACAGCTCTCCTGTCCCGGGTGGGAGGGGGATCTAGGGGTACAATGAGCCCGAGAAATGGAGTTTTTGGGGATTGGCTGCAGCAGTGACCCTGTAGGCATGCATGGAAGCATGCGTGCCCATGCTGGGATGCATTGCACGACTGAGCCAATAGGGGTTGGAGACTAAGTAAAAAATACTCTTCCTCTGGTGATAGGCAAAGGAGCCGCCCCCTCTGGTCCACACTCCCAACATCGGCTGCACCTCTCCGATGTTGTTGTCTCTCCGGCCCGGAGCTCAACCCTATACATAGAGCACCCTGGACGGATAGGGTGGCCCTTCCCTGAAGGGTTCAGATCCGGGGGATGTGCCAGGCTAGGGGGTGTGGAGAAGGTGGGCACGACGGGAGGTAGAGACCGGGGTTCAGGAAGTCGCTGGAGAGAGTTCACCAGGGAAGATGAACAAATAGAGTTCAAAAAAAAGAAAGGATGCAATGTTGTTGTGCTTCTGGCCATAGGACTGCTAGGTAGGGGTCAGAGGACAACACATGCTGCCTGGAAGAAACAGTCAAACCTGTGTTCAGCACTGCAGAGTAGCAAACTGCAACCTGACTCAGCATTCAGAGGATTTTGTGTTCATGCTATCCCCATTAAACTTACAGCCTCTGAGAAGAGGGTGATTAGCATAATAAATTATGTCTCAGAAGCAAGCCAATGAGAATTGACCCCCAGATGGTGACAGACAGAAAGCACATGAGGCATGGACTCAGATTTGTCTGAGAGAAAGGAGAGAGACACGAGAGTGATTTCAGCAATCAGTCACTGGGCTGAGAGAAAAGATTTTTATTCCAATCTGGAACAACACAGCACCTGCTCTGGGCTTTGTGTGCTGTCAGGATTTGTTTTCATAGAGTACCCAAGTCACCTGAGGCCCTCAGGGACTGCCTACCATTCAGGCAAGGTGAAGGCAAGTCCCCCTGTGGGTTAAAGAGGATGTAGGACATTTAAAACAGCACTACTCACACCCCTCATCACCAGGAAGTGCTTGGTCACTGCAACTGTAGTACCACCTGCATCTGACAACTCAGAGTGAGACATCCCAACAGAGCCAGCAACCACAGCATTTGCTAGAGGTCATGGGTATGGGTTGACACTCCACCAGTTCTGCTAGCTAGAACCAGTTAAAATAGTTGCTGAGCATTCCTGCACATCTTTCATCAAATCCCGTATTTAGAGCTGCAACAGGCAGAAGCAACCAGCATCAGTCTAAACATATTTTGTTTGGGATGCCCAACTCCATCTTTCAGTCATTACCGCACCATGGCCCAACATCAGACCTGCAACTGCCGCTGTGTGCACACATTTCAGTGTCCCCTGTCTCACTGCACTTAGCAATGGGTAATCTGCACTTAGTAACTGTATGGTTTTGCTGCTAAATTGCTGGATATTGGTTAACCTATGTTACATTGTCTGCCTGTACTGAAATTTGCTTTTGTATTCTGTTAATAAATATGCCCTGCAATGTAATCATAACTGACCAGTCAAATTCTTGTACTGAATGTTTTCCATTTTTGTACGTATTGTACTGTTTTGAGTCCTTGACATGGAGCCTTTGTAAAAGAGCCATCTTGGCTCAAAGGTTGGAATTCCAAAACTGAAATAAATAAGCACATTAATGTTTTGGGAGCTCCCAAGGGACTCTAGGGTACTGGTGCACCAGTAGGGGGAAACACTAAAGACTGTGCGGGATTCACTTTAGGGTTGCGGGATTTGTGTGGGAAAATTGCGAATGCTATTTGCTATAATTAACCCTTCCCTTTCCCTCATCCAGAGCTTGTTCCTGTCCCCTACTAAATATCACTATTTTATGAATTGCATTCAGTTTGTTCTTGCACATTACTAGGTTTGTGTATTGTGCATGCTTAGAGTATAAGTTGAGAGGGGGTGTGTACAAGTACTGAGGGTGGGGGCTGCACTCATTTCCTGTGGGGGAAAATCCTGGCAGCAACCTATCAAAAGGACCCCCATAGTCAGGGAGAACTGCACCACAGGATGTCACTATTTGTTTTTTAACTTTATGGCCCAGATATTCACAAAAAAGGGCAAGTTTAGTGCAAATGTTTGTGCTGCACTTGCACCCAACCTGATGGCTACTATATTCAGTCAGATAGCGAGTGGCATTATTGGCCAATCAGCCTGCACATTTAGTTCCCCTACTAAATGAACTGCCAAGAGGGACAGAAAGTTTTAAGGCTTTTCTCTGCCTACATTAGTACTGCTGTTGCTTCTGCTAGCATGCCCTGGCTTCTCATGCCTCCTTGGTTGTTTATGTATGTCATGGTGATGGCATTGTCTGATTTTATCTTCATGACCCTGGATTGCACCCGGCTGTGGAAATGTAGGAGAGTGAAAAACACTGCCCTAATTTCCAACACGTTTAATCTGAAGCTGTTGCTTCTGGGAGTTCCAGACCCCTGAAGTAGGACTTGGTGCAGGATCACTATGCAGCCCAACAGGCTGGCATCTGTCATCAGAATCAGTTCTTCTGGGGCTTCCCAGAGAACCCCCTTGCTAAAGTTCCTGAGGTTCCCTCACTATGCCGAGGTTCTCAAGGTTCCCCCCACCATGCCAATGACAATAGGACTATCGAGATAGCAGGATCAGGGCCTGGCAGTCTTCAGAGATGGGGACCAGGCCTCTAGCAATATCCTGTTCTGGAGAGGCCACATATGTAACCAAGCCCATTGTACTAGTTCCATTGTTGCAGTCATCAGCCCTAGACCCCAAAGAAGCCTGTGAGCACAGACTAATGACTGGCTTTTCAGCTGCTGAATCTCTTGACGACCACTCAAAGAGGGCACTGACGACAGGTGCATTCTTCTTCCCATTATGGGGCCGGGCAGCAGATGAGAGCCCTCATTGGGCACCCAACCATCATCAGGTGGAGGAAGCGCTACAGGAGTTTCCTTCAGGGAAGGCTCCGGAGGCCTGTATAGCAAATCCCCATTTACCGTGTTCCACCACGATGTGAACAAGGTGCCAACGTCCGCTAATGGGACGACCGGAGAAGCAGGCATCAGATTCAAAGGGTCGGGTGTCAGACCTTTTGGATCTTCTGGAGTGGGCGTCCAGTCTGGTGACCCTTCGATTATGGTATCGGGCTGCAGGTATGGTTCCATAGTAGGGGCAGACCTGTCGTCTGATCCAGCGTCTGGTTTTGACACAGAGTCGTTGGGCGACTGATCACCTGGGGTAGGGGTGGATGCCTGATCAGTAGTGCCTGATGGCATCTTATCTGCCGGAGGGGACCAGGCCTGGTTCAGGGGCGAGCTAGCCTGTCTAACGGTATACCTGTTGCCTGCAGGAGGCTTCCCCTTTGCAGAGGGCGGAGGTGTCCAGTGCCAGATGGTCTCCTGGCACCTGGTGGAGTCATCCGAGTGTCTGTGTTTTTCAGACAACCCATTGGACTTACAGCCCGAGGCCGAAGGCCTGCTAGAAGATGCCACTCTCTCTTGGGCCAACCCTGAAGGTTTGTGGGGTCGATGAGCCAAGGGGAGCTGGGTGGACGAATGTCCAGAAGACTCCTCCTTACCTTGTTCCTTAGTGGAAAAGAAGGATGACTTCTTTTGTGAGGTCCCGGCAGCTGCCAGAGGGACCGACTCTGACCTCTTACCGGAGGCAGAGGAAGAAGAGGCTCTGTGGGGGGATTTTGGGAGGGCTCTGACCTAGCCCTATCCTTCTCCCAGTGATGGTGATGTTTCCCTCCTGAGGATTTCTCTTCAGGGGGAGACTCTCTAGTGTAGGATGAAGAACTGCGACCGACAGCGATTTCTGCATGGCTCTCACCTGCTTTTCAAGAAGATAGGCCTTCAGAGCACTGGCTTTTCTGATGCGGGTCTTCTGGTTGAATTTCTGGCAGTGTGGGCAATCATCAGGCCAGTGGCTTGGGTCTAAGCAGATGAGGCAGGCTGCATGGTCGTCTTTAGCCGGTATCTGCTTCCCGCACTTGCACTTTGACTTGCGTCGAGATGGAGAAGGCAAATCCATGGAAAAATGTTGAAATAATTATAGATGAACAAAGAACTGTTGAATAACTCGAACTTGAAAAAACACGCAGTCAACTGCAAAAAGGAAGGCATTTGTGGAGCTGAACTAAGTGGGTCGATGGCCGGAAAAGAACCGAGACAGTGCTGAGGGATCACCCCCTTTATACTGTGTCTGACGTCAGGTAGAGCTGACGTCGGGGGCAGTCCCCACCACAGACTGCTAGCTAGAAGATTTTCTGTGGGGTCTTAATGTCTAGCGGCCTTAGTCCTATTGTTAATACCTGCTGCAAGAGCTTCCCCTCGAAGTGAGATCAGGAATTCTTTTGAATCTGGGTATATAGTATACGTGCTTCTGCCACTGCTGATAGTAAGCAGGTATCGTAAGTTTCTTCTGACATCCTCTTGTCTAATATACTCATTGAAGCACTGTATGAGATCTGTTTTGTTGTCATTGTGAAGATACTGCTGATACACCTTTCACTGTGCATCTCTTGCAAATCTGATCCCATGTGGAGTCGCAGTCCTCCTGTTCCTACCGCTCACTCAGCTCGTTCTTGCTGTTTCATTGAGAACTCCTGATCATCCTTATAATTATCAAAAACGAGGATGACTTCCGCTGGGTTTGCTGTAGATAGAGGTGTGAATGCGATAAAAAGTGCTTTTCAATGGCTGCCCCATGTACGCTGTGCAGGAACTGCTCTGACCATCACCATGGCATCGTACAATTTATGTACACTGAGTGTAATGGAGGAGGGGAAGAACTTCAAGCTTCTGCTTCATCGATGAGATAATTTCTTAAGACATGTTTGGTATTAGGTTTGTAGAAGTTTCCATCCGGAGTTGCTATTGCAAGAGTATACGTTATGAGCGGATGGGAAAACGCATCTTTCTTGTCGGGGCACTTTGCAACAATGATACTGAGAGCCTGATGGTCTTCTTTCAAGACTGCTTCCGCTTTGGGTTTCTTTTTCTTCTCATCCATTCCCATGGAAATTCTGCTGCATTTAATGGGCTTGAAGAAACCAACTTTCCTTGATAGGAGATAGTCATTTATAAATGCACTCAACATAACTTCCACTGTAGCCCTTGCCTTCATAAGGCCCTCTAATATTGCAGGCAGTATTTCAATGCCTGTTGTGATGTGTCATGCTACACCCAGACATGGATCTGAATATGCGTGCAGTTTCTTCACCAGCTCTTTCACTTGACTATCATGCTTCTTCATGGCACCACATGTCAACTCATTGTGTGTGGCCGATGTTTTCAGAAGCATCTTCTCTTTCAGCGACAAACTAATTTTAGGGAGCTTGTAGGAATTCAAAATGAAGTCACCAGCAGCTTCCTCAGACATACTGTAACCACCTCTCATGGGTCCACTCCTCACCTTGACCTCTCTATTGATTGAGACCTCAGTCACATGGTCACCAGGTATCGCAGAGAACGCCTTGCTGGACAGACTTGCCCCAATGCCATATTCCTGCAGTTCATTGTATGCGATCTCATTGATGAGAGCTACATGATGCCATGTCAAATACCAAGAGTAGTTTTGATGGATGAATGCAAACAGTAAAGGTAGAATATCTCATTGAGCCTGCAGATGCAAGTTCAAGTTCTTATCTCTGTATGCGGTGACCAGGGCGAGAAGATAGCTGGTGTCACCATTGTAGCCTGTCACCCACTGTCCCATGGTGCCAGAGGTTTCCAGCATTCATGACTGCACTTCAGGGAAAGATTCATCCAAGAGGACAAGATTCAGGGATTCTGCTGATACAGATCTTCTCATGTTGATGAGCTTTTCTCGTAGTCCGTTGGTTAGTGAGCCATGAATCTTGGATCCCCTGAATCATAGGAGAGCCTCGAGGGACTGTTTATGTAACCTTATCAATCTAGAATAGTGGCATCCTTCCAAGGCCTGGTCAACAGATCCATCCGCTATTATCCCCGCCTGAACCCACTAGTCACAAAGTCCCATAGCACCATATCACTTGTAGAGGATCTTCTGCTTCACCATCAGTTCATGAAATCCTCCCATCAAATTAACCACTTTTGTATATTTTTCTTCTTTCCACATTAATTGTGCAATCTTGTAGAAAACTGCATGATCGCTAAGGCTGAAGATGTGGTCAGTTTGTAGGTCGTCAGTTAAATCCATGAGAAAGTCAAGGCAATATTTGCAAACCATCATCTGGTTCATGTGGAATAATGGGCAGTTTTGGATTTGAAGGTAGTGGTCAATGTTGCTTTTTAATTGAATGCTGTCCATGATCCTAGGACTGGAAGAGATTCATCTTCTCTGAAGATTCTATGCTTGCTGCCAGAGCCCAAATACAATCTTTGCTCAAACGAAGATCAAGCTTGGTCCTTCTTTCATCCTCATCATAGGATGGGACAATCAGTGGGGGTGTTCTCTTTCCAATTTTATAATCACCATAGTCAATAGGTTCTGAGCTCTCAAAGGTTTCCTAGACTTCTCTTGTTGAGCTGCTTGGAATGTTCTGTTCTTTTACTGGCAAATCACAGATGACAGCAGGACATGAAATTCAGGGTACGTAAATCGTTGAGTCAGTGTCATGTGTTGTTGAGACTCCAGTTAATGTCTGTTGCTTACTATCTGAGTTATCAATTGTCACGAGTTGGCTGTCCAGGTGGAATTGTGTACAGTGCTTTTTTTTCTCAGATATACTATCATGGTCCAATTTCTTGTTTTGTCTTCTGACGTCTGTGTAAGAAATACCAGCCCCTAAATGATGTTGAAGATTCACTGCTTCTTTACTTCTGGTGAGACAATGAATGATCATGGATAGAACTATCGACTTTGGAGAATGTTCTCTGATAATGAGGCATTGCCAGTCACTAGTAATGGACCATATCTTGGTAGCTTGAATTTCTGTTGGGATGGTCGCATAACCTAGAGCATTAATCTTCTTAGAAGGGCTTATAGAGAGATCTATCACATTGAAGATTTCGGAATGGGTTCATAATTATCAAGCTCAGAAAGCAAGTCTTCATATGCCATAGGAAACTGCGGTGACTCAATTTCTCTCTCTCTTAATTTCTGATTGATCATCTTTGCAAGTGCCTTGGTGATGTCACTATCTCTGAGAAAAGCTCCTCTCAAGGTTGCCAAAGAATAATCAAGTGAGTTTACTTTTGTTGAGAGAAGAATGGGAGGATTCCCGTGTATCCCCTTCTCCGCAGTAAAACCTATCTCATCTCCAGATTAATTGCTTATAAGATTCTTCAACTGAAATGTGTGATTTATTCCAGCATCTTTTTTGCATCCATGGAACTCATAGAGGTTATGAAGATCCTTCAGTAACTCTGGGAGTAAACAGCAACATTTCTGCTCAATAACCTTTCTTTTCACGATTTGAAGAAACTCCATTTCAGCACTTTTTGTGTGAATGCTTTCCAATCCGCCTGGTGTTTGTCTCTCTTGTTTGCCGACATAGACGAAAGTGTTGTAACAACTTTGATGGTATTTGATGTCCGCAGCAAAGATGTCAACATTGGTGGTAGCGAGCTTCAAACGTTTGGCTGCACCAGACAAAAGAGCAGCACTGGAATTTTTCATTGCGTAACATGCTTTCGTGCAATGTAATCTTTCCATCTTCAAGTTCAACTCTTTGGAGTTTTTCTTCCGTATTTCCTCTCCTTTTCCTTTCTTATCACAGACGAAGCAGGTCTTATCCTTCTTAAATTCCAACAATTTCCTTTTACATCGAGTTACATGGACCGCTTCACTGATACTGGACGTCTGTGGGTCGGGTATGCCGGAGAATTCAGCTTCAGAAGATTGATTTGAAGAAAGTTGTTTTGTTGAGTTGGTGTTTAATTTCCTTTCACTGGTGAAATTTTGGCAATACCTTGTATGAACAGGTAGGCCTGTTTCTTCAGGGTTGGGGGGGGGGAGTTGTTCACGGATTTTATTCCATGCGAGGTTGAAGTTTCTGGCGTACTCGGAAATTGGTTTTGTGACTGACTATTGCTCTGCAAAAGCCTTGACGGTATTCAGCCCATTCTCTCCTAATATTTGTTGCAGTTCCGTATCTCTGATTTGGTTCTCACAAAGAACACAGGCAAATCGGATGTCTTGACCAATCCAACAGGTACAGCTTGAGGGCTATCCATGTTTTTGAAACAGAAACTAAAATTAAAAACTAGAAATGCAAAATAAACAGGCATACAACGTACATGAAGATGCCATGCAATCCTGTAACAAAGTGGAAAATTCTCAGAGTGGATGCAATTTTGGGTCAATGGCACAAACAAGCAGATTGATGCATTATGCATAGTTTATTTATATTTATCTTCTAGTATATTAATTTAATATGTGCTTATATTAAATGTAATAATAATAATAATAATAAACTCCCCATTCATGAATCAATGATAATCAGTATCTTGGAAGCTAGGGATTCGGAAATTATTAGCGAATCAAGTATTTACTAGCAATATGGCAACCGTATTGGATTATGGTGGCCATTTTGGATATTCTAAGTTGTTCCATCCAACTTGGCATGGCAAAAAATGTAGAAAATGACACCTTGGAATTGTAAATTGGGCATTCCTAGGTCGAGCTATGATGCTCGGAGGGCCCACAACATCCAAAATCAGAAATAGCCACCCCCCCCCAGGAGCCATCCACCAATTTTCTCGGGGGTAACAAGCAAATTCTTAAAGGTGAGGTCTATCTAGTCAGTAACCTGCAGAGATACCAACCTCCGCATCGTAAATCAAAAGATTAGGCCGATACGCCTGTCTATTGTGGAGGAAAGACTAGCTGACTGTGTCTCCCAACCCCCCCCCCAAAAAAAAGAAATAAGTAAAAGTTACTTACCTTAGGTGCCAGGCTATGGGAAACAGAGACCTCTGTTGCACACCCTATGCAAGGAAAAAGGCGTGTGGACCCCAATTAATGCACAGAAGGCGTGGAAAAGGGAATTATATGGCAGATTAGTCCATTTGAAAACTGCAGCTTAACAGGCACAATATCTAAATTTTAGGGTGCTCCCTGCCACAAAGGAGCCCCAACTTGCCTCTCAGATCCACATACGAACATATGAAATTGCCAGCAGATACAGGCCATCCAGTCTATCTGGTCTGCTTGAGTGTGCAGCATGCTCCCTCGTTTCCCCCTTCTAACTTAGTACCCCCTACTTCTGACCTCTTATCCCCCACCCTCCCCACAGTTTTGACCCTCCCTCTCCTGAAGCTGCCCATTGTCTGCAGTGCTGCTACTACTTCTGGCAGTGCATTCCAACCAGCCACCACCATCTCTGTTAAATAGTGCCTCCTCATGTCTCTCTCTCTCTTGAACCTTCTTCCCTCCCTCCCTCCAATTTCAGGCTATGTCCCCCCCTTTAACTTAAACAAGCCCCCTGAATTAACTCTGTTTATGTCTTTCAGGTACTTGAATGTCTCAATTATGTCCCCTCTCTCCCTTCTATCTTCTAGGGTGTACATGTTGGGCTCCCTCAATCTCTCCTCATATGTCTTGTCCCCCATCCCCAGGATGATCTTCGTCGCCCTACGCTGGACCCCCTCTAATAGTCTGTCTCTTTACAGATAGGGGCACCAAAACTGCACACTGTACTCCAAATGCGGCCTCACCAGGGACCTGTACTGGGGCAAAATGACTTCCTCTATCCTAGAGGCAATTCATCCCAGCATTCTGTTTGCCTTTGTAGCTGCCTTCCTGCACTGTACAGAGTGTTTCATGTCCCCAGTCACCAGCACTCCCAGCTCTTTCTCTTTCTCGGATGTGGTCTACTGCACTCCCTCCAACTAGTAGCTGTTTTTTGGTTTTGCCCCCAAGTTCAAGACCTTGCATTTTTTGGCACTGAACTCCAGCTGCCATGTGGATGACCAGCACTCAAGTGTGGCCAAATCCTCTTACAGTACCTTACCCCCTTCCTCACTGTCCACCTCCGCACAGATCTGTCATCTGCACAGAGGTTGATCTTACTCCTTAGCCCATTTGATATGTCTGCTATGAATATGTTAAATAGTACCGGTCCTAGCACCGACCCCTAGGGGACCCTGCTGGTTACGGCCCTGGGTGCCAAGAGCTCTCCCCCAACTACCATCCTCTGCTGCCTGCTCTGCAACCAGCTCTTGATCCACCCAACCAGCTTCCTCCCTGCTCCCAGGCTGTTTACCTTGCTGTTCAGTCGTCCATGGGGCATGGAGTCAAATGGCTTACTGAAGTCCAGGTAAAGAACATCCACTGCATGACCCCTATCCAGTGACATTACTCAGAAAAAAAGTCAGCAAGGTTGGTCTGACATGTTCTCCCAGACACAACCTCATGTTGCCTGTTGTCCAGTAAGCCATTCTCCTCCACAAAACACACTAGCTTTTCCTTGAGTATAGTCTCTCATTATTTCCCACAATGGCTGTAAGGCTCACTGGTCTGTAGTTCCCAGGTTCATCTCTGGGCCCACTCTTATGGATTGGCACCACATGTGCCATCCTCCAATCCCTGGGCACACATCTAGTATTCAGGGAAGTGTTGAACAAATCTGCCAATGGTCCCGCCTGGACCCCTACCATATCCCTGAGTACCCTTGGATGCACTCCATCCAGATCAGGTGCCTTATCCACCCTTGGGGACCTTAGGCCCTCCAACACCCTTTTGACTGGAATCTCCACGTCCATCACCTCCTCTCTCCCTGCCCCCTTCTCCCGAGGTATAGGCCCATCCTTCTCCCTAGTGAACATGGAACCAAAGTACTTGTTCAGTACTTTAACCTGTTCTACCCACCCTCCCTCCTTCATAATCCTTACAATCTGGTCCTTGCAGTTCCTCCTCTCTTCTATATACCTAGTAGTGCAGCAAAGACTGAGCAGCTAGTGATCTCTTAATTCTCATATGCTCAGGGTTCTATGCTGATTGACAGCTTTAGGCTGTACTACTACCTTCAGTAGTGGTGTTCATTACCCCATGGCCTAGATATTCAAACTGCGCCCAAAAGTGCGCAACAGCAGGAGCAAGCGCAAGTCCATTGTGCCCACATGCAAGAGGCGTGATATTCAAAAACTGCGCTGGCCAAGATGCGCCTACAGCTGACGACTGAATATCGCACCACCTGTGCCATAGCGCAACTAGGGAGGTGAAGCTGAGCATATCTGATGCACCATAGCGCAACAAGGGATATTCAGCTGAGCAGTCCAGATGTGCCATAGCGCAACCAGAGATGCCCCCCAGCAGCAGGGCAGCAATGCAACAGCACAACCAGGGATGCAGGGGCCCACCACCCATGCCACAGATGGGCAGAGGAACATACAGCAGAACTGACATCGTCCCCCCCACACCCCATGCACTGCACAACTGGGGGAGGGCTGGAATAACCACTGGCCTATGGAGACCAGCAAACAACCCACAGTTGGGCCATGGTGCCTCATCACCCCCTGGCAAGCTGTGACTGGCACACAAGGAGGGCCGACTACCCCATGCCACACCATCCCACCAATGCAGAGCACACCCTGCCCAGGAGCAGCGTCCACCAGTGCAGGATACCCCATGCATGCCACCACCCCCAGTGTGACAATGCAACCCTGTGCACCACAGAACCATGCAAGGCAGCCCCACCATGAGCACCCATCAGTGGGTGGCAGCACACAGCGATGCAACAACTGCATACACAGTGCCAGCATGCATAGTCCCCTGATGTACAACAGAGAGAGACCGACCATGCATCGGTGCATGAGGTACCCTACATGTGACAGGGCATGCCCTGGACCCCACCACCAGTGGTATAGCACCCCGCACGCCCTCCCAAGGACACACCCCGACCCAGCACTGGCCACAACAGCCAGCGCAGACACCTGCAGTGGTGCATGGAAGCATGCACTACACCGGATGCAACACAGTGCATGGACAAACACCCACCCATACCCAAGGGCACACCAACACAGGGACACAGTAGCAGGGCAACCAAGCCCCCAGCATGTGGCCATGGAAACTGCACACATGGCCAGCACTCCTCCATGGCACAGGAGTGCCAGCCACCCTGCGCAGGCACTGTGGAGCTGTACGCCACCAGCATTTGCCTGGAGCACAAGTGACAGACAGTGGTGCACAACCCCTGCAGCACACACTAGCCACAGAATGGAGGTGGGATAACAGCAGAGGTCACAGTGTCATCCGAAGCAGACATGCACCACACCAGTGATAGGAGGCAACCCGGCATTGTGACGGGTACAGTGGCTGTCCTGCATGGACAGCCACCACTGACATGCCAGTGGACCGTGCAGGTCAAAGACATGCAAGGGTGTCAGCTGCACAGGCCATGGACGGGCTGATAGGTGCACCATGGACACAGAGCATGCACCATGGACCACTGCACACAGTCATCCAGTGCACAGGGAACAACACACACACACCACAGACACTGACTGATAGCTACTCCCACACCATAGTCACTTCCCCATGGACACACACACATACACACAAACATATGACTGCACCACCCCTGACGCCATGCACACCACTGCAACTGTGCACCTATAGCCCACTGCAAATCAGAGACCACCAGAGTAGGCATAGCAAAATAAATGTATTTAAAAACAGCAAACAAAACTATGTACAAGTATTTACAAAGGTTTGTGGGTTGGGACACAAACAAGCTGGGGGTGGGTAAGGGGCAGGGGTGAACAAACGGTAGAGGAAAGGAAGGGTGTGAGGGTGTGTCCAGTGGGGTAGGGGAAATCAGGGGCAGTTAAAAGCTCAGTGGGAACCCCACTCCCCCCTCTGGCTTCTCCTCCCGCCATGAAGTCTTCGGACACCGATCTTGTCCAACCTTTCAAGGATCTCCAGGGACGCCCTGGCCACCTGGAGAATCTCCTTCAGCACCACCCCTCATCTCCTGCAGCTGCTGCTGCTCCTAGGACAAGGGAGCAGAGTCAATAGGTGTGAATGCACAGCCCCATGCAGCACACCCACTGTGCATGGCATACGGCTGTGGGACATGCCTCTGTGATGGTGTGTGATCACCCACAGTGATCGCGTCCACAGAACCTGCCCACCCATGCACACACCCACCGGCCAAGTCCTGCACAGCACCACCATGGCTGTTCAGTGACATGGCTATGTGGTGCAAGGCAGTGGCACAGCCAGGTACCCGGTGCACGCATGGACCACCACTGACGCACTCCCAGACATGCAGTGCCACTGGACAGTGCTGACTGTAACAAGTTGAGTGCATGGCAGTGGTGTCAATGGATGGTGGCCATGCCCTGCTGCCTGCTCTGTTACACAGCATGCAATAGTGATCATGGATGTAAGGCACTCACCATCATCAGGCTGGTCCCTCTGCCTCTGTGGACCTTCGCCCCTCCTGAAGTGACGGTCTTCCTGCTGGTGCCTCCTCTCCCTCACCGGCCGTCACTCATTTGGGCCTAAGGTGCAAACATGGAGAGAGGAACATCAGTACAATCCTGTAGCAAAATCCCCCTGCCCCCATGTGTGTGCAATCCCACACAGCCAGATCCACCCACCCTACACCCTGATAACACCACCACAACCAACACCGGATGGTCCCCTCCACCATGTTCCGGACACATGCAACCGTGATACCCATATGGAAGATAAAAGTGTATGGATGTTGCACCTAGCTGCCCATGGCACTGTGCCCCTCCTGGCACGTGCCTGCAGGTGGGCAAGCAGGTCTGGGTCCCACCACCTCAGGTCCCCATATCTGTGATGGCACTGCTTCACCATCTGCCCCATTCCTGTGGCCTCCTCCAGGGCATCGGCCACCTCCTGCCACACCTGACTCTTGGACCTGTCCAGGGGTGCCTCACCAAACAGTGGACCAACAAGTGGCTCCACAATGACAACCAAGTTTGCCATTTCTACATGACTCCACTAGGCAGCTCTCCTCTGTGCCATCTCTATTGCTCGGTAGAGTCAAAATGGTGCTCTGTAGCGTGGTTCCACCATGTGCAGATGTTGCATGGTACAGTGCTGCCATTCCATATCACACTGTCACCGAACAGTGCGATAGTGGTGCACCCATGCCTGATGCATGGTGCCTAGGGGGCAAAGGTCGGGCATAGGGTCAAGAGTCTCTGGCACACGGACAGCTACAGCACGATTGGAACCCAATGCATGTAGCATGATTGGGTGCCTGTGTGCCACCTCCTGTAGCAGCCTACCACACTGTTGCCCCAGTGCGCCTACAATGCCCCAGTGCCACAGCGCCATATAGGTGAATAGTGCTGTAGTGCCACTGGCACAATGGTGGCCATGCCCTGCATTGCCTCCCATGCACAGCAGGTCAGTAGTGCGGCAGGCGCCTGCGTCATCAACCCAGGCATGCACAGTTAGGTGTGTACTGCGCATGTCACAGAACTGCACCCTTGGCTCAGCACGTTCAACACAATTGTGCAAAGTGCAAAAGTGCGATATTCAGCCGTCATATGCAAATCAGCTAATCAGCCATTCAATGGCGCAGTCACTGCATTTGCATCCACTTAAAGATGCGCCTGGCCTCATTTGCATGGGTTGCTCTATAAAAGTGTGACATTGGGCTGCACTGGCCATAGTCAGTTACTGCAGTCTATTGGTGAGTTGCATGCTGTTTGGGAGTGTGGACTGTGGATTTTGGGACATGCATGGGACTGCACAGTCACAGGTAACACCTGTCATTCTCACAGGCTGAATCATGACCAAGCGAGTTGTGGAGGAAGAGGAACAGAGTTGTGAGAGGAGGAGGAGGAGGCCAAAATTCACAAAGGCAGAGACGGATGCCCTGTTCGAGGCCTACCTGCACCAGGAGCTGATTCTCAGCGGACCCCAGGGAACACCACAGGCCCGTGCTGCTGCATGGGAGGAAGTGGCGCATGCTGTGAACCTGCATGGTAGCCACCAGTGCTCCGTGCAGGAGTGCAAGAAGAAGATGGGCACAGACAGGAGGAGGATTAAGAAGAAGGTGGCTGCCATCAAGGCAGCACGATCTGTGACAGGTGGGGGATAGCCGGAGAGGGTTGCTGGCAGCATGCAGTGTTGCGCCATTGGGGGTGTTCCAGGTGGTGGATTTCAGATGGGTGGTAGCCCATCACTGCATGGCAGGTCATGGTCTGTCTATTGGAGGGGACAGGGTAGGTCACATGCAGAAATGTGTCTTAGTTTTCCCTTACAGCTCCTGAGCATCTGCATGGGTCAGTGGTGGTGGGCCTCTCCACTGAGGCCAGTCAGATGGAGAAGGAAGAGGGCCCATCCACCTCCACAGGAATATGCGGCTCAGTGTGACAGTGGGCCCGCCTGGATGTCCAGACTGATGTTGTTGGAGCAGGTGTGGAGGAGGCCCTGCCCGTGTCCCAGTGTGCCAGCGTCCACGGATGCCAGCATGCTGTGACTCGGGCTGGTGCCGGGTCCATCTCCGATGATGATGTTGCTAACGTCATGGGCATTGACATGTGTGTGCCACAGGATGGCCACACAGCAGGTAACATCGCGGCCATGGCTGTGGGTGGTGCCTCCATGGAGGCCTGCGTGTCATCACAGTCCCAACCTGTGCCTGTCAGCACTGGTGGAGCAGCACTGGTGTGTGTACAGGACAGTGGAACTGTTGCAGCCATTGCGGTGGCACCAGTGAGCCCTAGGGAGCGGCAGCCAGAGGGGCAGCATCAGCAGTCAGCCAGTGGGCTTGGGGGTACAGTGTCAGGGGCCGGCATCAATGCACTGCCTGTGGACATGCCCAGGCCTGGTCTTGGTGTGCAGCGCCCACCCTTAAGGGGTGCTGAGCATCAGGGTCACGCACACCCTGAGGGACAGAATGTCGATCAGGCAGATGACCTCTTGGATGAGCATACCTGCATACTGCAAGCATCAGTCAATCAGCAGATGCAGCTTGTGACAGTGGTGGATGCACTGAGTGCGGTTCTGGAGCAGGCAGAGAAGCGTCACAGCAGAGAAACTGCTCTGCTCCTGGCAGGGATGGACCGGATGCAGGAGGATGTGACCGCTGCCATTGACACGCTGACACATACAATCACAGCTGCCATGGCCACAGGGGGCACACAGTTATTTGCCCATGCAGCGCAGACACCGTGCAGTGTAATGTCCACCCCCCCTTCCCGGCATCATGCGACACCCTCCTTGTCGACACCGGGTTCAGCTGTGGGTTTCCCGAGCATGCCTGATGCAGGCATGTTCGGTGTGCTGCAGACCCCTGCACGAGCACGGTCGCATTCACACAGTGGAACCCCGGGGGATCATCGGTGCCACCCCATGAGGCCAGTGGTCAGCTTGTCAGTGCTGGTGGGTCCCAGCGGGGGCCCCCCATGCATCCGTGGCAGCTGGAGCACTGTGGCGTGTGACTGACCTGTCTCCCAATGAGGCTACTGTCTGATGCGGCCCTGTGTGCATTGTGTCATTCAGCGGGCAATGCACGGGTGGGTACCCGGCCCTGCACGCAGACACACAGTCCATCTGCACACCCTCCTGGCTGCTGTCCACAATTGCGTATGCATGATGATGCCTGCATTGCGCTGGACACCAATGTGCAATGGTGCCCAGCATCTGACACATGCACAATGACAGGCAGTGGGCATGGTGGTCTGTGGACATGTGTGTGGCTAGGGGTGGTGTTCTGGGTCGGTGTGCCTCCTACCCTTTGTGCATGTCTGGTGCATTTTGTGTGTGTGTGTCTGTCTGTCTGCGTGCCATGTTAGAGCTCACCCATCCCTGGTGGTGTGTGTGGTTCCATGCCTGGCCACTTCCCTTGATGGCATGCACCCCTGGTGTGTCCATGCGTGTTTGTGAGTTGTTCCTTAGCCACTGGTGGTTGCACATGGCCCCATGACTTACCTGGGTTGGCTGAAGTGCTCCTCCGTGATGGTGTCCCAGTGCAGCTGTGCCAGCCGGAGCAGTTGGGGCTCCCATTGCCCAAGGGGGTGCTGTCCATCACCATTGTCACCGGCATCCTCATCATCCCCATCGCTTCCCCCTCTTTGACCTGTATGGCTATCCCACATTCATTAGCCATGTTGTGCAAGATGCAACCTGCCAGGAATAGCCCGCAGGCCTTTGAAGGGCTGTACTGTAGGGCACCACCGAAGGTGTCCAGGCAACAGAAACGTGCCTTCAGCATCTCGAACACCCACTCGATGACATTACATGTGGTGGCGTGGGCCTCACTGTAGCATTGCTGCGATGGGGTCATGGGCTGCCGGTATGGTGTGAGCAGCCAGGGACAGAGTGAGTATCCACTGTCACCTGCGTGTAGAGGGTGGAGGTTAGTTTGGTGATCAGCATCACCCTGCTCTGGGCCATGTAAGCCACTACCCATGTCACCTCTGACCATGCCCCTCCCAAGCCCTATGTTTGTCCGTGTGGTTTGCATACTCACCCACTATGTGGCCAGTGGGGATGTCCCCACTCTCGAATCTGTGGCACAGTGCCGACTGGTGCCAGATGAATACATTGTGTGCTCCCCCAGGGTGCATGGCACAGACATTGCTTATGCACCCCCTGGCATCGCACACCACCTGGCAGTTGATGCTGGCATAGCCCTTGTGATTCATGCATGTGGCCCCCTCGGGGCCAGGTGGTGTGTGTGGATGGCCACATGGGTGCAGTCTATTGCCCCTTGCACACCAGGTATACATGTTACCCTGTGGAACTCCTGTATGTTTGTTGTGCACTCCGCTGGTGTGCTGGGGAAATGGATGCACTCTGCAGCATGTGGCAGCAGTGCGCTGAGGAATTGGGTGAGGTGGCGTGACGCGGCCAACTGGGTTATGTCTGTGGTGTCCCCTGTTGGTCTCTGGAAGGTACCCATGGTGAGCAAGCACATGCAAGCTGTCACTTTAGTCTCCACTGACAGAGCATGGCTCCGTCGTGTGGGTGCCTGCATCATATCACTGCACAGCTCACAGAGCCACCTCAGAATTGCCCGATTCAGGTGGTACCGGCCCACGATCTCCATATCACTATACAGCTCGAAGCTGGTGTGGGCACGGTACTGCCTGTTGGGGGCATACCACTGATGGGCCCTTCTATGGCTGTGCCCCCCTGCTGCCCACCTTCTCACCCCCCTCATTACCGCCTCCATCTGGATGGTGGCACTGGCCATGTCCCTGGCTTGTGTTCACCCCCTCTGGCAGCTGTTTCTGTGTTCCCCCCGCTATCCTGGCTGCTACTTCCCCTGCACCAGGAACACCTGACTGTGCTGGCCTCACTGCTTTGTGGCACTTTCCCCTTCTGCACTGTGGCTCCCCCACACCTTCCCCTGAGCCTGTGGGTTCCAGGTGCTCTTTCACTGTCCTGCCCTGTGTGTCTGTGTGTGTGTGTTGCCTGTGTGGCTGGCTATAGTTCAGCAACTTGTGGCTTCCCTGTAGTGTTCTTGCACCTCTCCCTTGTTCCTTTTTATTTTGGCTCATTTCCACTATGGCGCAACTTCCGCTTGCTCCCCTATTGCACATGGCGCATGTTGTTGAATATCGCACTGCACCATTTATGCATGGTTCCTCCCCCTTCAGTTGCGCATACATACATTCATTATAATTGCGCTGTTGCTCAGCGTGATTTGGGGGGTGCAACTGCCTCCCGCTGAATATTGCAGAATGGCACATTTTCGGACTTATGCCAGCGCAAACCTATTGCGCATGGCGCAACCCTTTTGAATATCTGGGCCCATATGTATTAACTACCCATTAACAAAATGGAGCAATACAGAATCAGTGGATTTATAAATTGGAAACTGTAAACCCAAGATTTGGGTTGAATAAAGAAATAGATTGGGTAATGCTATTTTAGGGACAAGGATATAGAGATGGAAGGTTTAAAAATTAGGAATTCCACTGACATTTGTATATGAAGGGATGTTTAGTAAAATTCCAGGTTCAAATCCCACCAGAATCAAACTGGATAAGAAGGGAGACCTATATTAAAATGTGAATGAAAACTATAGTAATGCATTAAGTTGAGAGTTAAATTTGGAAGTTTTTTTTTTTTTGTTAAGAAATAGAAAACAGGGACCTAAAGAGGGCTGCCTTGCCCACACAGCTGTAGTGACCAGGATTACAATTTTTTTATTATAAGAATCGAAATAGATAGATAATATTACATGGAAACATTTTTATTTTTGAGAGTATTGGTACACAGCAGTGTAGTTTTCTTTGGGGGCCTGAAAGTGTACAGATGTACATAAATGTAAAACTGACAACTTTAAATGAAAAATATGTAAAAGCAGCAGGTGCGAGTGACTACAGATAGCAACAGTAATAGTGCTACCAGAGCGAATGTTGTGGTGTCATCATACTATTTACGCGTGACATCATCCCGCCAACATTCTACAGTGGTGCAAGTCTAAGAGGGTATAAAAACATTAACTTTGGTGTTTTCTAGCCTCTGGCTGCCATATTAAAAAATGAAAGACTTGGGGAGAGGTAAGTAATCTGCATAATAATCACTTGAATGCTGAATTTAGTAAAACATAAATACTAAAACAGAGCTTTATAACTTAGTTTGCAGGTCACGAAGCCTGCTAATACATCCTTGTAGGCTAAAAATGATGTGCACTATATAAAGGTAGGCTAGGGAATATTGAGAGTGACTTGAAATTAGAAACCGAAAGGCAGAGTTGTATAAAAGTAGGGAACAATTTATTTTTATAGAGTGAGCTCAAGGACGCTTCAAAGGAAATTAAAGTTAAAAGAAATAGAAAGGCCTTTATATTTCCCTTGTAGCAGTGGACAGAAGCCAATCATCAAGGTAGGGATAAACTAAGTGTTCCTGCCTCCTTAGGGCTGCTGCCACCACCGCTAGGCACTTCATGATAGTGAACACATGTGGTGCCAAGGAAAGGCCAAAGAGCAAGGCCCAAAACTGGAAATGCCTTCCCTCAAAGGTGAATCTCAGGAACCTCTTGTGATCTGGAAGCACCAGAATATGGAGGTAGGAATCTTGCTTGTCCAGGGAGCAAAGGCAGTCCCCTTGATGCAACATCGGAAGAATGCCCAGCAAGGTGATCATCCTGAACCTCTTGTACTCTGTGTAATTGTTCAAGAGACTCTGGTCCAGAATCGGGTGCAGATTCTGTGTCTTCTTGGGAACCAAGAAGAAATGGGAGTAGAACCCATTCCCCCACTGTGGGGCTGGAACGGGTTCTATTGCCTTCTTGTCTAGCAGGGACTGTACCTCCTCCCAAATGAGCTCGGCATGGGAGGGGGAGAAGGTCATTTGGATGGGGGATTGTCCAGGGGAATCTGAAGGAATTCCAGCATGTGACCCTGCTCTATCAACTGGAGGACCCATGCATCGGTAGTGATGGTGGCCCACCCGTCGAGGTAAAGTGAGAACCAACCCCCTACTAACTCTGCCCTGGACTTGGCAAGGGGTGGGGGGGTCAGGCAAGGAATTGGGTGTTGGAGCCCAGGGTGGGCAGGGAGACCTGGGAAGGTTTGGTGTTCCGAGGTCTCTGTGCTTCACCAGGTTGAGAGGGAGCTTTATGGTGAAAGTTGCCTCTCTGTTGCTGTCCTTTAGGCTTCTGCCCCCCCTCCCAGTGATGAAACTGCCAATGTCTGCCTGGAGTCTGATCAGATCTGTACAACTGATGCAGACTGGATGGCCTTACCCGAGTCCTGGAGGTCCGAGATCATTTTCTCAATGTCTGGACCAAAAAGCATGGACCCATGGAACAGGGCATCAATGATGGCATCCTGAAGGCCCTGCCTGAATCCAGAAACCTGGAACCAAGAGTACCTCTGCATGCAGTTGCCTGTGGCAGCTGCCCTGGCTGCCATGTCTGCTGAATCGTAGGATGACCTCAAGATGTGCTCCCCCACATCCAGACTGGACTGGAGCATGTCAAGGAGCTCTGTTTTGTTATCAGAATTGGGCTGTCTTTTTGCAAGCTTGATTACCTTGTTCCAGAGAGATTTCTGGTACTACACCATGTGCGCCAAAAAGTTAAGTGACCGAATGGTGCAGGCAGCCAATGAGTAGACCTTTCTGCCAAACTGATCCAGATGTTTGGATTCCTTGTCCAGTGGCTGGGAGCTCATGTGCCGGGGCTGTATGGTCCTGCCATGGGCAACCATCAGCACGACCAAGTCCGCCTTGGGTTGTTCACCAAGGAATGGTTCATTCATCAGGGTACGATACAACCTGTCTGCTTTCTTAGATATAGCGGAGGCTGTTGAAGGGTGCCTCCAAGCTAGCCTGGTAGCATCCTGAAAGGGAGCTACCAAGGGTGGAATGACTAAAGATTTGGGCTCATTCATACCCAAAAAATGAGCCAGCCTCTTTTTCTCTGGATCAAGGTCCTCAGTTTCCCACAGATCCAAAAATTGGATGTGACACATCATGTCCAAGAATGTGGGATCATCCGGGGGGGGGCGAGGTATTCCCCCGGAGGGTCAGGGTGGTGGGGAGGAAAGGAAAACTCCCCTGAGGATCTGAAGGAGGCAGAAGAATTTGAATTGGATGACCTCGAGGAAGATCTGGAGCAGGAATGTCGGTGCCTCCTCCTGTAACACCTGGAGGATGATTTTGAACAATGTCTGCATCATTCAGAAGACCTGTCATCCGACTGAGCAGGAGATCTGTCCCTGGGGGGAGATGATGACTGCGGGGGCCACTGTGGGGAGTCTACATGGTAGTGGGAGAGGAAGGTGTGTGCAGACTTCCAGGTAGCAGCCCGGCAGATTTCCTGGATTTGGACATCCCTGGAAGCAGCCATCAAGGCAGCGGTATGTCTGGTGGAATAAGCCCTAAGCCCAACAGGAGGCTCCCTACCAGCCAATCTATAGCAGAGATGGATGCAGGAGACTATCCATCTGCCACTCGTCTGCTTAGCTGCCAGGTGTGGCTTCAGCATAGGTGACAAAACAGCTGGTGAACCTCTCTCTGAACTCCAGCCGTGTGCTCTTTAAGGGAGCGTTCACTTCAGATCCAACAAATGGAACCTGTGCTCGGCCTCCAAGGTTGGGTTGGTAAAGTACTGGAGAGTTCCCAACTGATCTGCAGGGAGAATAGGCATGCCCCCTTGCACTGGAAATGTAGAACCTTGTAGACAGCAAAAGGCACTAGCCTGGAAAAGTGGAGCCATAACATTCATCTGAGACAAGCTTCCAAACCTGTGGTGTGGGAGGCCACCTCGTTGGCATTGTAAGATTGGTGCCAAGTTATCTCTGGGCTCCAAATAGTAATGTTTATGTCAGTTTATAGCAGTGTCAATGGCTCAGTAGGTAGCACACTCACCTCCAAGGCCGGGAGATCAGAGGGCTGTGGGTTCAGTTCCCACATCTGGCACTTGGGTTAATATCCCAGTACTGACACTGTAGTGCAGCATGAGAGGGGTGCTGCACTTCTGAGGTGCCGTCTTTCGGATGAGACGCTAAATTGAGGTCCTATCTGCCTGGACTGGTGGTAGTTCAGGTGGATGTTAAAGATCCCATGGTACTTATCGAAAAGAGTAGGGGAATTTTTAATGAAACATCATCAAGTAACAAATTCAAAAAACAAAACTCGTAAAAAACAAAAATAAAAAACAGTGTTTAAGTCACACAAATAATTATAAAAAGCAGGAGAAAAAGGAGAAAAAAAATTGAAAAAGGGAAAATACATAACAAAACAATCAATGAAAGCCATTAATTATAGTGAAGGTTAACTTCAAAGGTATTTGTTGATATTGAAGCAATCATTTATACTTAACAGGGAAAACCCTTTCCACCAAGTGGTGACCTTTTTAGACGTATAAATCGCTGTATCTGAAATATATACCTTTTCCATTTGTATCAGATTTTCTACTGTCTCATAAGGCATCCATCTTTGATATAGCACCCACTGGCATCTAGCTTGCCAGAGATAAAATTTTAAACAACAAAAAAAAAACATTAATGTATTTTAGAATAATAAGTTCCTAAATTAAGGAACTGTCCCAAAACCAGAGTATCATAATTCATGTTTTTTTAACCATCTCATATTCCATTTTGAAGCAAGGTGATTCCAAAGAGATTTAGCATAGGAGCAATGAAATAAAAAATGTTCCATGGGTTCCTCCATATTTATGCAAGCTTCATATGGACAATTTCTTTCTGATTTAGCCTTATAGTTTGCATTACCTCTTACACTAATCCTGCCATAGAGTACCAGCCACAAAAATTTCCACATTTGAAACGGAATTCTAGGATTTTTCAGTTGTGCCAATACCCCTAAGTTTTGAGAAGATGGGCAGTTTTTTAACACAGGGTTCGGTTGGATGCACCAGAGGACATAACTCCTGTATACAGCTGAGGCCCTGTATTACTAATAATTTTTTGTGTTGTTATACCCCACTTATATAGTTTTTTTTGCAGCAGGAATAAACCATTGTGGGACAGAAATGTTATTAGTTAATTTGGGTGGAGTTGTCTGCCATTTAATGATGTACCCTGATAAGTTTATTTTACTCCAATAAGAATATATTGCTTCTTCAGACATTAAGCTACATTTTACTGAATGAGTAAAGAATAAGGTATAAAAAAACACCGGATCTATCATACCCAGACCTCCTTA
Source organism: Neoceratodus forsteri (assembly GCA_016271365.2). NCBI lineage: Eukaryota > Metazoa > Chordata > Ceratodontiformes > Ceratodontidae > Neoceratodus > Neoceratodus forsteri. The sequence continues at coordinate 1,809,370,155 of CM057449.1, forward strand.
TTCTTTCTTAAGATATGTGTATTGACGTTTAATGGGGTTTAGTCTGTTTCCCCACAGCATTTGAAAAAATATGCTGTATAATCTTGTCTCCAACTGTGGTGGCGGCGGAAAAATCATAGCAACATATAAAATCATAGGAATGAGAAATTGTTTAATGAGTTGTATCTGTTTGAGCTTGGCTAACCTCCAATGCCTCCATCTTTGTACTTTAGAGTCTACCTTGTCTAGTACTAAGTACCAGTTAAAAGAGGGGATATTTTGTGTCCCAAAATAAATACCTAATAATTTGAGGGGCTCTGATGAGATTGATACCCCTTCTATATATACTTGGTTAGGGCAATCAGTTCCTATAAAAAGCCCTTTACTTTTTAATATATTCAATTTAGAATTAGAAAGAACAGAATAATTATTCAAAGAATCCAAAAAAAGAGGATCTTAGGTATGATCTTTAAAAATATGCAGATACCATTTGCGTATGCATTCATATGAAATGCTGTATTCTTGCCTGGGCCTACAACACCTTTCCATTTATGGATACCTGTTAAAAGACGTACCAAAGGGTCTAAAGTAAAGATATAGAGGAGAGGGCAACTTTGTCGTACTCCTGTTTTTAATGAAATACCTGTTGTAATGTGGTGTCTAATAATTGGATGTACTTCTGCTCCATAGTATAAAGATTTAAGCCAATATATCATTTGCAGCGGGACGCCATATGCTTCTAGGGTTAAAAAAAGAAAAGGATGTGAAACCCTGTCAAAGGCTTTATACTGGACAACTGATAGTATACATCCTTGCCCTTTTTGTGTCCCCACATAATCAGTCAGGTCTCTAATAATCATCAGAGCTTGTTGTATTTTTCTGTCTGATAAATCACAGACTTGTCAAGGGGATAATACTGTTTTAGCATAATTTTTTATTCTATCATTAAGAATGATGGTAAATATTTTATAATCTGTGTTTAGAAGTGTAATTGGTCTCCAATTATCAATAGAATGTTTATCTCCAGATTTGAACAAAAGAATCAATAAACCTTCTGTGAACCAGGAAGGTATATTATGAGTAATAAAAAAAATTGAAAACTTTTTCTAAACACCTGGACAGTGGTCCTAAAAAGGTTTTATAGAATTCATTAGTCAAACCATCCACTCCAGGTGATGTACCATTTTTTAGAGTCTTGATGGCTTGTTCAATTTCACCAATCATGATTGGTTGTATTGGGTTAGTCTCAATTTTTGGTACTATAGGGATTGATATCGAGCTTAGAAAGTATTTTATAGTAGTTTCTGAAGGAGATTGTAAAGGGATATGAGACAACATAAATTATTTAATCACGTCATGTATTTCTTCTATTGAGGACACAATGTCTCCTTTTTCATTAAAGATTCCAAAAGAGTGGAGTTTTTACATGTCTGAAAGGCTTCAAATGGATCTTTATGAGGGGTTTTCATTGCTCCATATTGTAGTAGGCCTTTCATAGTCTGAGCCCTATCATATTAATTCTTCTTTAAGTTGTTTTATCTGTCCTGTATAATCAAATTTAGAGGTATTAGCCAAAGAATATAGATGTTGTAAATGTTAGATATGTTAGAAATGTAATGTTTTCCCTTGTTTCAGGAAATAATGTTTAAAATCCATTTTAGAGTCTGCCAACCAATCACCTACCTTGTCATATAAAAAATAAACAGATAATCTGGCAGTTAATATGTTAGTTATATGATTTTGTATCTCCTGATCAGTTAGGATGGAGGAGTTTAGTTTCCATCTTGGCCTGATATTTGGTTTATTTGTCCCAATAGAAAAGGAACCGAGTAGCAACACATGATCTGAAAAAGTTGTAACTAAAGTCTGAAATTGTATATTGGAGAGGGTTTTGGAAACAAATATATAATCAATAATAGAAGTATATTTGTTTTTTGAAAAGTAGATTTAGGTCTAGAAGTATATAATGTGTTACAATTTAAAAGATCAGTAGTTTCTATTAATTTCTGTAGAGCACTGGAGTCACAATATACTTTTTTCCTTGTGGAAATGTTGTGCTAGAAGTGAGCTTTAAAGTACAACTAAAATCTCCACAAAGAAAAACTGTATATATGAGGTGAGTAAATAGGGTTTTAGACCATTAAAAAGAGCTACCCATTCTGATTTAATCTATGAACCATAAAAGTTTATGAACCTACAATTCAAATGTTTCCACACCCCATCCAATATCAGAGCTCTCCCTGGAACTAAATCGATTAGTTTAATCAGTCTGAAGTTAAAAGAGTTAAAAAGAAAACCTACACCATCTGCAGTTGCTGATCCAAAGGACCAGAAAGAAGGTCCCCACACCTATTCTCTTTGGAAGAACCTTGCCTGGTCACTGGTAAACATCCAGGTCTCTTGCAAAAAACAGATGTCAATATGATCATCATGAATGTAATTATAAACTACATTTTTTTTTTTATAATTCAATAAGCTAGGGATATTTAATGAACCAATGCGTAAGGAAACCATATATACATTTCTTTGTTAAATTAAAGACTCTTTTTTCCTCTTTCTTCCCCTTATAATCTGATCTGGTTAGTGAAAGGGTGCTATTTTCTATTTTAGTGGATTGGGAGTCTGAGTCCCCTAACTCCATTTCAGTATCCCCCCATTGGGTGGGTAAAATAGAGAAGGGATTTTTCAACTCTATTTCCACTGGAGATTGGGTTTGTCCCCCTTTCAAATTCATAGCCGATCTATGTACTGGAGCAGTAGTAAAAGGTGGAGGTTTAGAAGTATCAGCTACAACTTCTACTGGGTCGGTATAACATACAGGGAAAGAGGCATCTGTCAGCATGACTACTGAAGGGAGGGCACCTCAAAATTTAAAGGAGGATCTGAAATTGGAGGAGGTGGGGAAGGGGGTCTTCCGAAAGAGGTCTGATCAGAATAACAGAAACTGGAGTAGGGGCCAACTGAGAGGTAACAGAGTTCTGTGCATTCTGTATGAGAAGGTCTGGGCTTAAACAAGAGGCCTTATTTTTTGCAGCCCATGAACATTCAGAGAACACGTGCCCAGTCTCCTCACATAAATCACATCTAGTGAGATTTGCACATTGAAAAGCAATATGCCCGATCTCTCCGCAATTATCACACCTAGGCTTATCACAAGAGCTAGAAAGGTGCGTTTTGGATCCACACTTGTAACAAGCCCGAGGTTGCCCTGCGTAGAAGCAAATGCCTCTATCCCTCCCTAACAAAAAAGAATTAGGAATGTGTTCAATTCCAGCCTTAGTTTGTCTTAATTTAACTTCATATCTCCATCCCCCAGTCCAAAAAATTCTGTGTCAAGTATGGCCTCAGGAGGGCTCATCACATCACACTTCTGACTGAGCCAATAAGTTATATCGTCTACATGGACCCCTCATTTCAGAACATCACAGTAACATATTTTATTAATGGTTTAGTTAGAGGAATAACCAAAAAGGGGATCCATGTAGGGGAAAACTTAACTTGATTGTAGCTTTCCCAAAATAAATCTAACCCATAAGCTGATCGGAAACTAATATCAAAATTATCCGCCCCAGAAAAGTTGATAAAGGCAAAAACATTCTTTGGGGAACATTTTAATGAGTCTTTTAGTAATAGTTTGCCCATGTAGTGCCTGTCAGGTCAGGTTTCTAGGCCTCCCTTATAGCGTATGCGCACTGCATTTCGCCTGGGGGCTGCTTCCTTCTTAATTTTGGAAAACAGTTCAGAGAGGAGTGGTTTATTTGCGTCAGCAGAAGCTTGTGGGTCCTCTGTCACAGGTATAGATACATCAGTTTTCAAAGTGTCAGACAAGTTTTGGTCTGTAGGGATTTTTTCTTCTGGTTGGATAGTGTGTTGTTCAAACACCAAGTCATTCTTAACTGTTTCCGCTTGTGGTCCCATAGGCAAGGTGGGACATGAGGCCTTTGGTCACCATTCAGGGGAATTTTGGGTAAAATTAAGCATGGGGTCCCAGTCTGGGGTAGGAATCCAAATACCCTTTTCATTTCTTGTCCAACCTGCCTCACTTAATGCTTTCTGAGAGAACCAAGGTTCTCCAGGGTAATGGTAGGCGATACAGCTTCTATATTCTTTATTTTTGCCTCATGAGATATCTCAGAATTTATAGGGTCATTCCTAGGTTCATTCAAAATAGAGGATGTTGTGGTAATCATTGGTGTAGTATCCATCATTAGTGCAGTTTGTTTAATTTTATAATCCTCTTGCAATTCCAGTTTTGAATCAGTTTCTTCGAGAGAAAGAAAATACTGTCAAACCATCTTGATTTGTAGGAGAAGTTTGATAAAACAATGCAGTGTTTTGTTCCACTGAGGGTGCTGCCGGCGCTGTAGCTCAAAAAACAAAACCCACAGTTTTAGAAAGGGTAGAACTTGAGAGCTCTCCGAGATTCACCTGACATGCAGGCGCCACACCTTTCATTTTGTCCGTCATAAGAGAGTCACCCTCAGAGTTTGTTTCAGTCAAAGACATTGTATTGCTGATATTTAAAATAATGGGTTTCTCAGCACGAGCGATCGAGAACTCCTTTACTGCCAGCTGGAGAAACTGAAGCTTTAGAGTTAGCAGGAGCATTTTCTGTACAAGTAAGAGTAGCAGACTTTCCTGGCCCTTCAGAGCGAGTTTCAGCTGCCACGTCACACTGGAATGCAGGCCTGTCGACAGGTGAGCCAGAAGTTTTGACATTGGGTGTAGTTCCTTGTAGTCAGGCTAGTTTTGCAACCAAGCGCTCTGTTTCCATAGAATGTCTCTTGTTCTCCATGGTTAATAACTCTCATAAGGATTTCTCATTTATAACACCATCAGGCAAATTCTGTTCAGATATTTTTACTTCAGGCTGTACTACGCTGAAATCAGCATTAGTAATTACTAGCTCCGAGTCTCCCATCTGCTGCACATCGGTAAGGACATCCATAAAAATCTCCAAATCATCCAGCTCCAAAGCAAGTCTCTCCCCTCCATCTGGGACGTCCTGCTCTCCTGGTGCTCCACATGAAGTGGCCATGGCTCACAGTCAGTGAGTCCCCCTACTGCAAGAGTTGGGGAATTTCCCCGGTGTCCTGGCCAAATTTCCCTCATTCACTAAAAATACCACCAACAGCTTAATCTGGTTCAAAGTCAGTTGGCATTCATCTGTATCCCCCTTCCCTGGGTGGTCGTGCCTGAAAATAGGCAGGATTTGTCTAGTGCACTTACCTGGTCAACAAAAAGTAAATAAAATAAATAATCTTGTGGTCTCATTCAAAGGCATTGCAGAGGGCAAATTGTTTATCTGCATCCACAGGTTACACTGATATGTTGCCATACGGGCCTGGTGAGACACTAAGGCCAGAGATGACTTCGCAGAGGTGAGAACCTCCTTACCAATGCATCCATCCTGCTGGAGTCCATGTTGGGTGGGCACCACCCAGACATGGACACAATGCCCTTCTGGGTCCGCTGAACAGACAGCCCTGAGAGAAAATTAGGTTGGAATCAGAGTCCTAGTGGGGGCATGATGCTGTAGTTGGAGGTCCTTTGAGAAGGAAGAATGCTGAAGGGATGCTTTCAAGTAACCAAAGAGACTTCCTGCTTGGCTCTGTACCAAGGAAGGACCACAGTGGTGTCATTACTAAGAATCCTTTGGAGTTCCAGTGGCATAGTGATGATACTGTGGTTAAAAAAAAAAAAGCAGGATACTTGTAGAGCTTCCACCACCTACATCACAAACTGCTGGTACATAATCCAGGCCCCAATTTTTCCACAATTTCATAGCAATTGCCTCAAAATTTAATGTGAACCATGGAATAGTTTTCTGCAATTTACATAAATTAAGGAATCTTTCTTAGTTTTTTTGATGGTAGTGAAAAATGTCCTGGTTCAGCCTCTCCTGAAGAAACCATCTTTGGACCAGAGACCCTGGCGAGTTATCATCCTGTCTCTAAACTGCCCTTTTTAGGGAAGGTTATTGATAAGGTGGTGGCGTTGCAGCTTGAGGCATACCTGACAGTCTATGACATCTATAACCCTGCCAGTCAGATCAAAGCACAGCATTGAGATGGCATGGGACAGGGTGCACGACCTACTTGGGGCAAGGGATCGAGGGGAACAGTTCTTGTTCTCCTTGATCTCTCATCAGCATTTGACACTGCGGATCATGGGTTGTTGGATCATCTGAGGGAGTATGGAGGACTCACTGGCACAGTCATCTGCTGGTTCAAGTCTTACCTCAAGGACAAGACGCAGAAGGTGGTGATGGGAATTGGGAACTATCTCATCACTCCCAATGCCCCTACTTTGCGGTATGCCCCAAGGGTCAGTCCTCTCATCTATGCTTTTTGCAGTGCACATGCTGACCCTGGGGAAGATCAAGCATCACAGTCTGGGTTTTTACTGCTAAGCATATGATATCCACCACCTCTCTTTGCATACAGGAAGTCCAGTGCAGTCAAGGTGCTAAGTTTCCATCTAGCTGAGATTCAGAGCTAAATAAGCACCGAGCTGTATGAGATTTAACCCAGACAAAATTGAGGTTCTAGTGATTTAGCCAAGTCATGGAGGGGATGCGGTGGTAGGTGAAAAAGTGACAGTTCCAGCTCGGGTCCTCTAGGCTATTGGCTGCTGCCAAGGTGAAAAATCTGGAGGTCATTCTGGATGAGAAGGTGACATTTGAGGCTCAGGTGTCAGCTGTCACCTGGAGTGGCTTTTACCATCTTAGGAACATCAGCCAGATTAAGTCCCTTCTCCCCTCCAAGGATCCGACGCTGGTTTATGTGTTTGTGACATCCAGGCTGCACTATGTGCTCTAACTCAGGGTCAATGAAGGTACACTGTGATGCTACCAGCTGATCAGAATGCAGTGGCTAGGTTGGCGACTGGACTTCGAGGTCATGTTATGTAACTCCGGTACTGCATGAATTGCACTGGTTGCTGGTGAAGTGGCGTGTGATCTTCAAGGCTGGTTTGCTAACGTACAAGGCCCTACATGGTTTGGGCTCTAGCTATCTGTTGAAACTACTGAGTCCTCATGCCCTCTCCACTCCACTGAGGCAGGCCTCCTCTCAGTCTCAAGGGCCAGGATGAAGACCTCCACAGATCACACATTTGAGGTGCCTAGCCCTTGGATTTGGAATGCACTATCTAGAGCACCGAGGGAGGTCCCCTTGGTGGAGACCTTTAAAAGGGAGGCTAAAAACAGTTAGGCCTTTGGAGACTAGGGTTAGCTTGTTTAAAGGGAAATGTTCATGTTCCTATGCCCTACACTTCAGTTTGGGGCTCCCCCGATTAGCATCTTCACCTAGTGTTTAAAAATTTTCACATACATAGTTCTAAATATTTTTTATCTGGTTGAACCTGCCTTCTCTCTCACTGGCATTTTGATTCAAGTGCCAATTGACTGCCAGTCTATATTTGGTCTTTGAACAGCACCAAGCACTTTAAGTCACAAACTGGAGGTATTAACAGCTCCATCCATAGACTTACACTATACCTGCTTCCATGGCTGCTCTCTGGCTCTGACGCCAGCCACAGGAGATTGTGTAATGCGCCGCTACAGACATTTGAGTCAAAATGCCAGTAAGAGGGCCAGAAGGAGGCTGTCATGGTGCAGTCAGACCTGGACATTGTGGCCATCACTGAATCCTGGTGAAATGACAACCACAACTGGGAGATGGCCATACCTGGCTACAACATATTTGGAAGAGACAGGGCAGGCAGGAGGGGAGGAGGAGTGGCACTGTATGTGAAAAATGACATAAGGGCCACAAAGATCAAGGAGGAACAAAATGGGGGAGAGGTACTGCGGGTTAAGCTGGAAAGGAAAATGGGGCCAGCCATCCGCACAGGTGTGGTCTATAGACCACCAGCCCAGGAGGAAGAAACAGATAGGGAGCTGATGCTAGCCATCAAAAGGATGGCAGACAAGGGTGAGGTAGTACTGGTTGGAGACTTCAATATTCCAGACTTGGACTGGAGCATCCCAGCAGCAGCATCAACTAGGAGAAGATTTATCCTGGACTCCCTTCAGGGTGCCTTCCTCAAGCAACTGGTCATGGAACCAACTCGGCAGAAGGCAATACTGGACCTTGTGCTCACAAACAGGGACAGTGTGATGGGGGTAACAATGGGTGAGCAGCTGGGGAACAGTGACCACCAGTCATTGTGGTTTGAAATCACAGAAAATGCAGAACCAAACCACACAAAAACACGTATCCTGGATTTTAGGCGGGCAGACTTTGGGAAAATGGAGAGATACTTGAAAGAGGCATTAAGGGGAATGGGGCAGGAATCAGGGGTTGAGGAACAGTGGGCAGTATTTAAAATGGGGATTACAAGAGCAACAGAATTATGCATTAAGCAGGTTAGCAAGAGGAAAGGGAAGAGGAGACCATTATGGTTTTCCAAAGAGGTAGCAAAGAAAGTGAAAGCCAAAAAGATTGCATTCAGGCAATACAAAAAGACACAGGCAGAAGGGGATAGGGAGAAGTACCAGGAGAAGCAAAGGGAGGCAGGGAGGTCAGTAAGGGAAGCCAAAGCTCAGACAGAAGAACACATTGCAAAATCAGTGGGTAGAGGGGTCAAAACCTTTTACAGGTACATAAGTGAAAAAAGAAAGGCAAAGGGAGGTATAGTGAGACTGGGGGGGGAGGATTGGGGCTGTGTGGAAGATGACAACAGTAAAGCTGACATATTGAACAGGTATTTCTGCTCAGTCTTTACTGAGGAAGAGGAGGGTAATGGGTCTGAAGGGACTACAAGGGGGTGAGAATGGTGCAGAAATGGACACAAGTCCCTTTACAAGAGAAAGGGTCCTGAAAGAACTGAAAGTAATAAGAGTTGCTAAAGCAATGGGGCCAGATGGGGTGCACCCCAGGGTCCTTAAAGAACTAAGAGAGGTGGTGGCTGAACCTCTGGCTATCCTGTTTAGCCAATCACTGGAAACAGCGGAGGTACCCAAAGACTGGAGGATAGCAGATGTAGTCCCCTTATACAAAAGTGGGAACAAAGAGGAAGCGGGGAACTACAGACCAGTCAACCTCACCTTGGTAGTGGGGAGATCATGGAAGCACTACTGAAGGAGAGACTGGTGGAACATCTGGTTGTCAATGGACTACAGCACCCAAGGCAGCATGGTTTCACCAGGGGGAGGTCATGTCAGACCAACCTCATTGAATTTTTTGACTAGGTGACTAGGGAGGTGGATCAGGGGAGGGCAGTGGACATGGCCTATCTGGACTTCAGCAAGGCCTTTGACACTGTGCCACATAGAAGACTATTACACAAACTGGGGAATAGGCGTGTGGGCAGGACAGTAGTGTGGTTGGTAGGTAACTGGCTGGGCGGCAGGACACAGATGATGGTGGTAAATGGCTGTCACTCCACAGAGGGAAGAGTGACCAGTTGGGTACCACAGCGATCAGTGCTGGGACTGGTCTTATTTAACATCTTCATCAGTGACATTGCGCAGGACCTAGAAGGCAGAATTTCACTGTTCGCTGATGACACAAAGCTCTGTAACAGAGTAGACACACCAGAGGGTGTAGACAGAATGAGAAGGGACCTGCAGAAATTTGAAGAATGGTCAGGGGTTTGGCAGTTGAAATTCAATGTAAAGAAATGCAAGATAATGCATATGGGGCACAAAAACCCTGGCACAATATATCAGTTGGGGGGTGAGGATATAGCATGCACCAAGCAGGAACGGGATCTTGGGGTTATCATCTCTGATGACCTCAAGGTAGGGAAACAGTGTGACAAGGCAGCAGGTAAAGCAAATAGGATGCTGGGATGCATAGGCAGGGGCATCACCAGCAGGAAAAGGGAGGTCATAATTCCACTATATAAGGCACTAGTGAGGCCCCATCTGGAGTACAGTGTACGGTTCTGGAGACCTTACCTACGTAAGGACGTAGACAGGGTAGAGAAGGTTCAGAGGAGGGCAACAAAGATGGTGCATGGATTGCATCACAAGTCCGATGAGGACAGGTTGAAGGAACTGAACATGTACTCCCTGGAGGAGAGGAGGGAGAGAGGGGATATGATATAGAGACATACAAGTATCTTACAGGGAGGAACAGGGTACAGAAATATGCTATTTTTAAGTGAAAAAGATGTTCCAGGACTAGGGGGCATGGAATAAAGTTGGAGGGAGGATGATTCAGGGCAAACGTGAGGAAGAATTTCTTCACAGAACGGGTGGTGGACAAGTGGAACACCCTGCCAGAGGAAGTGGTGGGGACTGAAACAATCACAGGATTTAAGAATGCATGGGATAGACATAAAGGAATTCTGGAGGTCAGGGGTAAGAGGCAACAGACTTCTAGGAAAACATAAACTGAACTTACAAGCTCAAATGGGCAGACTGGGTGGGCCATAGGCCTTTATCTGCCGACACTGTCTATGTATCTATGTATAAGGATCAACCAGATAAAATACAATTACAACAAAAGCAAGTAAGTGGAAATTTTAAACAGTGGTCAAAAATGCTAATCGGGGGTGCCACACACTGATGTCTGGGGCATAACGATGTTGACATTTTCCTTTAATAATCTCTGGTTTGTGGCTACTGCTATACGTATTTTCTGTGTGTATATATATATATATATATATATATATACATACACACACACACATATATACACATATATATATACACACACACACACACACACACACACACACACACACACATTTATTTAAGGGTTCAGGGTGGAAAAAATCAGTTTGTGAGCTGGTGGTCATTTGGCCACTAGCTTTTAACATCTGGTAGCCAAACCAATATTTGTAATGGCCATCCTTTTTAAGGGCTTAAAAATCACTTTGTAGGCAGGTAACCAAGTTGGCCAATAACTTTCAAAATACGGTAGCCAAACAAGTTTAGCCATTAACCACCCTGGCTACCAGATTTATCCCACCCTGTTGAGAGTTGTTTTGTATGACTGTTTGATGTTTTATCTTATTAATTATGTTTGCCGTAATTGTCATCATTCTACATGTTTTGTGTGGTGTACTGAGCCCCTCTGGAAGGGTGCCAAAGAATCACATACTACTACTACTACTACTACTGCTACAGCTCCAGCACCAGCAGCAGCAGACTAAGTTTCTGAAGTTAACACTGGAGAGTCAAAGGAAATAGAAGGCATCCTTAGAATGCCAGAAAAAGGGAAGATATTGTTGATGGGGGACCTGAATATGCCAGATGTTAATTGAAGCAGCTTTGCTACAGCCACATCCAAGAGCAGGGTCATTCTCTATGACCTACAGGGGGACATGCCTCAGACAGCTAGTGTTGGAACCCACTCGGGAGGGAGCAATCTTAGACCTGGTACTCTAAAACAGGGATGGAGAGAGGATCTCAGATTTGACGGGGTAGCCGTCCGGGAACAAGCGACTACCAAACAGTGTGGCTGAGGATAAACACAGCCATAGAGTCAAGTCATACACAAGTGAGGGTACTGGATTTTAGGAGGGCTGACTTTGGCAAAATGGGAGAGCATCTCAGAAAAGCACTAGCAAACGGGCAAGAAGGAGGGGTGGAGAAAAAATGGGGAAAAACCAAAACCATCATCACATAGGCAACAAGCCTTTGTGTGAAACAAATAAACACGAAGGAAAAAAACACTATGGTTCTCAAAAGAGGTGGCGGGGAAGGTTAGGGAGAAAAAAAAAAACAGGTTACTCACCGGTAACAGTAGTTCTAGGAGTGGTATATATTGTTCATCCCCACTTATTGGCATGTTCCTTTCCCCTTTAATTCTCGCCGGAAGGTCTTCAAGATGGCTCCTCTCACCCACCCAGGTGGTATAACTCTTGGCCCACCCCATGATGCCAGATCTTAGCCTGCTGGAAGCAAGGTTTGTGCGTCACAGCCGGGGAGGTTGGGTGGGTCAGTGTGGATGAATAACATATACCACTCCTAGAAAGTGCAGTTACACAAAGACTTTTGCCGTAACAGTAGATCTTCTAAGAATGTCTCTTGCAGTAAGTCATTACTTCTGGGAGTTCTCGATAGGTGACAATCCAGCACGCAAGTTTCTTCCAGCAGTCTCCACAGCAGGGACCACCCACATAACCTTACTTCCTGGGCTGTACCTATAAAAGTTGGTGGTCTCTGGTAATCTCTGTTCCCCGCCGGTTTCAGCTCAGAAGCGAGGGACCAAGGGAAACCGAGGTACCAAAGCTTCCCAACCCTACATCATTTTTCCTGTTGCAAATGGCAGGGGGTTGGAGGAAGGGAAACTACTTACTGCAAGAGACATTCCTAGAAGATCTACTGTTACAGCAAAAGTTTTTGTGTAACTGCACTATCTTCCACGGAATGGTCTCTTGCAGTAAGTCTACTTTTGGGAGATTCCCAAGCAGTTATCGAGCAGAGGGTGGCCATATATGGCATTCTGCCTTATATCTTGGTGTGGTCTTAGGACCGAAAGGGGCAAAAACAGTGTATCAGCATGTAAAAAAGGAATTTTGTACGTAATCCATTGTATCATTCATTATAGGATCATGGCTAAAAGACAAGCCAGATTGGCTATTAGTTGGCATCATCAGATGAGTCTAAGGAGATGTAAACCCGATTAGGGTATGGCACATCAAGTACTATAATAGATCATAGGAAAGTCAGCCATATAGTGGAGTAATTGGTAGATCTCAGCAGCATGCACTGGAAAAGACAGTCTTTGTCAAATCTCATTGGATTCTGAGCCTGGGACAGTAACCCAAATAATACAATGTTCTTTTGTAGTGTTACAATGTAGCAATTTAGTACAGTTTTTTTGCTGTGAAACAATGTATCTATTTCATGAAGGAAACCAGTGACACCTAGTGTCAGTGGCAACATCATACTCGTTTTAGGGTAAGGACGTAGAATGCAACAGAATGATGTATTCAGTTCCATCATGTGTTAGTAATCTCATTTGCAAGGGGGTCCCAGCATGTCAGGGTCTACCGTCTCGTCAGGCGTAAACCTGAAACATTAGTATGATGGGCCCTTTGTTGATACTGTTGGATGAACAGACATGAAAACAATGATCTGGATACTTACAGATTTAGGAATTATGTGATCTCATGTGTGATATTTGAAATGTAAGAAATCATAATGTTTGTAACCTGTCCATAGTTTGTTGTCCAACTAGCGTGGATCAACAAGTTTGATAAATCTTGCATTTTATACCTGTTTCATGTATTCACCATGCCCAGTCTGTCCAGACAGTAGAAACTGTATCCATTTAGTACTAACAGGATCATGAAGTAGCAGAAAATGTTGCAAAATGAAACAATGTATCTGTGACCTAAAGGAAGTCAGTGATTTTTAGAATAAGCCGGTATAACCAATCTTGTAGGTGGTTTAGAGAACATGTAAAGTAATAGAGTGATGTTGATATATCCATCTTGTATTCATAATCTTACTTACAAGGGGTCCCAGGTATGTTTGGGCTTGCACCCTTGTTGGTCGTAAATCTGAAATGTTCGTATGATGAGTCCAGTATGTGTACGGTTTGGAAAACAGAAGCCAAATAATGAACAATATAATCAAAATCGTAAGGCAGTGGATCTCATTTTTGAGATTACATAAACATGTGTGTGTGTATATATATACACATATACATATATATATATATATATATATATATATATATATACACACACATATACATATACACACACACACACACACACACACACACATACATATACATATATATACACACACACACACACATTTTTTTTGACCAAGCAAAAAAGACACGTAGAGTTTTTAAGACTTATAATGTCTGTATGGGTACTGAACCTTGTTCATGTGATCTATGTTCATGATCAAGTGAAAGCAGCTTATAGCAGTAGAAAACTGAAGATAATATAATCCATACCAGGATATATCAATTGAGTCTTAGCATGTGAGTAGTAGTAGGTGGACCTGTTCATGGGAGGGACATGGAGACCGGCGCACAACAGGCCAAGAGGCATCTCAATGGAATGGCCGTGATAGTCTGTAACAGTGGTAGCTCTGAAAAGTGGTTAAATGTATAGAGCCTATTGAAAAAGGCCTCAGGTTTCAGCTGAAGTCTTTAGTGAGAAGAGGCAGTGCTCGGCCTGCCAGAGGGGCGGTCACAGGTTTAAAGGCTTGTAGGTTATCCAGTCTTGTTTAAGCCCTGGGGCCAAAAAGATGGTCGCCTTACAAGGGGCATTAGCCACATGCTGTTAAATATCAGGTGCTAGCCCTGAGAGTTGGAGCCATGCCTGACAGTGTAGAAAATACTGACTGCAGAGGCTCAAGTTGAAGCATCGGTAATGTCGCATCCAGATCTTTTTCAGAGGATGCAGGTAGTCTATTTATAAGGTCACCAGCAGAGATACTTACCAGACACTGGTTATAGTTCTTGTATGTTTAGGTATGACAGTACGGTTTTTGTCATAGTAGTCAGTCAGCCCCGCTAGATGGTACAACATAAGGGGACTCATATTCTCTTGAATATTAGCGAAGAGGCATGACAGGCAGGCAGTCCCGCGCAGGCCAGTGTCGATGGAGGCATAGTCTGTGATAAATGGTGTATGAGTATAATGCATGAGAGTAGATGAGGCTGGTAAGCCCCTGCATTCTGTAGCATATAATTCTTTATTTTGTAGTGATGCAGCCCCATAGTATCTTTTGATGCATGTTGTTGAAAGTATTCATGGAAGTCCATGGTAAACTTGTAATAAGGATCCTCTATAATTGTATTATATGTAGGTAAAGAGGCTGTTCTATGATGCAGGGGCTGCACCGTTGATGGTGGCAGCCGCCTCGTCGATGGAAGAGGAACAAGAGCATGCCCCGTCGATGATGTACTATGTTTTATAGATGAAGTAAGTAAAATCATGCTCCGGCGATGGTGGAACACACACTGCCGACGAGGAGGAAGACAGTACATAGTCCATCGATGGTGGGATATGCTCCGTCGATCATGGAAAAGTGAGTACATGCTCCGTCAACAATGGAAATGCTGTCGTCAATGATGAGAAGGTGAATGCATGCCCCATCGACGGTGGAGCTTTGGAGCATGTCCCGTCGATGATGGAGCATGTAGAGTGTGCTCCGTTGATGGAGGAGGTGGTGTCATCAATGAGGATGCGTTGTAGAGCCCTTCCATTGACGGGGGAGTATACCCCGTCAATGGGGAAAGTAGCAGGACCTCCGACATCGATGGTGAGGGTAGCCTCGTTGACGGGGGAGCTGAAGAATGAAGCTCCGTCGATGAGGAATGTTCCTTTAATGAAGAAGAGCCTGCATGTTGACGGGGGTGAATGCCAGTCAGTGCTCTTTTGATGAAGTGTTGTCTGTTGTCAACAGGGGTGAATGCTGTCGATGAGTCTTCTGGATGATCTCTGTTTCAGAGGTATGACCGTTGAAAGGTGGTCAGGCAGAACTTTAGGCGAAGGGGTTTCCTTCCCTATTTTAGTCATTGAATGTTGATAGGGAGACATCCATTGTAGTAGTCTTATCTAGTACAGGAGCCTGGTGTCTTGTATGAAGTCCAGGCACACCAGGCGACATTGTCAATCCACTTCGTATACTGCTGTAGAAGAGATGCTGCCAGAGCTGAAGCCGGCAGGAAAATGAACGGAGATTACCAGGGACCACCCACTTTTATAGGTACAGCCCAGGAAGTGAGGTCGTGTGGGTGGTCCTTGGTGTGGAGACTACTGGAAGAAACTTCTGTGCTGGAGCGCCACCTATCGGGAACTCCCAAAAGTAATGACTTACTGCAAGAGCCCATTCTGTGGAAGATCTACTGTTACAGGTGAGTTACCTGTTTTTCTAGGGACGTGGATATGTTGTTCATCCACACTTACTGGCAGACTCCTGGAAGTTCTCTGGGAAGAGGGAGGCAAGGTGCACACCCCCTACTTTGGGAACAGAGACTGGAAAACTGAAGCCCCAAAACCAGCATCCCGGCATGACTCAAGGTCGATGTGGTAATGGGTGATAAAGGTGTTTGCGGTCTTCCAGGTAGCAGCCCAGTAGATTTCCTGGATAGGGATGTCCCTAGAAGCAGCCACCGACGCAGCAGTATGGTGGGTGGAATTAGCCCACAGCCCTACGGGAGGCTCCCTACCCACCAACCTATAGCAGAGATCAATGCAGGATGTAATCCATCAGCCAATCGTCCACTTTGCTGCAGGACTGCCAGGAGCGGCTTCAGTGTGGGTGACAAACAGTTGGCGAACCTCTCCCCGAATTTCTGTCATTCTCTCCTTGTAATAGGAGAGTGCTCGTTTCAGGTCCAAAGTATGGAGCCTGTACTCAGCACCAGAGGTGTAGTTCGGGTAGAACACAGGCGGAGTCAACACTTGATTAAGGTGAAACTCTGACACCACTTTCGGGAGGAATTTCGGTTGGGGCGCAGGATAACTTTGTCCCCGTGGAAGACCAGATAAGTAGACTCCACCAAAAGTACCTGGAGCTTCTCAGTCCTTCTGGCTGACGTGATAGCCACCAGGACGGCCGTCTTCCATGACAAGTGAGAAAGCTCACACTTGTGCATTTCTTTTGAATGTCTTGCCCATGAATTTTGCCAAAACCAGCAGTAAATTCCACGGAGGTGGAGGTTCACACACCGGAGAGGATATGTGATCTAAGGCCTTGAAAAAGCACCAGACCACTTTCTTCTGTGCCACCATCTGCTGACCGACCTGCACCTGGTAAGCAGAGCTGGCTGCCAAGTGCACCTTAAGGGTTGAAGACTGAAAATCCCCTTTGGACAGAGACCAAAGGTAGTCTAAAATGCTAGCCACAGGATGGAGGGTCCAGGCCCTTGCCCTAACACCAAAATGGAAAATCTTTTCCATTTGAAGGCACAGCACATTCTGGTCGACTCCTTCCTGAATGCTTCCACTATGGTGAGTACATCCTCAGAGAGACCCAAAGCCTGGAACTCTAGCCACTCAGGAACCAGGCTGTCAGGTGCAGGGACTGAAGGTCCGGATGGAATACCTTCCCCTGATTGACAGATATCAGGTCCGGGCATGCTGAAAGATGCCACGGGAGCCTGCTGCTGAGGCTGAGGAGATCTGTATACCAGAACTGGTGGGGCCAATCTGGGGCTACCTGCACCTTGTCCCTCCTCGCCTTGAGTAACACCTTGTGGATCAAGGCAAATGGAGAGAAGGTGTAGAAGTGGCTTGGGGTCCACGACCTCGAGAAGGCATCCCCCTTTAGCGATCCCCGCTGAGGGTGGAGGGCATGAAACAGCCTCAGCTTGGTGTTTTCCCTGGAGGCAAACAGGTCCACCATCGGTTTGCTCCAGTGGGAGAACAGGCTGTAAGCTACCTCTGGATGGAGAGACCACTTGTGGAATGTCTCGCCTATGCGGCAGAAAGCATCTGCCAGTTGATTTGAGGCTCCTGCCACATGGATGGCTAGGAGATCCACCTTCAGTCAGCTCACGAGTGTCCAGATGCAGAGCGCTTCCCTGCACAGCAGCTGGGAATGCGTACCACCCTGCTTGTTGAGGTAGTACATGGTCATGGTATTGTCCACCTGGACTTGGAAACACTTGACTCCAAAGCTGCTGAGAGAATGTTGACAATGCCAGTCTGACCGCTCTGAGCTCCAATAGGTTGACATGGTATCGGGATTCCTCGGGGGTCCAGAACCCGTGGACCCTGTTGTTCCCCATGTGGGCTCCCAGCCTGTGAGAGAGGCATCGGTCATGAGGATGACCGTCGGTTCAGGGTGGACAAACAGAATCCCTTCCTGCAGATGGTCTAGGATGATCCACCACTGAAGAGTGTCCCACATCTTCTGGGTCACAGTGATAAGCTGGTTGAAATGACCTAGGTGCCGAGTCCACTGGGTGGCCAGTTCCTGTTGAAGGGGCGCATATGCCACCAGGCCCAACGGACCACGGTGGTGCAGGCTGCCATGTAACCCAGAAGGCGCAGAAAGTGCTGGGCAGGGCGCAAGTACCCAATCAGAAATGACTGGGCAAAGGAGGAGAGATCCTCCGCTGTGTCCACCGGGAGCCGTGTTCTGGCTCGGCAAGAGTCAGGCTCTGCCCCGATGAAGCATATCACCCGAGATGGCACAAGCTCCGACTTGGCCTCATTGATCAGGAGGCCAAGTTGAGAGCAGATCTGGAGGGCTAGATCCCAGGACCTCTCCACCTCTTGCTAGGTGGAACCTGCCAGGAGCCAATTGTCGATATAAGGGTACACTCTGACCCCTCGATGCCTAAGATGGGCTACCACCACTGCAATGCATTTGGTGAAGACCCGTGGGGCTGATGACAGGCCGAATGGCATGGCTCGGAATGTGTATAGGGTTCCCTCTGCTCTGAAGCAGGAGCCGACAGAGGGTGAGAGTTGATACTCTCTCCTCCTGTGGGGCGTGGGCTCGGCAGGGAGGGTACTGCTCGAATTCTAGAGGCAGACCCTGGTTGACCACTTCTAAGACCCATCTGTCTGTGGTGACAGCAGACTAGGTGGAAAGGAAGTGACGGAGCAGACCCCCCATGGGAGGACCCAGAGCTGGCATGACGGGAATATGGATGGCAACCCTTATCCCATCACTGGGCAGGCTTGGAGGAAGAGGGTCCAGACTGGAAGCTGCCTTAACCCAGACCTCCTTGTCTGTGGGCCGCTGGAGGCCCAGACTTGGGCCGAGGGTGCCAAGACTGTGCCAGCTGTTGCTGCCCACCCTGAAAGGGGGCTGCTGGGCCGCAGGAGCAGGGTGCCGAAATGGTTTCTTCTGCTGTTTCTTGGTGCCAGGGGAGTCTTTTTGGGCAGAAGTAGCAGAGTCCAAGGTGGCACTGGACTGCTCGAGTCACTGAAAGTGACCATCCACACCTGGGCCAAAGAGATCGGTGCCCAGGAAAGGAACATCAGTGAGTTTATGCTGGGTATCTGCTGTGAAGGTGGAAAGCCTCAGTCAAGCACTACAGTGCATGGCAACTGCGGCTGCCACTGAATGGGCGCAAGAGGCCCTGAGGTCCAAGGCCGTCTGAAGTTGCTGCTTGGCAACAGCTCAGCCCTGGTCCCAGACCTGCTTGATCATAGTCTGAAGGTCTGTGGGGAGGTGCGAGAACTTCATCCAAGGAGCCCAGGAGGGCATGAGAGAAGTGCGTCATGATGACGGCCGAGCTTGCCTGACAGAGGCTTAAAGAGGAGGCTGCATAAACCTTCCTGGCAAAGTGGTCCAATTTCTTGGAGAGACTGTCTGGAGTTCTAGCAGTTACCAGAGCTGCCTGTTCATCTGAACATAGAAGTGGTCACTAACCCCTCAGCTGAGGGATGTTCCGTGAACCCCGAGAGGGACCCAATGGGCACCGCATACTTGTGAGCCATCTGGGCAGACTGCGTTGGGCAGGAGGCAGGATGCTGCCAGAGCTCCAAAGCCAGGCCAACAAAGGTCTCGGAGACTGGAAAAGCTTCTGTAGGGGTATCCCCTCTTTTAAGAATATCTGTAAGAGGGTACTCCGCCGGTTTCTGGACAGCTTCCTGGGGCATCCCCATAGATCTGGACACAAGGTGAAGAATTCCCATAAATAATGAAGGGCACTCCTCTGTCGACAGACTACCCACCGACTCATCATCCAGCGGATGAGCGAAGAATCAGGCCATCGGAATCATGAACCGGATAACCGAGTTGGTCACCATGTCCCCTTGCACATGCCTGGGACGATCAGGCATGAGGGTGACCAGGAGTTTATGAGGGAGACCCAGAACCATCCAAGAATCCTTCACAGGAGCCCCTCCTGAGGACTGTTTAGGTGGCGGTTCCACCACTATTGGTGGAGACTAGTTTTGGCCGAACTGGGGCCAGTTTTACCAGCTCCATGGGCACAGGAACTGATTTTACTGGTTCTAATGGAGTAGGCTTTTGCCTAGGAGGCGTAAGTCACATAATGGCTGGGGTGGAAACTGAAGAGGGCTTCTGCCCGGACAGAAAAAGCTGCTAACACATCAGATCTTCGTAATGTCGGAGTTTCCGCTGAAGCCTCTCCTCATCCAAAGTGGATGAAGATTAGCAGCGGCATTGCCTCTTTTTAGAGCGCTTATGCGCCTTTCTCGGCCTGACGGTCGAGGGTGTCTGGGATCTTGACCTCGATTGAACTGGCCAAGTGGGTCATTCTGGGGACACCGGGCGAACCAGTGATTTACCCAGATCAGGGACTGGTTCCTCGATGGGAATGCCAGCAGGCTGGGTTTCCTCATCAGGAAGAGGCAGGTCCGGGGTCCTGGTGAGTGAGTTGTCGGCCTCTTTGGGTGACAAAAGATCGACAGAGTCGAGAATGATCTCCGCTGCATCATCGATCGAGACCTCGGCTGGCTGACCAGTCAGCAAAGCAGAGAAGCCGGTGGCCGAAGAAGCAGTCAACCAAAGTCAAGACTGGAGATTCCTGTGACAGAGATCGGTCTTGATCCCAAGAACGTCTTCGCCGAGACGAAGAATCTCGCGGTTCCTTATCCTTTTTACGGGACCGGGAGGTATGCAAGCCCAAAAGACCCTTGCCATTGGTAGGGAGAGGCACATTTCCCGAAAGGAGCAAGAGAACATGGAGCACAGGTTGAGTGGAATGAAAATTGGCAAAGAGGAGAGCTCTGCAGCCCGCGCTGCCTCTTCCTTGAAGGCCTGCATCTGTTCTAACTGCTCAGTGGACCCCGCAGTCACAAAGACTGCCCACCAAGCCTCCTTGGATTTCACCAGTGGATTCCATTTCTCAGGCCTGCCCAACTTGAGCTGTGCGAGACAATCGGTGAGGACGTTCGGGTGAAAAGCGAGACATCTCGCATGCCTGGGTGTCATGGCTGACACCCAAGCAGTAGACGCACGTGGTATGTGGGTCTGTGTGTGACATTTTCTGGCTGCATGGGCACCAGCGAAAACTGGGGGGGAAATTTATCTTCCATAATTGAATAGCAAAAGTTGCAATCGCTAGCTCGAACAAGCTTATTCTTCAAGGGATCCAAATATATTAAAGCCAGGACCTGCAAAATGTGACAGCGGAGAGGAGGCAACCCAAATCTTTCAGTGGAAAGGAAGATCTAGTGTCATAGGGCAGAGCAGAGGGTTATACCACTCGGGTGGGAGGAGCCAGCATGAAGACCTTCCAGCGAGAATTAAAGGGTAAAGGGACATGCCAGTAAGTGTGGATGAACATATCCACGTCCCTAGCAAGTTGGCATTCAGGAAGTGTAAGGAAACACAGAAGGAGCAGGACAGAGAACTGTACCAGTTAAAGCAGAAGGAAGTGGGGAAGGCAGTCAGAATAGCAAAGACCCAAACTGATAGAAAAATAGCCAACTCAGTTAAGGGGGATAAAATCTTTTATAGGTACATTAGGGAGTGAAGAAAGACCAAGGGAGAGATAGCGAGACTTAATAAAGAGGAGGGGGTTGAGGTGGGCAGAGGGTGACAGTGAAAAAGCAGGGATACTAAATGAATACTTCTGCTCAGTATTTACAAAAGAAGAGAAGGGGGAGGTACCAAAACCAAACAATAGAAGCACTCTGGATAGGGGGGGTCAATACTAGTCCATTCACAGAAGGGTCCTGAATGCACTCCTAAAACAAAGTGGACAAAGCAATGGGGCCTGACATGATTCACCCCAGAATTCTAAAAGAACTAAGGGGAAAACTAGTGACACCACTGACTACCCTTTTTAATAAATCATGGGAGCATGGTGTGGTACTGGAGGAAGGCTGATGCAATTCCCCTTCACAAAAGTGGGAGCAAGGCAGGAAACTACAGACCCGTTAGTTTGACCTCAGTGGTAGGGAAAATGATGGAATCACTTCTGAAAGAAAAAAATGTTTAGTACCTAGAGGCCAGCAGGGCACAGGACCCGAAGGCAGCATGGATTCACAGCAGGAAGGTCATGTCAGATGAATCTAATAGATTTCATTGACTAGTTGACCAAAGTAGTAGATCAGGAAGGGGCTGTGGACATGGACTACCTAGACTTTAGCAAGGCATTTGACACAGTTGCACACTAAAGATCAATAAACAAGTTAGCCAGCCTGAGAGTGGGTCTCAGGGTGGTAGCCTGGGTAAAAAATTGGCTGGACCAACAGGACACAGAGGGTAATAGTAAACAGAGTCCACTCCAAAGAAAGGGGGGTTACTAGTGGAGTACCACAGGGTTCAGTGCTGAGACTGATCGTCTTTAATGTCTTTATAGATGACATTGCAGAGAGACTGGAAGAAAAAACAAACAAAAAAAAAACAGGTTACTCACCTGTAACAGTAGTTCTAGGAGTAGTATATGATATTCGTCCACACTTCTGGCAGCATCCTTTCCCTGTAAGAGCTTGCCAGAAAGTTTTCAAGCTACCTCCTCCCACCCACCGACCCAACCAGGTGGTAACTCCCTTGGCTCCACCCCATAATGCCAGATCTTGCCTGCTGGAAGCAGTTGTGTGCGCCAAAGCCAGGGGAGGTCAGGTGGGTTTGTGTGGATGATCATATACCACTTCTAGAAAGTACGGTTACGCAAAATCTTACTGCAACAGTAGATCTTTGAGGAGTGTCTCTTGCAGCAGGTAATACACTTGGATCATCGCCAGAGGTCGCTGTGGCACGACAGCTCTTCTAGCAGTCTTTTTCCAGGGGCTGCCCACACATGACATCAGCTTCCCATTTCCTATACAAGTGTGGGTGTCCCCGTTATCCTCAGTTTCCACCACCAAATTCAGCTCGCTAAGCGAGGACCATGGGGAAGCCGAGGTACTATAGGTATCCCAACCCATAAGTCATTGGACCAGAATTTGTTCTTAGAGAAGGAGGGGGACAGAAGGCGGGATCGTACCTGCTACAAGAGACACTCCTCAAAGATCTACTGTTACGGTAAGATTTTATGTAACTACTGTTTTCCATGGAGTGGTCTCTTGCAGCAGGTAATACACTTGGGATGAATATCAAGCAGTATACCCAAATGGGTGGACATTATGACAGGAGGCCTTGTAGGACTGCTCGGCCAGAGGCAGTCATACAGCATAAGGCAATGTCTAAATCGTAGTGCTTCGTGAAAGTATGAATTGCAGACCAGGCAGCTGTGTTGCAGATATCCGTAACAGAGGCCCCTTTAAAGCAGGCCGCAGTAGTGGCCATAGCTCTGGAAAGTGGGCTTGGACAGGTCCTGGTAAAGGCTTGTTGTATTTTGAGTAGCAAAATGTTATATAGCATGTGCCAGCCAGTTAGAGTCAGTTTATTGACTGGGAGACCTTCCCTGCCAGAGGCAAAGGTGACAAAAAGTTGCGAAGTCTTTCTAATCGATTTAGTCCGACTAGTATAGTATCATAATATACGATGGACATCTAGAGCATGTAGGAGGCATTCACCTTGGCTGGAATGTTCAGGATAATAAACTTAATTCAAAGGATTGATTTAAGTGGTTCTGACACTATCTTAAGTAGGAAAGAAGGGTTAGTACAAAGTGCCACCCTGTCTTTGTGAAAGCTCAGGTAGGATTCTTTACACATAAGGGTGTGAAGCTCAGAAATACGCCAAGCTGAAGTGACAGCCACTAGGAATAGCACTTTCCAAGACAGAAAGCGGAGGTCAGAAGTGGTCACCGGTTCAAAAGTTAACTTTTCTATTAGAAAATTGAGATCCCATGGAGGAGTGGGTCTTCTGATAGGTGGTTTAATATATAACATTCCTCTTAGAAACATTTTGGCTAGACGATGTTGATACAGTAATCTGCCATCCAGAGGTTCATGGAAGGCCGAAATAGCACCCAAATGGACTTAAGGAGGAATAGCTTAATCCTATCTCGGCAATCAAGGCTAGATAATCCAAAACTTTCATCAGTGGACAGGAGAGTAGGCATCCAATGATCACGAAGCAGCCAAGATGGAAAAGCGTTTCCATTTGGCATTATACAGTATGTTTCCCTGGTCGATGATTTATGCGAGGCTAGTGAAATATTAGCAATAAGAGAGGACAATTGTACACGTGCTATGAAGGCATCCACAGGAGCCAAGCGTGAAGGTGTAGTGCCATCAGGTTGGGGTGTAGAAGGGTCCCCTTGATTCTGAGTCAAGAGATCTGATTGGCAACGGAACGGGATCCTCTACTGAGAACTGTTAAAGTAGAGGGAACCACACCTGTTGAAGTAACAGAGGGGCTATGAAGATCATTGTGGCAGGTTTGAGTTGCAATTTCAGTACAGTTCGTTGCAGGAGCAGGATGGGGAAGCATATAAGAAGAGTCTTGTCCATGGTTGAGACAGGGCATCTATAGACCGTCCCTTTTTGCTCAAGATAATGGAATAGTATCTGTGGAGATGGTGGTTGACTGGGGAGGCAAACAGATCCAATTGTGGGGTTCCCAAAGATGAAAGATTTTCTGAAGCACTTCATGATGAAGTGTCCATTTGTGTGGATGACTTGCGACAGACGGTCGGCCAGGATGTTGCAACATCCTGGTAGATGGACGGCTGTCAGTATTAGGTGCTGCTGAATGGCCTCTTCCCAGACTGCAAGTGTTTCTTTGCATACAGTATGGGACTTCATACCTACTTGTTAGCAGAGGTACAATACTACTGCAGGGTTGTCTGATTGAATCAGCAACAGTCCTGGAGATAAGTGAGGTTGAAAAGCCTGGAGAGCTAAGCGAACCGCCCACAGCTCCAGAAGACTGATGTGGAAATGAGGGACAGAAGCAGCCCACTTGTCTTGCATCCTGTAAGGACCCAGGTGTGCAGCCCACCCTTTTAAGGATGCATTCGTGGTCAGCGTCTGTATGGGAGGGGGAGACTCAAAGGGCATGCCTTGATATAGGTTGGCTCGGAGTGTCCACCAGACTAGCGCAGATTGCAATGTGAGAGTGACACTGATTTTGTCTTCCAAATGTCCTGTTTTTTGAGATCATTGGTTCCTGACGACCCAATGGACTGGGTCTCATATGAAGACAGGCGAAAGCTACCGTAGGGATGGTAGCGGCCATGTGACCTAGGAGACATAGCATTTGTCTGTCTGTGACTGCTTTCTGGGTTTGTATCTGTGATGCCAGAGACAGAAGCTTGTCTTGCCTGGCAGATGGAAGGTAAGCTCTGGCAGAAACCGTGTCTAGGATCGCTCCCATATATTGGAGCGACTGGGTGGAGGTCAGATTGGACTTCGGCCAATTGACCGTAATCCCTAGAGCTTGAAACAGAGTTAAGGGTGCCTCTAGGGTGGAAAGTAGAGCAGTTTTTGACTCTGCTTTGATGAGCCAATCGTCCAGATATGGGAAGACAAAATGCCCGTCCCTTCGTAAGGCTGCTGCTGCTACTACCGCTAGGCATATGGGAGTAAATTCCCTTCTGGTGTTCTGTAGGGGTTATTGGGTAAACGGCCTTCTTGGTTAGAAGAGCCTGTAATTCCTCCTGAAGAATAGGAATATGGTTGGGTGGGTAATGGACTGAGCGGGTGAGGGGGATGTCTGGACAGGAATTCCAGAGTGTGACTTGTCTAAATTATCTGGAGTACCCACTCGTCCAATGTGATAGTTTTCCAGGCCTCCAAATAGTAACATACTAAAATGCCAGTAGAATAGGCCTAATGGTCTTTCTCGTCTGCTTATTTGGTCAGCCCTCACCCTGGGAGCTGACCTTGCTGCCCCCCTTGTCTTCTCTGGCTTCTCCCTTCCCAGTTGCGGATATTCTCGCTGCATTGGATTTTGCTTCCAGAACCCTTCCCCTGTACCTGTCCCACCCCTCTTGAACCCCTCCACTGTCTCTGCCTCCACCAGCCCCCTGGTCAGCGCATTCCATGGCTCCACCACCCTCTCAGTGAAGTAGCACCTCCTCCTTTCTCCCCTGAATCTTCCCCCCTCCACTTCCACCTATGCCCTCTAGTTTCCCCCTCCTTCCTTCGAAGCACCCTGACTGCCCCTCCCCTATTTACCCCCTTCGTCTACCTGAAGACCTCTATCATGTCCCCCCAGACCCTTCTCTCTCTTCCAATGTGTACATATTTAGCTCTTCGAGCCTCTCCCCATAGGTCCTGTCCCCCAGGCCCCAAATCATTTTGGATGCCCTCCTCTGGACCCTCTCCAGCAGTTTAATGTCCCTCTTTAAGTGTGGCCTCCAAAACTGCATGCAGTACTCGAGGTGCAGCCTCACCAAGCAGTTATACAGAGGGAGTATCACTTCCCTCCTTCTAGAGGTGATCCCCCTAGCGATGCATCCCAGCATCCTGTTGGCCTTGGCTGCTGCCCTCCTACAAGTCTCTGAGTTATTCATCTTGACATCCACCACCACCCCCAGGTCCCTCTCAGCCATCGAGACTTGTAGCATTCCCCCAAGGCTGTGCCTTGGCCTGGGTTTCTGGCCCCCAGGTGCAGTACCTTGCATTTCCCTGCATTGAACCTCAGCTTCCACTTTCTAGGTCATCTTTCCAGAGCCTCCAGGTCCCCCCTGTAGGGCCCCTCCCCTCCTCCCCATCCACCACTGCCCCAAGTTTCGAGTCATCCGCAAAGAGACTCATCTCGTGTCTTAAAACTGAAGGTGGACAAAGCAATGGGGCCTGATGGGATTCATCCCAGAATTCTAAAAGAGCTAAGGGTAGAACTAGTGACACCACTGACTACCCTTCTTAACAAATCATGGGAGGATGGGGTGGTACCCGAGGACTGGAGGAGGGCAGATGCGATTCCCCTTCACAAAAGTGGGAGCAAGGCAGAAGCAGGAAACTACAGACCTGTTAGTTTAACCTCAGTGATAGGGAAAATGGTGGAATCACTTCTGAAGGGAAAAATTGTCGAGTATCTAGAGGCCAGAGGGGCACAGGACCCTAGGCAGCATGGATTCATAGCAGGAAGGTCATGCCAGACAAATCTGATAGATTTCTTTGACTGGGTGACCAAAGTAGTAGATCAGGGAGGAGCTGTGGACCTGGCCTACCTAGACTTTAGCAAGGCATTTGCCACAGTCCCACACAAAAGATTAATATACAAGTTAGCCAGCCTGGGAGTGGGTCCCAAGATGACAGCCTGGGTAAAGAATTGGCTGGAGAATAGGACACACAGAGAGTAATAGTAAATGGAGTCCACTCAGAAGAAAGGAGGGTTACTAGTGGGGTACCGCAGGGTTCAGTATTAGGACTGGTCCTCTTCAATGTCTTTATAAGTGACATTGCAGAAGGACTGGAAGGAAAAGTATGTCTCTTTGCAGATGACACTAAGATCTGCAACAGAGTTGATGCACAGGGTGGGGTGGAAAGGATGAGAAGGGACTTGGCAAGGTTAGAGTAATGGTCAAATGTATGGCAGCTTAGATTCAATGCTAAGAAGTGCAAGGTAATGCACCTGGGAAACAAAAACCCAGGGGAAGAGTACACAATGGGGGGTGAGATACTAACAACAACAAAAATGGAAAGGGACCTGGGGGTAGTCATATCAGATGACCTAAAGGTGGGCAAGCAATGTGAGAGGGCAGCAAGGAGGGCTGGGAGGATACTGGGATGCATAGCGAGGCATCACCAGTAGAAAACAGGAAGTTATTATCCCTCTGTACAGACAACTGGTGAGACCCCATCTGAGTACTGTGTGCAGTTCTGGAGACCCAATCTCCATAAAGACATAGACAGGATGGAAGCTGTCCAGAGGAGAGCAACTAAAATGGTGCAGGGTCTGCACGGAAGACATATGAAGGGAGACTTAAGGAGCTTAATATGTACAGCCTCGAGGAAAGGAGGGAGAGGGGGGACATGATAGAAACTTTCAAGTACCTCAAGGGAATCAACAAAGTCCAAGAGGGTAGCATCTTTCAAAAAAAAAAAAAAAAAGAGGTGTGCAAGAACAAGAGGGCACAATTTGAAGATAGAGGGTGTGGCTCAGAGGTAATTTAAGGAAGTATTTTTTCACAGAGAGGGTTGTGGATGCATGGAACGGCCTTCCGGAGGAGGTTGTGGAGTCAAAATCAGTGGTGGAATTCAAGCATGCATGGGACAGTCATAAGGCAATTCTGGGGGTTGGGGGTAAGAAGAAGTAGGCTGCTGGTTAACTAGGATCTGCAGCTTATCCAGTAGGTAGGGAAATGGGCAGACTGGGTGGGCCAAGCGGTCCTTATCTGCTGTCAAATTCTATGTTTCTGTGTTTCTATATCTCACTCCTGATACCTGTCCTTATGTCAGAGATGTAGGCGTTGAACAGGAGGGGCCCAAGGACTGATCCCTGTGGGACCCCACTAATGACCCTCCTTGGGGATGAGACTATCCCGCCAACTACGACCCTCTGGGTCCGGTCCTGGAGCTAATTGCCTATCCATCTGATCATCTGGTTCCCCACCCCCATTTCTCCCAGCTTATCCAACAGGCCCTCGTGAGGAACAGTCAAATGCCTTACTGAAGTCCAGAAAGAGGACGTCCACTGGTCTACCCAGGTCCAAGGCACTCGTCACCCAGTCATAGAACCCCAAAAGGTTTGTCTGACACGATTTCCCCGGGATGAATCCATGCTGTCTATCGCCCAGGCACCCTGACTTTTCCAGGTTCCCCTCCTAGCCTCTCCTTGACAATGCCCTCCATCACCTTGCCCACCACTGATGTCAGACTGACAGGCCTGTAGTTCCCTACCACCTCCCTTGATCCCCCCTTGTGGATAGGCATATGTGCCACTTTCCAGTCCTGGGGCACCCACCCTGTCCTCAGAGAGATGGTGAAAGTTTTCGCCAGGACATCTGCAAGTTCCTTCAACACTCTGGGATGTAATTTATCCAGCCCCAGTGCTTTCTCAGTCTTAAGGGACCTGAGGGCTTCCCTCACTCTCTTTGCTGTGATTTCCACCTCTGCTCCCTCTTCTCCCTGCTTAGCCTTCCCCCCTCCTGCCAGTGATGCCTCCCCCCCTCCCCAGACCTGATCGGTAAGGGTGCCCCCCCCCCCAGTATCACTGTCTCCTCCCATGTATGATGCAGCCCCCATTTTCCTTGGTGAAAACTGAGGCGAAGTACTCATTTAGTACCTCAGCCTGCTCCCCCGGGTCTTGTGCCCATCTCTCCCATTTTAATCCTGCTAATCTGCTCCTTCATCCTTCGTTTTTCCCCCCAATATCTCTAAAGAACCCCTTGTTCCCTCTCCTAATTTCCCTGGCCAGGTTCTGCTTCTTCCTTGCCTTAGCCACCTTTACCACCCTAGTGGCCCTTCTAGCCATCAGCTTGTACTCCCCTCGATCCCTTTCACTCCTTGAGCACTTAAATTGCCTATAGGCTGCCTTCTTTCCCTGCACCACCTCCTGGACCTCCCTGGTCCACCAGCAGGGTATTTGGGCCCTACCGCATTTTCATCTTACTCTTGCACAGGTGCTGGTAGCATCTTGCACTCCTCTCCTGATGATTTCCCACCTACTGTCAGCGTTCATGTCTGACCCAATCATATCCAAATGCTCCTTAAGGATCCTTCCATTTCCTTAAAATCCACCCCTCTGAAGTCAGTTACCTCCGTCTTTGTGCAGCCTTCTACCCCTCCTAGGTCCAGGTAGAACCAGACCGTGGCATGGTCATTCCCCGCCAACGGGTCCCTTACCTCCAGGTCCCCAGTCTGCTCACTGTCTGCCAGGACCACATCCAGTACCCGCACCTCCCTGGTTGGTTCCCCCACCTGCTGAGTTAGGAACGCGTCTTGAAAGACATCCAACAACCTCTGTTCCCTGGCCACCAAGGATGCCATAGTCTCCCAGTCTGTTCCTGGCATGTTTAAGTCCCCCAACACCACCACCCTTCCCCTGCCCAATCTGCAGCATCTCCCAACATCTGCCACCAGACTCTCCTCCAGCTCCGGGGGTCTATACACCACTCCTATTTTTACTCTCTTGCCCCCCCCCCTTGTTATCAAGGCGACTCAAATCACCTCCACAGTTCCCTCCACCTCCTCTACTCCCCCATGCCAATGCAGTTTTTGACTATTATTGCTACCCCTCCTCCCCCGTCCTTCCTGAACATAGTGCAACCCTCCAGATTCAGGTCCCAGTCATGTCCAGCGGCGGCCCAGGTCTCAGTGACCGCTGCCACATCCACCGCTCCCTCAGTTAGCATCGCCTGGAGCTCAGGCATTTTATTGCCCAAGCTCCTGGCATTTAGCAGGACTACCTTCCACCTTTTCCCTATACTTCCATTTCCCCTGCTCGTGTTCCCATGGGGATTCCGTTTTCCCCTGGTCTGCACTTTACCAGTCGGCCTTTTCCCACATTCCTCCAGCTCCCCGGGGGGTGGAGACAGAGTCCCTCCTTTATCGGACCCCTCTCGACAGCTTTTTCTCCCATCCTTCCCCCCTTCGCAAGTTTAAACCCCACTTTTCACCAATGAACCCCTCTATTTTCAACTTAAGGATTCCCCTCCCCTTCAAATTGAGATGGAGCCTATCTCTAGCATACAGCTCCTTATCCTCCCAGGTCTCCCATCAACCCATACCCTCTGGCCACACACCACTCCCTGAGCCACTGGTTTATCTCCCTATCTTCCTTTTGTGTTCCCCACTAGCCCTTGGCACTGACAGGATTTCCGAGAAGGAAATTGTGCATCCTGGCCAGCTCCCTGAACCTTGCCAAATGAAGGGCAAAACGACCACCCACTGCTTCAGAGGCCTGGTTAAGGAAGCGTGGACAGGGCCCCAGTATGTCACTGGGAGGCAGGCTGACCCACCCCCACCTGGAGGATGTGAGCGGGAGCCCTGGGCGGCAGAGCTGTTGGCTCTGGTAGACTGGGAATGACTCCTGAAACCACTTCTATTAGAGCCTCTTATTTTCCACCTTTTTTGGTGTAGAAAGAGGACTGGGAACAGCAAGATGGCCGGGAAGTATGGTACATGCCATGGACTGTACGTAAAGTTCTACCTGAAGATCATCTATCAATGTTTGGGTACCTGGCCCGAATAGTTTGGACCCATTAAAGGGGGTGTTAACTACTCTCTGCTGTACATCAGGTGTGAACCCTGAGACGCGAAGCCAAGCATGGCAAGGCAAGGTAATGCCAGTTGCTGACATACAGGTAGAGGTATCAACTGCATCATAGCCCAACCAGAGTAGGTATCATGGAAATGGAGTTGCCAGTGGTTATTGTAGCAAGCAACTGTTCCCTTTCCTGTGAAGGAGGGAGTTTATTGACTAATTCAATGGCAGATGACCGGAGTACGCTGGTATTTGATCATGTCTCTCATATAATTCAGGATTCTGAGATTCATGGTACTGGATTAAAATCCCCCCCCCCCAATAATCTATCCTGCGAGATTCTTTATCAGGAGGTAAGGAGCTCATGTCTTTTAGTACGATCATGAGCGTCAGCAATCACCACTGAATCAGCCTCAGAAGTAGTGGACAGAAAAAGGTGATCCAGAGGAGCCTGGTATATGCGATCTGCCTTGCGGGGGGGAACAGCTGTGATAGGTGGTTGGTGCCAGGCTGCACCAATAGCATTTTGGTAGGTCTGGATTAGTGGGGGTACCACTAAGACCGGCTCCTCGGGTAACTCCAAGTAGTCTGCCATATCCTTACATTGTCTGTCATGTTCGGTAGTAGAGAATTCCATGACCGTTTGAATTTGGACCATCATTTCATGGAAAGAAGGGTAATCTGGAGGAGAGGCAGCTGTGGATAAATGAACTCCCCAGGGCAACTCTTGGCCACCAACTGTCGGACCCAATTACAAACTGACCTCAAATAGCACCTACTAACACTCTCTAAGTGCACCTGCCCCTAAGTCCCACACCTGCTCTCTCTGCCGCCCTCCCAAGCATGCACTAGGCAAGGCTTCAGGTACCCTCTTCCCTCTGTTCCTTTTCATGACTTGCCTCAGCAAATTAGTTTGCATCATGCTCCTTCAGCACCCGCCACCCCACCTTCCCCCCCAACTCCCAGTCCCAAGTTTTCCTAACAGTCACTACTAATGCAGGCTGCCTGACCATGCCCCATCACACCCCACCATTTACTCTAGCATGTCTTCTCCGCTCAGACTCCCCTCACCCCCCCATTTCTCCCTATACCTCATCGCCCTTCTTCCCCCACCCTTCGCCTCCACCGCAGTACCTACCTCTCTCTTGTACCTCTTTTCTTTATCCCACTGCCAGCTATCCCCATCCCTCTGAACTGACAAGGCACTTTGTGGCTGCTTATCTCCCCAAGTGTTTTGTTTTTTATTTTAACTTGTACCTATGTTTTGAGTTATTCTGCAAGTTCTGAATCCAAGCTGTATCATTCATTGTGATGTACCTTTGCCTTCTCCTATTGTACTTTGTGTTGCAATCTATGACATGGAACCTTTGTAAAAGAACTTGCGCTGTGAGGAGGGCTTCTTTTTGTGCTGAAGAGAATCAGTGGGGTGGGGGGGGGGACCTCTTGGGACGAGCCCCCCGATTCTCCATGAGATGATTTCTACTCCATTACATGTTTAATTGCAAGATGCAGGAACTGGTGTCATGTGTGGGTCCCAGACACCTTACACAAATAGTATGGTTGTCAAAGTGGTAGATTTTCCTACTGCAACGGCAGGAACGAAATAGTGCTTTCTTGCTTGAAGATTCTTTGGACATTCATTTGGTTGCTCAAATTCTCGGTAACTGCTGTCTAAAGTTGTTCTAGCTGCTGCGTGTGAACTGAAGATGGTGGGAAAATGAACCGAGGATACCAGGGACCACCCACATGCATAGGAAAACAGGAAGCTGATGTCATGTGTGGGCAGCCCCTGGAAAGAGACTGCTAGAAGAGCTGCCGTGTGCCACAGCAACCTCTGGCGACAAGCCAAGTGTATTACCTGCTGCAAGAGACCACTCTGTGGAAGATCCACTGTTACAGGTAAGTAACCTGTTTTTCTAGGGACATGGATAGGATTGTTCTATCCACACTTCAGGCAGACTCCTAGCAGTTCTCCAGGAGGAGGGGGGCAAGCACATACACGGCACTTAAAAGGGTCAAAACCATCTTCAACAAGGCCTGCCGCCTGGTCCTGGGAGTACACAAAATGACTCACTCTTGTGACCTATACAAGGAAACTGGCTGGCTCCCACTCCACCACAGACTCCAACACCAGGCCTGCCTCCTTGCGAAAAAGTCCCCGATGGGGTCCATGCCTATGGCTACTTCAGCCCTCTTTGAGCCTGCACAACCATCTAAATGCACAAGGAGTTCTGCCAAGACTGTTCTAACTGTTCCCTTCAAACGAACCACCCTTGGCCAAAGATCCCTCTCCTACTGTGGGCCTAAATAGTTCAATGATCTGCCTGCAGACCTTGCCAACTCCCCCAGAGTTGGCTACTTTAAAAATGGGCTTCGATCTCTTCTTGCCAGCAAATCTGACTGCCAGTGCTTCTGTTAACCCATGGCCTCTGAAGGCGGTTCTCACACCCATCAAATGCTACCCTCTCTCACTCCTACCCTCCTGTTCCACAACTACCCACTTCCCCCTCCCACCACCTACTACCTCCCCTTGACAAAGCCTCACCTTGCCTGCTAAAACATGCATTTCTGTAGACTGGGAGAACCCAGTCTGAACTGTAACATGATTGTTAAACACTGTACTGCACTTAATTAGTGCTGCATTAATATGTTTCTCTGGAAGTGTGGTCCTGTTTCTCTGGAAGTGTGGTCCTGTTTCTCCTTACTTCTTGAACCCTGCTTAATGTTGTAACTACACACTAATACCACTTGTTAGTTGATGTCTTTCTGTTCTGCAATGTTTCATCACCTGTAAACGTCTTGTATTCCTTGTTGACTTGGAGTCTTTGTAAACAAGCCCTCGGCTCAAAGGTATTAATCGGAATTTGAAATAAAAAAATAAAAAAAAAAAGTGCACACTCCCTACTTAGGAAATAATTGGAGAACCGAGACCACAAAACCACAATCCCAGCATGACTCTAGGTCAATGTGGTAATGTGAACATACAAACTTTGCCAGCAGATAAAGGTCTAGTGGTCTATCAAGTCTGCTCGAATGTGCAGCTAGTATCCCTTATTCTGCAGCTGCCCCTCCCTTTTTTTTGTTTTCCTTTAAGAGCTTGCTGGAAAGTCTTCAAGCTGGCTCCTCCCACCCACCCAGGTGCAACTCCCTCGGCTCCATTCCATGACGCCAAATCTTAATGGTAATGGGAAATGAAGGTGTGTGCTGTCCTCTAGGTAGCAGCCCTGCAGATTTTCTGGAAGCAGCCACCGACGCAGCGGTATGGCAGGTGGAATACGCCATTAGCCCTACAGGAGGCTCCCTACCCGCCAACCTATAGCAGAGATCAATACAGGATGTGATCCACCTGCCAATCGCTCGCTTGGCTGCAGGTCTACCAGGTGCAGCTTCAGTGTAGGTGACAAATAGCTGACAAACCTCTCCCTGAATTCCAGACGTGCACTCTTTATTATAATAAGTGAGTACTTGCTGCAGGTCCAAAGTATGCAGCCTGTGCTCGGCCTCAGTGGTGTGATTGAAGTACACCAGGAGATTAATTACCTGGATAAGGTGAAATTTCGACAGCCTTCGGGAGGAACTTCAGGTTGGGGCGCAGGACAAACTTGTCCCTGTGGAAGACTAGGTAAGGAGACTCCACTGAGAGCACCTGGAGCTCACTGATCCTTCTGGCAGACGTGATAGCCACCAAGAAGACGGTCTTCCATGACAGGTGAGAAATCACACCTGTTAATCGGTTCGAATAGCTTGCCCATGAGTTTTGCCAAAACCAGCAACAAGTCCCACGGTAGTGGAGGTTCACGCACTGCAGGGGAAATGTGGTCAAGGCCCTTAAAGCACCAGACTATCTTCTCCTGTGCAGACTGCTGACTGGCCCGTGCCCAGTAGGCAGAGATGGCTACCAGGTGCACCTTAAGGGTCATCAACTGAAGGTCTGACTGGTGGAGGTACCAAAGGCAGTCGAGAATGCTATCCACTGGACAGGACAAAGGGTCCAACTCCTTGCCCAAACACCAAATGGAGAACCGCTTCCATTTGAAGGTGTAGTACTTCCTAGTTGACTCCTTCCAAGATGCCTCCACAACGGTGAAGACTGCTTTGGAGAGACCCAAGTCCTGGAACTCTAGCTGCTCAGGAACCAGACTGTCAGATGCAGGAATTGAAGGTCCAGGTGGAGTATCTTTCCCTGATTGATGGAAAACAGGTCCGAGAGTAGGGGAAGATGCTTAGGAGCAGGTCCGAGCATAGGGGAAGACGCCTTGGGAGACTGCTGTTGAGATTGGGGTACCAGAACCGGTGTGTCCAGTTGGGAGCCATCAGGATCACCTGTGCACTTGTCCTTTCTGGCCTTGAGGAGCACCTTATGGATCAAGGGAATCTGAGGGAAGGCATATAAGAGGCCTGGGGTCAAGACCTTGAGAAGGCATCCCCCTGCAGCGTTCCCTGCTGAGGGGGGAGCAGGCACAAAACAGCCTCAGCTTTGTGTTCTCCCTGGAGGTGAACAGGCCTACCTGAGGGGTACCCCACTGGAAGAACAGGCTGTGAACTACTTCTGGGTGGAGGGACCACTCGTGAGACGCCTCACCCACCTGGCTGAGGGCGTCCACCAGCAGACTGGAGGCTCCCACCACATGGATAGCTAGGAGATCCACCTCCAGGCTGCGCACAAGGGTCCAGACAGAGCGTCCTTGCACAATGGCAGGGAGTGTGTTCCACCCAGTTTGTTGAGGTAGTACATGGTTGTGGTGTCTGCCTGACATGGACCACCTGACCTCAAATGTGCAGTCAGCGTGAGCCAAACTGCCCAGTGCTCCAGCAGGTTGATTTGGCATTGGGACTCCTCGGGGGTCCCGATCCCGTGGACTGTGTTCCCCTAGGTGGGCACCCCAGCCTGCGAGAGGCATCGGTTGTCAGGATGACCGTCAGCTCTGGGCGTACAAACGAGATCCCTTCCTGCTGCTGGGACTAACCACCACTAGATGGCATCCAACATTCGCTGGGTCACAGTGACCAGCTGGTCGAAGTGACTCTTACACTGAGATCATTGGCTGGCCAGCTCCCACTGCAGGGTGCCCATTCTCCAGCGAGCCCAACAGACCACGATGGTGCAGGCCGCCATGTAGCCCAACAAATGCAGGAAGCCTCGGGCAGGGCGCGATTGCCCAACCCGAAATGATCGGGCACAGGAGGAGAGAGCCTCCACCCAGTCTGCCAGGAGTCAGGCTCTAGCTCTGCAAGAGTCTAGCTCCATCCCGATGAAGTTGATCACCTGTGAGGACACGAGTTCCAACTTGGCATCTTTGACCAGGAGGCCAAGGGAGATGCACTTCTGGAGGGCCAGGTCCCTGGACCGCTCCATCTTCTGCCTAGAGGGATCCACTATCAGGCAGTCGTCCAGGTAGGGGTAAACCCAGATCCCTCGGCGCCTCAGGCAAGCTACCATCACAGCACTTTGCGAAGACCCTGGGGGCCGAGGAGAGGCCAGATGGCATGGCCTGTAACTCAGAGGGCTCCCTCTGCTCGAAAGCGGAGGAACCTTCGATGAGACAGACTGATCAGGACATGAAAGAATGCATCCTGAAGATCCAGGGAGCATGTGAAAACCAAGTTTCACTCTAGACATGGTATGATCTGAGAGAGTTACCATCCTGAAAGTGTGTGACCTGAGGAACTTATTCAGGTCATGCAGCTCTAGAATGGGGTGCCAGCCCTCCCACCACCCCCCCCCCCAATCTGCTTTGGCATCAGGAAATACCTGGAGACAAACCCAGGGTGTTGGAGGATCCATGACGGGAACCACGACCTCCTTGTGGAGGAGCTGGACTATGTTGTCTCAGCATTCTCTACAGAAACCAAGCCCTCCTATGGGGCGCTGGCATGGCAACGGGGGTACTGCTCAAATTCCAGAGGCAGACCCTGACCCACCACTTCTAGAACCCACCTATACGTGGTGATAGCGGACCAGGCAGAAGGGAAGTGACGGAGCAGGCCCCCCCACAGGAGGATCCAGGGGAGGTATAATGGACATGTGGGAGGCACCCCTCATCCCACCAGGCAGGCTTAGGGGAGGGCGGCCAGCTGAGGTGCCACTGGAGCCTCTCCCTCCAGGCTTACGGATGACAGAGGCCACTGATTTGTGCAGAGGTCACCAGACCTGAGCCTGCTAGCCATCCTTTGCTGGTCTGGTCGCAGGAGTGGAGGTGGACTGAAAGGGCTTCCTCTTCTGCTGCTGCCTGGAGCGCTAAGGGGTCCTTCTGGGGAGATGTCACTGAGTCCAAGGTGGCATTGGACTTCTCAATATGGGTGAGGCGACCCTTGACCCCGGGCCCAAACAGGTTGGTGCCCAGGAAGGGGATATCTGCCAGCTTGCACTGAGTGTCCACCGTAAAGGTAGAGATCCTTAGCCAAGCCCTGTGATGCATGGCCACTGAGGCCACCACGGAGTGGGCACAGGAGTCCCCAATGTCCATGGCTGCCTAGAGCCATTTGGCTACAGCCCAGCCCCGGATCAGTTTGACCACGGTCTGAAAGTCCACAGGCAGACGATGGAGCACCTCATCTAAAGTGCCCAGCAGGGCATGGGAGAAGAGGGCCAAGCTCGCCTAGTGGAGGCCAAGTGAGGAGGCAGCATAGACTTTCTTAGCTGCAAGGTCCAACTTCTTGGACTCCTTGTCGGGTGACTTGTCAATGTCCCCAGTGTTGCCACAGTGCCTAAACAGAGTCTGCCACCAAGCCCTTGGCTGAGGGGTGCTCTACAAATCTGCAAACAGAACTAGTGGGCACCACGTATCTGTGGGCCATCCAGACAGAAGGCACTGGGCGGGAAGCAGCATACTGCCAAAGCTCCAGGACAGGGCCAAGGATGGCTTTTGCCACCAGGAAGGCCTCCATCAGAGAGTGTCCCCAGTTGAGGATCTCTGCCAACAGGTAATGAGTCTGCTTTGCCTTGGGCTCCATCTTCATACCCATTGACTCTGACCAGATGGAGAAGGCCCAGAAAGGATGCTGGACACTCATCCGTCGAGAGTCTCCACCAACTAGACGTCGACCTGATGGGTGTGCAGAGAGGAACCCTCCGACTCCGAGGAGTCGAAAAAGACAGGTTGACCGCCAGAGTCCCCACTGACGCTCCATGGATGGTCAGGGTGACAGTGACCAGCAGCCGATGCAGAAGCCCCCTGGCCAGTCGAAACTCCTTAGATGGAGCGCTGACCATCAGCTGTTTGGGCAGCAATTCTACCATAATTGTTGGAAATGCCAGAGGCCCGAGCCAGTACCGATTTAGTTGGTCTGGCTAGGAAGAAGGCATCACCCTTTTGGGCAACAGGCAGGTCAGTGTAGAAACCGGGGTCGGTTTGGAGCTGGTTAACATCCACTGTTGCCACATCAAGTCCTCAGTGTTGACACAACTTAATCCTCTCCTCACCTGAGGACTAAGAACAGCAGCAGTGCCGATGTCAGCAGTACCAGCTCAACCCACGGGAGGAAGACCGGGACCTCGATCGCCCGGGGGGGGGGAAGAGAGTCTGATTGCCTCCCTCTGGTCAGGGACCAGAGGTGGCGGGTTAGCAGCCTGATCCATCCCTCCAACGGTCTGCATCAGGACCAGAGTCCTAGACAAGGAAGTATCAGCATCTTCGGTCAACAACTGGTTGGTCGGTTCGAGAAACATTTCGGCTGAGACTTTGACCAGTCTTGACGGACAAGACCGACTGGGTTACTGTGGAGAGATCGGCCAAGACTTCGACCGGAGTCAAATCTGGTAAAGCGCTGGAATCAGAGGCCTTCCACGGAGAGCACTTCCAATACCATGACAGACTACAAGATCGATCTTTCTTTGACTTTTAGATTTGCTGGCGAGTCCCTGACCGAAGGTTGGCATAGACTTGCACAATTCCTTGAAGGAGCCTGTAAAAAAGTCGAGCCCAGCTGAAGCGGCACGAAGGCAAAAACAGAGGAGGAATAGGTCGCATCTCCTCTTCGAAGGCTGCAAGCTGCTCAGCAGAACTTGCAGTCGCGGAGATCTCCCAACCAGCATCCTTGGATTTGACTGGAGAGTTCCACTGTGCCAGTCGGCCCAGTTTCATGCGGGCGAGACGGTCCTCCAGAACGGTTGGCCGAAACTAGTGGGTACAAGTCCCAGGCCTAGAGATCGTGATCGTGCCCCAAGCAGTAGATGCACGTGGCGTGCGGGTCGGACCTGGACGTCTCCTGCCCACAAAGGGCACCGGCTGAACCCAGGAGCGGACTTATCGTCCATCGCGGTTGTGACCAAAAATCGAGCTGAAGACAAAAACTCAGAAGAGTTGAAGTTTTGGAAGCAATTCCAAAGAATTTAAGCGTTGGGGCCTACTCAGTGCAGGAGTGGTAAGAATGGAACCAGCTTCCAGTGAAAAGGAAAACTGGTCATTATGGAGCGGAGCCGAGGGAGTTGCCACCTAGGTGGGTGGGAGGAAACGGCTCGAAAATTTTCCGTCAAACTCTTATAAGGGAAAGGACACCGCCAGAAGTGTGGACAGAACATCATATTCACATAACTAGAAAGCATGCCTCTTTGCAAACACAAAGATTTGCAACAAGGTTGATAAAATGGGGGTTGGAAAGGATGAAATGGGACTTGACAAGGTTGGAATAGTCAAAAGTATGGCAGCTTACATTCAGTGCAAAGTAATAAACCTGGGAAACAAAAACCCAGGGGAAGAGTACACAATTTGGGGGAGAAGAGGGAGTGGAAGAGGTACCAACAACAAAAATGGTAGGCAAGCAATACGAGAAGGCAGTAAGGCAGGCTGGGGGGATACTGCAATGTATAGGGACAGGCATCACCAGTAGAAAACAAAGACAAAATTACTCACCTTAGTAATGTTGTTTCTTCTAATGGAGTCTTGCTATATTATAACATATGCAATTTGTCCCAACCTTAGAACTGCTCCGGAGGTGAAAGAGCTAAAGTCCATGCAGGGCATGGAACTTGGAGCTCGAGCTCGGTTGAAAACTCTGTTCTTCAAACTTAAACTGTCAAATCTTTACGAGCAAAAACTCACTAAGACTCTGTGAGGAAGCTGTAAACCTACACTAGCCAACTGGCTACTAATTAAATAAACACATTTTTTGGTGCCACAATGAAGACTCAAGTCAAGAGACCCAAAAAATGACAATCACAAATCACCCCAAAAAGAGGGGTGAAAAACAAGGTAGGCATCTAAAAAGTGCCAACGCTGCCCTGCCCACCCACATCCCCAAAAGTAAGGTTCTGAGAGGGCAGGCAGGGAGGTCATAATATAAAGAAGACTCATTAGAAGAAACAACATTACTAAGGTGAGTAATTTTTTCTTCAAACAACATGAAGTCTTGCTATATTATGACATATGCAGACTACAAGCAGTACCTCCATGGAGGAGGGACAGAACCTACTTAGGAAATAGGCTCTGAAGCACAGCTGTGCCAAACCGAGCATCACTCCTAGCCTGGATGTCCAGGGAGTCATGCTTAGTAAAAGTGTGAACCGTTTTCCAGGTAGCTACTTGACATATCTCTAGGATAGGGATGTCTCCGGCAGCAGCCAGAGACGCAGCTGTACCTCTGGTGGAGTGAGCCCTCAGGCCTGAGGGAAGAACTTTACCCAGTTTTTCATAGCAGAATTGGATACAAGAGACGATCCACCTGACAATGGATCTTTTAGTGGCAGGTCTCCCTTTGCCAACCTCACCATAAGTGAGGAACAGTTGGAGGGAGTTAAACCCGTGACCTTTGGTACGATCTATGTAGTAGCTAAGTGATCTTTTGACATCTAAACTGTGCAACCTCCTCTCACCAGAAGAGGAATGGTCAGTGAAGTACACAGGGAGAGACATAGATTGATTAAGGTGGAAATCTGAGACCACCTTAGGCAAGAACTTTAGGTTAGTCCTGAGGACTACCTTATCTCTGTGAAAGGAGATAAAAATCAGGCTTCACTGACAATGCTTGTAACTCACTTATGCGCCTGGCAGAAGTGATGGCTACCAAAAACACAGTTTTCCAAGTCAAGTACTTGAGCTCTACTGAAGACAAGGGCTCAAAAGGGAGTTGCATAAGCTGGGAAATGCAAATATTAAGATCCCAGGCAGGGGCAGGATCCCTGAATGGGGGGTTGGTGTGAAGCAACCCTTTGAAAAACTTGGAGAATACAGGATGAGCTGAAAGAGAAGAGGGCTTACCTGCTGACAAGAAAGCAGACAGCTGCCAGGTGCACTTTTAGGGTAGCTGGTCTCAGCCCTAAAGTATTTAAATTAACCATATAATCCAGGACTGTGGGTAAGTCAGCAGATTCTGGGGAAATATGCTTCCCAGAGCACCACATGGAAAATCTCTTCCATTTGGAATTATAAGTAGCCCTGGTGGAAGGCTTCCTAGAAGCCTTCAGAATATCCAATACACCTTGGGAAAGGTGTAGGTCAGCAAACTCTAACTCTTCAAGAGCCAGGCCTTGAGATTGAGAGATTTGAGGTTCGGGTACCAAACCCTCCCCTGAGCACAGGATAACAGATTGTGATTCCTGGGAAGACACAGGGGAAGGTGGACTGCTAAGGACATAAGGAGTGGGTACCAGGGCTGTCTGGCCCAGTCTGGAGCAATCAGAATCATCTTGCAGGATTGAGACCCGATTTTGACTAGCACTCTGAACAGGAGAGGGAAGGGTGGAAAGGCATAGAGAAACTTCCCTTCCCAACTGAGAAGGAAGGCATCCAGGGGGACTGAGCCCAACACTGGGGGCCTGCAACAAAAAAGGGGAAGTTGGTGATTGTCTGGGGCTGCAAAAAGATTTATCTGGGGTGTGCCCCAACTGGCAAATACCACCTCCAGAACTAGGGGATCCAGAGCCCATTCGTGATGGCCTTGGGAAATCCTGCTGAGAGCATCTGCCAGGACATTGTCCTTGCCTGGGAGGTGAACTGCTACAAGGGAGGTGTTCAGGGAGTAAGCTAGAGACCACAACTTCATTGCTTCGGTGCACAAGGCCGTAGACTGAGTGCCCCCTTGCTTGTTGATGTACCACATTGTGGTGTTATTGTCTGTTCTGACCTGAATAACCTTGTTCTGAACAGATTTGGAAAAAGCTTGAAGTGCTAGAAAAACTGCTCTGAGTTCCAACAGATTGATGTGGAGCAGAGATTCCTGAGGGGACCACAATCCCTGGGTGGTGAGGTCGCCCATGTGAGCTCCCAACCCCAATAGGGATGCATCTGTATTAAGGAGCGAGACTGAGGGGTAAAGGGGACCCCCTGTCTCAAATTGCCCTGGTCCTGCCACCACTGAAGGGCCTGGATCAGGGTTCGAGTCACTGGAATTAATTTGGTTAGAGGGTCCTTTGTTTGAGACCAAAAGGTTCTCAAATGGAACTGGATGTCCTCATCTGAAATCTGGCTCCTGCACTACTGCTGTCCGAAACAGCCATGTGTCCCAGGAGCTGTAGAAGTGCCTTGCTGGTCGAGAGACCTGCAG
This sequence comes from Neoceratodus forsteri, assembly GCA_016271365.2. NCBI lineage: Eukaryota > Metazoa > Chordata > Ceratodontiformes > Ceratodontidae > Neoceratodus > Neoceratodus forsteri. Next base: position 1,809,412,468 of record CM057449.1, read on the forward strand.
GGTGAAGGAGAAGCCAGAGAAATCAGGGTACTTGCCCTTTCCAGAGGAAGGCAGGCTCTGGCTTTTGTGTTCAGTTCTGCACCTATGAAGGTGAGAAGCTGGACAGGCTCTAGGACTGACTTTGGAAGATTGAGAAGGAAACCTAGAGAAGTCAGCAGTTGCTGAGTTACTTGAAGGTGTAACCTGACTTGGTCTGGGGACTGGCCTACTATGAGCCAGTCGTCCAAGTAAGGAAAGATGGCAATTTTTTGCCTTCTTAAGTGGGCAACTGCTACTGCCAGGCATTTTGTGAATACCCTTGGAGCAGATGTGAGGCCGAAGGGCATTGCTCTGAACTGGTAATGGCCTGAGGGCAGTTCGAATCTGAGGTACTTTCGATGGGAGCTTCTGATGAGAACATGAAAACAGGCATCCTTGAGGTCCAGGGACACTAGCCAGTCCCCTGGCCTTAAAGAGGGTAAAATAATTCCCCGAGTCACCATTTTGAATTTTGGTTTTAAAAGGTGCTTGTTTAGATACCAGAGATCCAGGATGGGCCGCCATTCTCCTATCTTTTTTGGGGTAAGGAAGTACCTGGAGTACAACCCTTTGCCTTGGTGTAGGGGTGGAACCCTTTCCACAGCTCTGAGAGCCAGGAGGGTGGAGACTTCTGCCGCCAGAGCAAGAGCCTCTGAAAGATTTGAAGTCCCTGGCTTACTACTTCCAGGACCCACTTGTCTGACGTTAGAGACTCCCAGTCCTGGACAAAGTAAGCCAGCCTGCCCCCTACAGGTAGTGGAGACTCGGCCCTGGGCACCCCATCAGGGTGCCTGTTTGGCAGGGGCTTTAGGCTGAGGGGTGGAAGCAGGCCTGCCTGCACCCCGTCTGCCTCTCCCTCTAAAGAACCCCTTCTGTGCAAAAGCTGAAGAGGAAGCCTGGGCTTGGTAAAAAAGGCCTATGAAAAGGCCTACCCCTGCCCCTGGAAGGCTGCCTTTGGGGAGTGACTTACCTTTTCTTGGCCTGTGCACTCCTATAGGTGGTCCTATATTCATCCATTTTCTTCATGTAATTCTCTGTTTGCTCCCCAAACAGAGAGTTGCCCACAACAGGGAAATCCACGGCCTTAGTCTGGGTATTCTGTGACAGGCTAGTACAACTGAGCCAAGCCATTCTACGGAGAGCCACAGATGTAGCCCCGACTCTGGAAAATACATCATTAGAGTCCACTGCAGCATGGAATTGCACCTTGCATGCCTCAATACCATCAGCGGCCACCTGCTCCAGCTCTTTTGCCAGCTGGCCAGGAACCTGCTTTGCTAGAGCTAAAACAGTATCCCATCTGGATTTTTTGACATCTAGCAACATAAGCCATATTATTAGCCTGTCTGAGTCCTAAGGAAGCTGCCATGTACTGTTTCTTTGCCATGGCATCTATCTTTCTGGAGTCCTTGTCAGGAGGTTGAGAGGCTAAGGGAACATTTGCCTTGTCACAGGCTGCAGCCTGCACCACCCCTACGTGGCTGCATTGTTGTGTAAGGAACTCCGTATCAGAGCCTGATAAAAGTATGGACAAAAGGTATGCATTATCAACAGGAGGTATGGTGTGAGGAGCTTTTAAAATCTTTACTGTCAGTTTCCAAAAAGATTTATGCAGAGGAATAGACAGTCTCCTAGAGACTGGGATATCCATCATTTCTACAAAATCAGGCTCCTCCTGATCATCCACAGCTTCCTCCATAGGGAGCTGGAGGGTTTCAGCCACTTTTTTTATAAAACATAAAATGAGAAGGGGACTCAGAAAGCCTAGGGGGAGACACTCCTGAAGGTCTGTCTGGAGAGATGTCCGGTTCAATGGGCACATCCAGACTTTCAAAACCACATTCACTCTCCTCATACTCCTCTTCCCCCTCCTCTGGTTCATAAAATTCCTCTAAATCATACTCTTGAACTGGAGGAACCGACCGAACCGAGCACTTACCTGATGCCGGTTCGGTCAGAACCAGGGAGAGTGACTGAACAATTTTTATTGCTTTAGCTATTTTTTTAGCGGTTGGAGAGGAAAGTTTTGACTCCACACCAGCTGATTTTTTAGATTTCTTTGTTGGAACTGACTCCTCAGAGTCAGCTCTCCTTTTGCCCGAGGAAGTAATCGCCCTGGTCAGAGGGCACTCCCTCCGGTTCGGTTGAAACCGAACCAGGCTGGCCATCCGGGTCAGCGGACTTTTTGGCCTCCCGTTCCCTGAGTCTACCAACTCTCTTATCCAGGGTAGCTGCAGGAAAACCCTTGCAAATCTGGCAGTCTGAATTGAGGTGGTCAAACCCCAGACAATAAACACATGTGGTGTGGGGGTCAGCCTTGGCAAAGACTTCTCCACAGACAACACAGTGCTGAAACCCAGTGGGCCCGGTTTTTCTTTTGGGTTTCTCAGACATAGTGCTAGCCTAACCAAAAACTTGCCCGTTTATGGCAATCCACCAAGCAAGACTCCCTTATCGGTTCCCAACCGTGTCACGAGTTGTGGAAAAAAATGTAATTAAATCCTTTTTTTATTAGAACCGATAAGAACCGGGAACCGCACTTCTAAAAGACTGTAATGTAACAGAAGTAAATTGATCGGTTCAAACCGAACCGATGAAACTGTTTCAAGTTCCACACAGAAAATAAACGTAAAACCTATCTAGTACTTAAAATACCACAGAGAGCTTGAACCGACCGGTTGCAGTTTAATTTCGGTTAAAAAACCGAAAACTTTTATACTTTAACCGACAAAATGAACCGAGCAGAGGAGGAAATCTCCGGAGCGATTGTTCAGTGAGGTGGAGTAAAGAATCTGACATAGGATGAAGGCAGTACAGAGGAGGGCAACTAGAATTGTGCAGGGTCTGCACCAGAAGCCATACGAAGAGACACTAAAGGAGCTTAATATGTATACTCTCGAGGAAAGGAGGGAGTGGGGGACATGATGAAAAGCACAAAAAAATCAAATCAGTCCAGACCCTGAATTGCATCCTGGACTTAGGGTGCTCAAACAGGAAAGTGCACTAATACCCCAGAGCTGAAATATCTTTAAAGTGCAAAAATGTAGACAGGGGTCAGCCCTTAAATCAAAGTAGAAAAAGGTCCGTTTATTAAATATCACAAAAAACACATAATAAAAGCAGATCTCACCCAAAGCAGGATGGGCATACAAGAAACAAGTTAAAAAACCACAGTCTCAGGTCTCTTGAAACGTCTGCAATCCACAATGTGTTGGCAAGCGTTACTGCAGAGTCCAATAGTGTGCCCCAACGTGACCCGATTCGCAGATACTACAAAAATAATGAGTGCAAGGCAGTAAAACATGCTGGTAATAACGCTGGATACAAAACTCACAAAAACACCAAATAGACACTCGTTGTGTGACTGAGATGCTGACTGAAAATGGGAGTGCTTACGTATCGACCAGGGGGTGGTCTTCTTCAGAGCATCCCAAATCCCATTAAAGGATCCCTTATAAAGCAGAACACCAAGTGGAATTTAAAGTAACAGAGGAAGCATTAGTGAACAGAACATTAGAGAAAAAAAGAAAAATGTGGAAACCTAGTTAACACACCAAAACAGATTGCTGTGCAACCATGCAGCTCTTATTAGCAGCTAATGTAAACAAAAAATAAACAGTACGTCAACTCTTAAATACAGAATATAAAACTGAGCAGAACTAACAAGTCATACTGCTTACTATCGTGAACAGTGTTCAGAATAACTACAAAAAAGGAGCAGACCCGGCAAGTCGTACTCCTTATTGGACCTGGGACAGGAGCACATACTAAATACAGGGAAGGGGGATACAAACTAAGTGGCAGCAATTACACGGAAGGACTAAGCCGGCAAGTCATACACTCCCAAAGTTCAAAACACATATCAGTAATGGTCCTTGTATTGACTAAAAGTTACAGATAGCCAAACTACCAATAAAATTAGATCCATTAAATATAACTATAAAGGGAGATATAGTCATTGAGACCACGTGTGGTCAAGGTATCCAATTCGAAGATCCAGAAAGCTTCTCTTTGTAAGAGGCGTGTACTTAAATCACCACCTCTAAATCCAATCTCCACCCTTTCAAGGGTGCTTTAAAATTTATTGGTAGTTTGGCAATCTAATTTTTAGTCTGTGGTGGCAATATGAGGACCATTACTAATACCTGTTTTGGCCTTTGGGAGTGTATGAATTGCCGGGCACTGCCCTTTCGTGTAATTGTTGCTACTTCGTTTGTTTCCCCCTTCCCTGTATTTAGTATGTGCTCCTGTCCCAGGTCCAATAAGGAGTATGACTTGCCTGCTCTGCTCCTTTTTCGTAGTTATTCTGAATACTGTTAACGTTAAGGAATATGACTTGTTAGTTCTGCTCCATTTTATATTCTGTATTTAAGAGTTGACATACTGTTTATTTTCTATTTGCATTAGATGCTAATAAGAGCTGCATGGTTGCACAACAATCCATTTTGGTGTGTGTTAAACTAAGTTTCCACATTGATTTGCTTTTATTTTTCGCTAATGTTCTGTTCACTAATGCTTCCTCTTACTTTAAATTCCGCTTGGTGTTCTGCTTTATAAGGGATCCTTAAATGGGATTTGGGATGCCCTGAAGAAGTCCGCCCCCCTGGTCGATAGGTAAGCGCTCCTATTTTTCCATCGAGCAGTTTTCTCTCGGCATCTCAGTTGCACCACGAGTGCGTAGCTGCCCTTTTTGAGACATGGGTGTAGGCAGGCATACTCCAAGCACTCCATGGTGTGCAATTTTATTTAAGGGGGGTAGCAAATAGGCTCTGAACTACTTCCTTTTTCCAAGAAAACTAAGAAAGTACTGAACCTTTCTGTAATTTTATTCATAGGAGTCAAAACTAGGACTGGTCACTAATACCGTCTTTGCATCCCAAGGACAATACAACTTTACAGTCTTTGGGCTGGTATGTGGGTGTCTTAGGGAACAATGCATGGCATTTGTTACCCATGCATGGCAACAACCATTGTCATGAGATACAAAAGTTGTCTTTATTGTGCCAAATGAGGTAACAAACGCGGTCCTGGTGTACATTTGTATATTGTCTGGCTGAACCCGGGGGAGGCTAACTCACCCTAACAAGGGAGGGGTAGCAGCGAGTCCACTTGGTATGCAGATCTGAAATCCCTGGCTACACCCCTGTTTTGAGAGTTTTATATCCGGCATTATTACCAGCATGTTTTACTGCCTTGCACTCGTTATTTTTGCAGTATCTGCGATTCGGGTCACGTTGGGGCACACTATTGGACTCTTTGCGGCAACGCTTGCCAACACATTGTGGATTGCAGATGTTAAGAGACCTGAGACTGTGGCTTTTTAACTTGTTTTCTGCATGCCTGTCCTGCTTTGGGTGAGGTCTGCCTTTATTATGTGTGTGTTTTTTATGATATTTAATAAACAGACCTTTTTCTACTTTGATTTAAGAGCTGCCCCCCTTACATTTTTGCATGATGAAAAGTACCTCAAGGGAATCAAAATACAAGTGGGTAGCATCTTTCAGAAAAAGATGTGCAAGAACAAGGGGGTCACAATTTGAAGGTAGAGGGGGGACGGCTCAGGGTCAACGTGAAGAAGTACTTTTTCACGGACAGGGTGGTGGACACATGGAACGGCCTTCCTGAGGAGGTCATGGGCTCAAAAAACAGTGGGAGAAATTAAAAATGCAAGGGACAGTCATAAGGCAATTCTAATGTGGGGGTAGGAGGAAGTAGGCAATTCGTTAACTAGGATCTGCAGCTTATCAGATAGGTAGGGAAATGGGCAGACTGGATGGACCAAGCGGCCCTTATCTGCTGTCAAAGTCCATTTCTATAGAAAGAATCTCCAGTTTGAGACTCCTGAATGTAAAACCAAGGAAAATTATTCTATGGATCATATAAACTGCAGACAATTATTTCACTATTTATATTAAATTTTACAGAATGCCTTGCGGAATTCTGCAGAATTAAAAAAAATTTTGAAAAATGTTTTAGGAATAGTCCCTGCTCACATTAGTCTGCCTGCTAGTGCTTTATGTTAAAATCTAAAACAGGAGCCAGCCCATGGAATGGTGGGCTGAGACACTGGCTGCCTCACCTGCAACCCTGGTTCAGGAGCGAACAGCTTAATCTGGTTCAATTTCAGTTGATTACCATCTATATTCCCAATCCCCAGCTGCCATTGAAAAGGGACTTCTAGTCTCAGTGGGCCTACTGGGTCAACAAAATTCAATAAATAAATCTCTCCTCGCTTGGGGGGATGTGTGTTCTACAGTCAACTGCCACCTGGAGGAATGTAGGTGACAGTGATGTGGGACAGCAAGGGAGAGGGACCCCAAGCTCGCACACCAGGGGCATCTACTCGAAGGTATCTCTCTCTGACACTGCACATCATGAGCCACAAGGGAGAAAACTGAGGAAAAACCTGACCACAATGCGGTGATAGCCCAGTCCCTTACAGGTCCCACAACCAACTGGGTACCTCCAGCCAAGGTCCTGTGGCAGTAAGACAGCAGAGACGTGCAAGTGTCTGAAATATCTGCTGCCAGAGCCCCAAACTGCCTCTGCAGAATGTCCACAATAACAGGAGACTAATGCCGGAGAAGTTCTGTGGCAACAGGCTGCAGAACTTGGACCAAAATTGCTGCAGAACAATCTGGGCCCAGTACATAATGTATACAGTGGCAGACAGCATATGGAAGTGTCCTCAGAAGAGGAAGCTGGACAACCACCTGAAGGGTGGAAGTGGAGGCAACTGAAATTAGGCCCTATTCCCATCTAGAGTATGTATTGGTCCTACGTCAACAGGCTTGTATGTCTAGTGGTCACAGCTACCTTGCTGAACCAGGCCAGAGGCACTTGAGGCAGATGCCTAGAGAGGGTGGTAGTAGCCTGGTGTGCCATGGAACCTGTGCCTCGGACTGGACCCTGAAATTCTAGCAGCCTCCTTGCCCTAGGGGAGGAGTGAGTAGGCTCTCCTGAAGTCGGAACTCCTAACTGAGGTTTCAGTGCAGAGATCCCATGGGGATGTCCTAGAGTGGGTATGCCCTCTGAGAGGCCTAGTACCACTCTGGCATCGATGCCTGTGCCAGCACCAGTGGGGGACCCAATGCAGGCACTGCTACCACTCTCTAAGCAGACATGCGAGTGGTCTTAATGCTAACCGCCCCCCCCAGACATGACCTCAGAGTCTGTATAGCAGCACCAAGGTCGGCATCCATTTCTGCCTAATCACCGACCCCATGAGCGGCATCAGCACCATAACAGGCACACTCCCTACAGCCAGTACCACAAATGTTGCAAACTCTTGGAATGGCACCAAAGGTAGCTGAAGTTGCGGCTGACACTGGGGTAGCCCATCGCCAACGGCAATAGGGCCATGCAAGTTCTCCCCTGGCTGCCCAGAGAGCAGAGGGTCCACCTGACAACGGAAACTGTCACAGCCCCAGCATGGTGGGGAGAGTCAGAGCTCTATACCTCAGTCGACTCAAGAGTAGTAAGGGGACTTGGGGGGGAATGGTCCAGAGACCTACCTTGGGATTTCTGTGAATACCTTCTGCTGAAGGTAGTTACGGGATGATCCAGCTTCAGACATTTATCCTCCAATGTCTGGCAGTCAAAATGAGAAGCAGGCATCACAGGAATCCACATCATGGTCCTTCCCAAGGGAGGCCATGCAAAGGGAATGTGTGCTTTGTGAGCAAGGTCCTTTCCCTAGGGGCAATGCCCAAAAAGAGGGGCCTTTTTCTCAGCCCTTTGTAGGTGGCCCAGACATTCTGATGAAAAATAAAAATAAAATGTTAACACTAAACAAAAAGTGAGAAAACTGGTGAATGGAGGAGACTACAATCTGCTCCAAAGGTGAGCTCTCCACAGCAGGGAAAACATAAATGAAGTAGGTTGGGGTGTCAGCAACGGTGATTGTCAAGTGTGCGCCACCATTTGGTGTCAGGTGTGTGCTGCCTCTGATAGATGGTGCTGGCACCCTGGCTGAGAAGAATTACTCGTGAGAGGTCCCAGGGCCTCTGTCCAAGATCGGAGTGGGACTCTATGGAGAAGCTCAATTCCTGGTCTATCGCATGCTTTTAAGACATATGGCATCTTCTTTAAATCCCACAATAATATCCACTGTAAAATAAGATTGTTCTGTAAGAGAGTTTATAAACCAAAAACCCTCCTTCCCAGATGAAATCTGGCTCCACCACGAAATTCTCTGGACTCCAGCTCATAAATGTGCTAATCAGACAGCCTTCTCCTAGCTGCAAAGTTAACTTGCAAATTGTATGCAACTGTTTTTCGATTTGCACTGTACTGTAGTTTATAAGTAACTACCCATTTTATTTCAAGTTGCATGTATTGTTCTCCATATACTCAGTGCAACAAGACTTTTAGACTCATAAGACTCGTCTACAATGTTAAATTCCAGTTATGTTTTTTTTTTTTTCAGTCTTTTGGTACCAGGGTAAGGCCCACTAGGCACAAGTGCCTGTTTTCAGGGGTGACCTGGGAGCACTGGGCAGTTAAGTGACTTGCTCAGAGTCACACAGTATACAAATGGAGGTTGTGAGAATCAAACTCTGGTCTGCTGGATGTATCAAGCTCGTTCACACCTCATTCCTCTAACCTCTAGGCTATACTGTTATATTGTGATCAGTCCCTTATTCATACTACCCCACTTCTTTGTTTGGGACAGCACAACCAAGATGTAACAGTTCATATTCAGTGGTGGGGCATGTTTCTACCCAGTATAATAGCTGGGGGACTTACCACAATGTAAACTAATGACCATGCTGGGCTTTCAGCAAGACTTGCAGTTCAGTGCTCCAAGCAGCAACCTAAACAACCCATAGGGCTCCATTTTCAGAGCCAGCTGTGCACGCAAACAGATGCACTGCACAAATAAATAAATAAATAAATAAAAAATAGCACGGTTAGCGCCGTTTGAATATCAGACACTGGTAGTGCAGCCCACAACAAGCGGCCGCCATGTTTGACGCAATGCTACCAGAGGGCGGGACTGATGACCGCCCATAAGGGTAAAGCGCAGCGCACACAGGTGAGCGCCGTGGCCCCCATGGGCAATATTCAACCCAAACATGCAAATATGCCCACTGGGCATGCGCAGTGCTAAGGGGCCATTTGCATGCCAATACCCAGCCGAGTGCACCAGGCTAGGTCCCTCCCCTAAGCCCCTTTCACCTAAATGACCCCCTTCCCCCGACATCTCTGGTGGTCTAGTGTCCCTCTCTCCAGCCCCGATCCCTGTTCACATAAATTTCCTCGAAATCCCTGGTGGTCTAGCGCTCCCCCCCATTCTTCGATAGCCATCCCAACCCAAAGAAATGAATCCCCGATAGTCTGATTTAGCCAACCCATTGCCAGCAACGGCACAGTCCCTTCCTCATTACCACCATTGCAAGCTGCCACTGAACAGTCAGTGAGTGTGTGTACAGTACATAGTACGCACTCACTGGCTATCCAGTTTAACCGAGTGTTTACCATGTACTGTACACACTGACAGTTCAGTCAGAGGCTGGCTGTGGTGGTGTGAGAAGAGCTGCGCCAGTCGCTGGTACAGGTTGGTTTGGGGGGAGCGGGGCAGTGGGCTACTAGACCACCAGAGGATTTGTTTCTTTGGGCTGGGACAGTGATCAGAGAATGAGGGAGGGACCACCAGGGATTTCAGGGAAATTTATGTGAACAGGGATCGGGGCTAGGGAGGGACACCTGACCACCAGCGATTTCAGAGAAATTTATGTGAACGGGTATCTGGGCTGGGGAGGGACACCAGACCACCAGGGAGTTTTCCAGTATTACTGGGGAAGGACCGCTGAACCTGAGGTACCAGCCTTGACAGTCGTGGGCGCGTCTGCGCACTATTAAGGGCTGGGCTTCCAAGCGTTAAACAGTGCTGCTGCTGGTGGCCATTTAGCACTTCTGAAATCTTTCAATATTGTGCTGTGCCACATATGAATGAGGGAACCCTCATTTACATAGGTGCAGCACAATACTGTGAGGGATGGTGCCGTTGCCAGCTGGCACTAGCCTTTTGAAAATGGGGCCGTACTGCACCACAGAGCAAGCCTTGTACAATTTTTACAGTACCAAAATTACTATTAGACACTGGACTACTTTTCATATATCCTCTGTTTATTTTAAATCTGGATACAAAAATTATTTCAGAAATGTAGAGCAGATACTGCCGCCCCCAAGCAAACATTTAGAGTTCATTCTAGGGACAGATTAGGGCAGGCCCAGGTTAAGCAAGGGACCACAAAATCAGAAGGGTGGCAAGGGATTACTGCAACAGGCCCTTGTGGAGAATTACACAAAACTTCCATACAACCAGCAAGCATCAGTATCTGGTGTCACTGATTTGATGGCAAAAGGTGAACTGTGGCCTATCTTTTAAAAAGTGAAGGCCAAATCTGGGAAGTGATCCAGGGCCTTTCCACCCTGCCTAGGATGACCACCAAGTGTTTACTGTTAACATGGCAAAATGTTGTACGAAACTGTTGATGCAACATTTCAAAAATAAATGTTTCCAACACTGGTAATAGCCACACCTTGCTAAGTAAGTGTGGATTAGTACATGGATCATAGAAAACTTGTTTTTCCTGGTTTCTACTGACCCCAGAAAAATGACCTGCACATGGTTTTCAGACACACACTCAACATATAAATGTACAAACTGCACTACTCCCTGTGTGCACTGCATGACTGCTGTCCAAGCTTCCTGTAACAGCAGAACCCAGCCAAATGCACTGTGCACAGGCACATTCTGTGTGTTGCTTTCACAGTCAAACATACCCGTCAGTTAACCAGCCTTTTTGTAAAAAAACAACCAACCAGTCTTTATATTATGTACACAGCCATTCCAACTGCCCCCCCCCACCCCACAGTATTAATGGTCTTGATTTTCCTGTGCAATTCCAGTCACCAGAAGCAGGTTGCACGCCATGAACTGTACACTAAGTATATTACTTGTCTGTCCTGTGTAAACACCCACTAGTTCACTGGAAGAGCCGTCCACTGGGGCATTGCAGTAAGTGTTCCGAATATCCCATACCCGAACAGAATTATCCATGGAGGCTGAAGCAATCAAGCTACTGTCTGGGCTAAAAGTAAGGCTTGTTATGTTATCAGTGTGTCCCCTCAGTTCTTTGTAAAGTGTACCAGATGCCAAATCCCACAGCTTGAGACGCTGGTCCTCACCAGCAGAGGCCAGGTACTTCCCATTTGGTGAAAACGCCAGAGAGAGAACAGGGCCACGGTGTCCAGTGAAGAGGCGTACACTGTTTCCCTGCTGTGTGCTCCACAATCTGACTGTCTTATCTGTGGAGCCTGTAGCAATATAGTTTGAATTGGGATGGAATCTGACACAGTCCACGTCCATTAAGTGCCCCGCATATATGCGCAGTGGATAGGTCCTATCAAACGTCCAGAGTCGTGCTGTACGGTCATGGGACCCACTAACGAAATAAAGGCTGCATGGACTGATATCAAGGTCCCAGACAGGGTAAGCATGTCCCCGATACAGCACAGTGTTTGTGAAACTGCCGAGGTTCCAGTATCTGATGGACATGTCCTCTGAGCAGGACAGAAGACCCGAACTGTCCGAAAGGAATTTTGTACTATACACTGGCCCACAGTGCCCCCCTCAGGATCTTCATTTCAGTGCCGACGTTGTCATCTTCATCCTGCATCACAAGAGTGAACAAAGTTAGTAAAGCAGCATAGATTTAGGACAGCAGCACTACAAAACCAACAGGAAGCAGGAAGCGAGGGCAGTCTTAATGAACCATGAAAGTCCTTTAACCTCTTTGGTCGAACCATATCACATTACCATTTATTTTTTTCTGACACCTCAACTGAACTATGTAATAACACATAAAATCCCATTTATAAGTGTGATGACACTTCTGGGTGTGTGGTCATAAGGGGATAATGCATGTCTTGGGTGGTTGCGACACTCTGCAATGCCTTGTGTCTAACCACCACCACCCAGCGTGTGCATTATTCCCTTGTAACCAGACATCCTGTCATGTTACACTTACATGTTGGGTTTAAAGGGTTACATATGCGTGCAGGGTCAATCTAAAAACAAGCCAGGTACCAACAGCACTCCTAGACTGGAACAGGCAGTGTCGCTGAAAGGATACATCCGCAGTAGGTGCCGTCTGTGAGGTGTTGACCTACCAAAATGAACAGATATCACACAGACAGTGATGATGCTGTGATGTGCTAAACTACCAGTCACAGGTGGCCTGGCGCTTCGCTGTGGTAGAGCTTTGTGAGGGTGCTGCTGCCTATGTTGGCTCACAGACTTCTACCCGGGACATAGCCAACCAATCAGATTATAATGGCTTTGTAGAACAAACAGGTGATTGACCAGTGACCAATGGCACAAACTGCAATTCAAACCAGTTAAGTGACAATATGAACAACGTGTTAGTCTAACTGCAAAGCTTTAGGACACTGATCTTAAAATAGTCTTACAAAAGATACACATATACAAACATATCAGGAGAGTATATCAGTGCATCACACATGCCTTCTGAAAAATAAAATCAATCATAGCGCAGTTCTAAGAAGTGCAGCTACACAAAATCTCTATTCTACAACTCTAAATGCTCTTAATGAAACAATCTATACTTTGAGCACGAGAAGTGAGAGAGATAGAGGAATTAAATACTGCAGGGTATCTTTGGCTGGGAGCTCCAATTTATCCTGGGGTACAATCTTGATATGTGCTGCTGCATCCCTTCCTAGCTCATGGACATCCCCTCACAAAGAAAGGATAGAAAGAATGGCCCATGAATCAGAAATAAACAGAGCTATTATATAGAAATTGCTGTACAATTGCTCTTGTACTGGTTCAATCAATAATTCAAGGCAGACAGATAAAGAAAGTATGAATCAGACAAAGAAGAGAAATTACAGAGAGAGAGACCGAAAGAGATGGGAGAGGGTACTAAATGGATTGTGGGGGGGGGGGGTTGAAAGAAGCTAGGAGCTGGGGAAAGGGGGGCAAGGTGAAATGATAAGACAGAGAAATGGAGTATAGATTACAGGAAATAAATGGTCAACATATGTCATGAGTTTCATCTGTGAGGTTTATACATAACAGTGAAGGTATTGAGCAGAATATGTACATCAAGTTAAACTATACAGTACATACTTCATGACTAAGTCAATAAGGCCTGATAACTAGAGGAATGGTGTAAGGTCCCATGCAACAAGCCTTCTAGGTTTCTGTCTGTCAAAAGCATATATCCAGAAACTTTCTTTCTGAAGCAGTATCTGCAACCTGTCGCCACCTCTTCTGCAGCTTCTCACTTGTCGCACTCTTTTAAATCATGCCTTTTGGATTATAGCCATAGTAACCGTAAAGTGTTCGCCAACTGGCGTCCCCGATACATTTCTGGAGTCTTTGTCTTAAAGGGGTGAGCAACACATCCCATATGTAACGAGAAAGTGTGTCAGACAGAGGTCACTTCAAGAAAAAATTCACAGGCTCTGATGCCATACTGGTGGGCTATCGATGTATAGAGCAACTCCATATCTATGCCAATCAAGAAATCATCTGAAATGTCTCAAGGACATGCACTGTGTGCCTGGGGTGGGATCCTATACCAGTAACACTTCTCTGCCAAGAAAAAAATCCCCATATTTAAGGAGATTATTGGTGGGGGATCCCACCCAGAGACAACAATTAGATAGTTACTTAGGCAGATAGCCAGGAGTTGTCCACTATGGGGCAGACAGCATTTAAAGAGCACCTTTCTCACTGCTTTTAACAAAGAACAAGAAGCTCCCTTACCCGACTAGCAGCTCTCCTGTAGTACGGAATGATTTTTTATCTGCAGCCACCCAAGGAAGGAAAGGGATCATAATTTGCCCCCAAGGGGCTGTCAGCACGATCACTTTCCACTTCCTACTAACCCACTTCTGCATCTGTGCTCAGATGCTTTACGACACCTGTACAGGGAGAGAGGAGTATGCTCCACTCCTATGGTACGGCATTTCTAAAACAGATTTACCAATTTGAAGTCGGGGGTTTTAGTAAAGATTAGTGTCAGGGTTCAATCAACAAGAGCCTTATTACTTGAACCCTGGTGTCCACCCTTCTCAAAACCCAACTTAAAAAAAAATTAAAAATTAAAAAATAATAAAAAAAAAATAAATCTGCTTTAGAAATGATGCGCCACAGAAGTGAATGGAGCGTGCCCCTGCACTCTCCCTGTACAGATGACATAAAAAGTTGAAGTGCAAGGGTGGAGCGGACTAGTAGGATGTGGAAAGGTATCATGGGAGGCAAATTATGATCCCTTCTCTGAGGGCTGCAGAAAAAATAATTTCACATCACAGAGAAGCTCATATTGAGTAGGAGAGATCCCTGTTCCTTATTAGAAGCACTGAGAAGTATCAAGAAAGGGGCTCTTTAAATCATCTTTCTGCCCCGGAATTTATTATGAAATTCTGAGCAAGGTTTCTGTGCACCTTGGTGAGTCTGACCCCCAGTGTTAACCCAGATAAAACAGCATAACAAACGTGTGCGAACAAGGTGCAAAAGATTTGAAATGCACAAACCAAGTTAAGCTATAAAAATGTAAAACCAGACGAGCCAGCTGCCCTAGAATCACTTGAGAATGCACAGGTGCACAGGATGAGATGATAAATCGAGAGGCAATTTTGGGGGGGGGGGGAGAGAAGAGACACTGCCTTAATGGCAAAAGAATTCTACCAAGAAAAAGTTTTACTTTACAGAATGTGTTACAAACTACTGCTTTGTGACCCCACGCCTGTTTTCAGTAAAGAAATACTGACCCTATTGGAAAGGGCCAGGAATTCAGGGGACATCACTGAATTAAGAGTTCAGTTTTCTTTGGCTTCGTGCACTCCTAATTCTCACCTTCTACATATTCCCTCATGGTGCACAGAGATGTCACCCCCCTTTCCCAGTTGCCCCACTGTCTCTGCGATGGGATCCCTCACCAATAATCTCTGCAGATTTTTGGATTTCTTTCTTGCAGAGAAGTGTTACTGGGATCCCACTTCAGGGACACAATGCATGTCCTTGAGAAATTTCAGAATTTCAAATGGGAAAAGGGCTATTTCTAGCATAGACATGGGAGTCACTCTCTACATCCACAGCCCACCAGGATGGCATCAGTTAGAGCCTGTGTTTTTTTCTGAGAAGAGAAGTGACCATCTGTCCAACTCCCTACCTATCACATGTATTCTAGAGGCATTAAAGTTTGTCTTAACTCAACTATTTTAATGAGGACTTCTACCTCCAGCCAAAGTGGTATGGCAATGGGGGCAGCTATGCCCCCTTCATTTGCTAATTTGTTTCTAGGACTATAGGAAACAGACAGTGTCCATAATCCCAAAGATAATCCATTCCACATGCAGACCACATCCTACACTGGTAATACTTTATTAAAGACATGGTCTGCATATGGAAGGGACCAGTGAGAAGTAGTTACGTTCCTTCAGCAGTTGAATTGCAACTCA
Source organism: Neoceratodus forsteri (assembly GCA_016271365.2). Classification (NCBI taxonomy): domain Eukaryota; kingdom Metazoa; phylum Chordata; order Ceratodontiformes; family Ceratodontidae; genus Neoceratodus; species Neoceratodus forsteri. The sequence goes on from CM057449.1 coordinate 1,809,427,987, forward strand.
CTGAATCCAAAATTCACAGGGTGCATTAATGAATGAGAATTTAACTTTCCGAATATCACATCACAGGTCGATTCTAACAATATCTGCCTCAAGGGCTACAGGACGCCCAATGCAATGTGGGTAACACCTTACTTCAACCAAACAACGCACACCCCAAGTCTCTCAAAAATGCAATTCAGTATGGACAGTTTACATGCAACAAGGGATGGAGTATTCCGAACTGGAAGGATCCGATTTCTTGAATGTGCTACAAGACAAGCACCATAGAATCAGCTTTGAATAAAGCAAAGGCCATTGGCAGAAAGCAACTACTGACCCCAGAATGCAGACAGGGAGAGCAAAGTACCCCTGTGAGGTTTGTAGCACAGTACTAGCAGGGCCGACTGCTGACACTGTCTGTAAATGTTTGGCCTGTACTAATGGCAGATACCAGACTGGCCTTAGTTGGGCAACAGCCCTCGAAGGTACTGGACTTCAGGAGGGCTGATTTTGTCAAAATGGGAGTGCACCTCAGAAAAGCACTAACAAACAGGCAAGAAGTTGGGGAGGAGCAACAATGAGAAAACATCAAAACCGCCATCACAGAGGCAACAAAAGCCTTTGTGTGAAGCAAATAAACAAATCAAAATGAAAGAAAAAAACACTATGGTTCTCAAAAGAAGTGGTGGGGAAGGTTAGGGAGAAAAAGATAGCACTCAGGAAGTATAAGGAAACACAGAAGGAGCAGGACAGAGAACTGTACCAGTTAAAGCAGAAGAAAGCGGAGAAGGCAGTCAGAATAGCAAAGGTCCAAACCGAGGAAAAGATAGTCAACTCGGTTAAGAATGGGGCTAAAACCTTTTATAGGTACATTAGGGAGCAAAGAAAGACTAAGGCAGTGATACTGAGGCTGAATAAAGAGGAAGGTGGTTGGGCAGAGAGCAACAGTGACAAAGCAGGGATACTGAACGAATACTTCTGCTCAGTATTCACAAAAGGAAGAGCAGGGGGAGATACCTAATTCAGTCAACAGAAGCACTCTGGATAAGGGGGGGTTGATATTAGTCCTTTCTCAGAAGAAAGGGTTCTGAAACTCCTCCTAAAACTGAAGGTGGATAAAGCAATGGGGCTTGATGGGATTCACCCCAGAATTCTAAAAGAACATAGGGAAGAACTAGTAACACCACTGACTACCCTTTTTAATAAATCATGGGGAGGATGGTGTGGTACCAGAGGACTGTAGGAGGGCAGATGTGATTCCCCGTCACAAAACTGGGAGCAAAACAGAGGCAGGAAACTACAGACCCGTCAGTTTGACCTCAGTGGTAGGGAAAATGATGGAATCACTTCTGAAGGAAAGAACCGTTGAGTACCTAGAGGCCAGGGGGGGCACAGGACCCAAGGCAGCATGGATTCACAGCAGGAAGGTCATGTCAGACAAATCTAATTGATTTCTTTGGATGGGTGACCAAAATAGTAGACCAGGGAGGGACTGTGGACATGGCCTACCTAGACTTTAGCAAGGCATCTGACAGTCCCGCACAAAAGATTAAACAAATTAGCCAGCCTTGGAGTGGGTCCCAGGGTGGTAGCCCGGGGTAAAACACTAGCTGAACAGGAAACAGAGTAATAGTAAATGGAGTCCACAGTGAAGAAAGGGGGGTTACTAGTGGGGTACTGCAGGGTTCAGTACTCGGGCAGGTCCTTTTTAAGGTCTTTATAAGTGACATTGCAGAGGGACAGGAAGTAAAGAAAAAATTACTCACCTTAGTAATGTTTCTTCTAATGGAGTCTTGCTATATTAGGACAATTGCAGTATGACCGCAGGTTAGAACCGCCTCGGGGGTGAAACAGTTAAGTTCCATGCAAGGCATGGAATCTTGAGCGCGAGCTCGGTTAAGGAGGCTCTGTCTGCTTGCTTTCAAACTGAAACAGTCAGATCTTTACGAGCTAAAACTCACTAATGTTCTGCGTGGAAGCTGTAAACCTACACTAGCCAACTGGCTACTACCCTAACAAACACACTTGTTGGTCTCGAAAAAAGACTCAAGTCAAGAGACCCAATAATGAAATAAAAACACTCACCCTAGGGGAGGGTGAAACAAAACAACAAAGTGGCAAGAAAAACAGTGCCAACACTGTGATGCCCACCAACAGTGCAAAAACGAGGTTCTGAGAGGGGCAGGCAGGGAGGGAGATCATAATATAGCAAGACTCCATTAGAAGAAACAACATTACTAAGGTGAGTAATTTTTTCTTCAAACAACATGAAGTCTTGCTATATTATGACAATTGCAGACTACACAGCAGTACCCCCCATGGAGGAGGGACAGACCTACTTAGGGAATAGGCTCTGAAGGACAGCTGTGCCAAACCGAGCATCACTCCTAGCTTGAACGTCCAGGGAATAATGCTTGGTAAAAGTGTGAACCATTTTCCAGGTAGTTGCTTGACATATCTCTAGAATGGGGATGCGTCTGGCAGCAGCCAGAGAAGCAGCTGTACCTCTGGTAGAGTGAGCCCTCAGGCCTGAGGGGGGAATCTTACCCAATTTTTCATAACAGAATTGGATACAAGAGACAATCCACCTGGCAATGGATCTTTTAGAGGCAGGTTTTTCCTTTCCAACCTCACCATAAGTGAGGAACAGTTAGAGGGAGTCAAACGTGTGACCCTTGGTAAGCTCTATGTAGTAGCTAAGGGCCCTCTTCACATCTAAGCTGTGCAGCCTCCTCTCACCAGAGAGAGAGAGAGAATGGTCAGTGAAGTAAACAGGGAGAGAAATAGATTGATTGAGGTGGAAATCCGAAACCACCTTAGGCAGGAACTTTCTATTAGTCCGAAGGACTATCTTATCTCTGTGAAAGGAGATAAAGTCTGGCTCCACTGACAATGCTTGTAATTCACTTATGCGTCTGGCAGAGGTGATAGCTACCAAAAACACAGTTTTCCAAGTCAGGAACTTAAGCTCAGCTGAAGACAAGGGCTCAAAAGGAGGTTGCATGAGCTGAGCAATGCAAACATTGAGATCCCAGGCAGGGGCAAGGTCCAGGTCCCTGAATGGAGGGTTAGTGTGAAGCAAACCCTTAAAAAAAACTTGGCAAATACAGGGTGAGATGAAATATGAGAGGGTTTACCTGCTGAAAGAAAAGCAGAGACAGCTGCCAAATGTACCTTCAGGGAAGCTGGTCTCAGCCATAAAGTGTTTAGATGGACCATATAATCTAGAACTGTGGGTAAATCAGCAGTGTCTGGAGAAATATTCTTTTCCGAGCACCATATGGAAAATCTTTTCCGTTTGGAGTTATAAGTAGCCCTGGTAGAAGGCTTCCTAGAAGCTTTCAGTATATCCATTACACCTTGAGAGAGGTGTAGGCCAGCAAACTCTAGCTCTTCAAGAACCAGGCCTTGAGATTCGGGTACCAAACCCTTCCCTGGGCACATGTTAACAGATTGTGATTCTTGGGAAGGCACAGGGGAGAATGGACTGCTAAGGACAGGAGGAGAGGATACCAGGGTTGCCTGGCCCAACCCGGGGCAATCAGAATGACCCTGCAGGATTGGGCTCTGATTTTGACTAGCACTTTGAACAGGAGAGGGAAAGGAGGGAAGGCATAGAGAAACTTCCCTTCCCAGCTGAGGGCTAAGGCGTCCAGAGGGGACTGAGCCCAAGACTGGGGGCCTGCAGCAAAAGAGAGGAAGTTGATGATTGTCTGGAGCTGCAAAGAGATCTATTTGCGGGGTGCCCCATTTGGCAAATACCACTCCCAGAACCAGGGGATCCAGGGACCACTCATGATGGCCCTGAGAGATCCTACTGACAGCATCTGCCAGGACATTGTCTTTGCCTGGGAGGTGAACTGCCATAAGGGAGGTGTTCAGGGAGTACGCCAGAGACCACAACTTCATGGTTTCGGTGCACAAGGCCGTAGACCGAGTGCCCCCTGCTTGTTGTTGTACCACATTGTAGTGGTGTTGTCTGTTCTGACCTGCACAGTCTTGTTCTGAACAGATTTTGAGAAAGCTTGAAGTGCTAGAAAAACTGCTCTGAGCTCCAACAGGTTGATGTGGAGCAGAGATTCCTGTGGGGACCACAGTCCCTGGGTAGTGAGATTGCCCATGTGGGTCCCCCCACCCCAAGAGGTATGCATCTGTAGTAAGGATTAATGAGTGAGGCTGAGTGATAAAGGGAACTCCTTGTCTCAGGTTGCTCTGATCCTGCCACCACTGAAGGGCTTGGATCAGGGTTCGAGTTACTGGGATCAGTTTGGTAAGAGGATCCTTCCTTTGTGACCAAAAGGCCCTCAGATGGAACTGAATGTCCCTCAACTGAAACCTTGCTCCTTGCACTACCGCTGTGGAAGCAGCCATGTGCCCTAGGAGCTGCAGAAAATGCCTTGCTGGTTGAGAGACCTGCAGGGTGAATGAAGAGGCCAGGGAGACTAGGGTGTTTGCCCTGTCTAGAGGGAGGAAGGCCCTGGCGTCCTGGGTGTTTAGCTCTGCGCCTATGAAGGTTAGGAGCTGGACACGCTCCAGTACTGACTGAGAGATTCAGAAGGAAACCTAGTGACGTAAGCAGTTGCTGGATTATCTGAAGATGTAGGCTGACCTGATCTGGGGATTGTCCTACTATGAGCCAATCGTCCAAATAAGGAAAGATGGCAATCTTTTGCCTTCTTAGGCAAGCTACTGCTACTGCCAGGCACTTGGTAAATACCCTTAGAGCCGAGGTGAGTCCAAAGGACATTGCTCTGAACTGGTAATGGCCTGAGGGCAGCTCAAACCTGAGGTACTTTCAGTGGGAGCTTCTGATGAGAATATGGAAGTAGGCATCCTTGAGGTCCAGGGATGCTAGCCAGTCCCCTGGCCTTAGGGAAGGTAAAATGATTCCCAGAGTTACCATTTTGAACTTTGGTTTTAAAAGGTGCTTGTTTAGGTATCTGAGATCCAGGATGGGCCGCCATTCTCCTGTCTTTTTTGGGGTAAGGAAGTACCTGGAGTATAACCCTTTGCCCTGGTGTAGGGGTGGAACCCTTTCCATGGCTCTGAGAGCGAGGAGGGTGGAGACCTCTGACCCTAAGGAGAGTGCCTCCGATGGAGATGCAGGAGGAAAAGATCTGGTCCTCAGCTTCGGAAATTTTTTTGAAGCCGAGGACCAGTCCCTGGCTTACTACTTCCAGGACCCACTTGTCTGATGTGAGAGACTTCCAATCCTGGACAAAGTAAGCCAGCCTGCCCTCTACCGGTAGAGGAGAAGCGGCCCTGGCTACCCCATCAGGGTGCCTGCTTGGCACGGGCTTTGGGCTGAGGAGTGGAAGCAGGACTACTTGAACCCCTCCTGCCCCTTCCTCTAAAGAATCCCCTCTGGGCATAGGAGGAAGAGGAGGCTTGAGCCTGATAAAGGCCTATGAAAAGGCCTGCCTCTGCCCCTGGGAGGCTGCTTCTGAGGAGTGGCCTGCCTTTCCTTGGCTTGTGCACTCCGATAGGTGGTCCTGTATTCGTCCATTTTCTTCATATAATTCTCTGTTTGCTCCCCAAACAAAGAATTGCCAATTACAGGAAAATCAATGGCTTTTGACTGGGTATCCTGTGACAATGTGGTGCATCTGAGCCAGGCCATTCTGCGAAGTGCCACAGAAGTAGCCATAACTCTAGAAGATACATCATTAGAGTCCACCGCAGCATGAAATTGCATTTTTGATGCCTCGATACCATCTAAAGCCACCTGTTCCAGATCCCTGGCAAACTTGTCAGGGAGTTGTTTGACTAGAGCCAGCACAGTATCCCATCTGGATTTCTGGTATCTGGCAGCATAAGCCATGTAATTTGCTTGTCTGAGCCCCAAGGATGCTGCCATGTACTGTTTCTTTGCCATAGCATCAATCTTCCTGGAGTCCTTTTCAGGAGGATGTGAAGCTAGGGGGATATTTGCCTTGTCACAGGCTGTAGCCTGCACTACACCCACATGGCTGCATTGCTGTGTGAGAAATTCTATGTCAGAACCTGATAAAGTATATCTTCTGTCCATCCTTTTATCCACAGGAGGTATAGAACGAGGAGTTTTAAAACTTCTATTGTCTGTTTCCTGAAAGATTTATGAAGGGGAATAGACAGTCTCTTAGATTCTGGAATATCCATCATTTCTACATAATCAGGCTCTTCCTGATCATCCACAGCTTCCTCAACAGGAAGCTGAAGAGTTTCAGCAACCTTCTTGTAAAAAATGAAATGAGCAGGGGACTCAGAAAGCCTGGGGGGGGGGACCCTAAAGGTCTGTCTGGAGAGGTATCTGGCTCAATAGGAGCGCTCAGATCTTCCAGACCATAATCAATCACTCTCTTCATACTCTTCCCCCCCCCCCCGGTTCATAAAATTCCTCAAAATCATAATCCTGAACCGATGGGACCTGGTGAACCGAATGTCTCCCAGATGGAGTCAGTTCAGGAACCGGGGAAAGAGACTGGACAATTTGGATTGCTTTGGCTATCTTCAGCTGTTGGGGAAAGGACTTTTTCCACAGCAGCAGACTTTCTAGTCCTTTTTGCAGGAACTGGCTCCTCGGAGCCAGCTCTTCGTTTGCCCGAAGTCTCGCCCTGGTCAGAGGGCACTCCCTCAGGTTCGGTTGGCACTGAACCGGGCCGGCCATCCGGGTCAGCGGACTTTTTGGCCTCTCTTTCCCTGAGCCTACCAACTCTTTTCAACGGTGGCAGCAGGGAAATTCTTGCAAATCTGGCAGTCTGAATCGAGGTGGTCAAACCCCAGGCAATAAACACAAGTGGTGTGAGGGTCAGCCTTGGCAAAGGCTTCCCCACAGACAGACATCGCAGTGCTGAAACCCAGTGGGCCCGGTTTTTCTTTTGGGTTTCTCAGACATTATGCCAGCCTAACCAAAACTTGCCCGTTTATGGCAATCTGCCAAGCAAGACTATCGGTTCCCAACCCGTGTCACGGGCCATGGAAAAAACAATGAAATCCGTTTTTTTTTTTTTTTTTTTAGAACCGATAGGAACCGAGAACCGCACTCTAAAAAAGGACTAGCAATTGAAAATGCAACCTAATCGGTTTGAACCGAACCGATAAATGTTTTACAAGTTCCACACAGAATTCGTATGTAAAAACTATCCACTACTTACGTTACCACAGACAGAGCTTGAACCGAACAGTTGCGGTTAAAATTAGATGAAATGTAATATTTAAAACTGTTTTAAACCACGAAAATGAACCGAGCAAAAGAAGAAATCTCTGGAGCGACTGTTCAGTGAGGCGGAGTAAAGGATCTGATGGTTTCGGTTTGAAAGCAAGCAGACAGAGCTTCCTTAACCGAGCTCGCGCTCAAGATTCCATGCCTTGCATGGAAGTCAACTATTTCACCTCCGGGAGCAGTTCTAACCTGCGGTCATACTGCAATTGTCATAATATAGCAAGACTTTATGTTGTTTGAAAGTATGTCTCTCTGCAGACAACACGAAGACCTGCAACAGGGCTGACACGCCCGGTGGGGTGGAAAGGATGAAAAGGGACTTTGCAGGGTTGGAGGAATGGTCAAATGTATGGCAGCTTAGATTCAACGCAAAGAAGTGCAAAGTAATGCACCTGGGAAACAAAAACCCAGGGGAAGAGTACACAATGGGGGGTGAGATACTGACAACACCACAAATGGAAAGGGACCTGGGGGTAGTCATATCAGATGACCTAAAGGTGGGCCAGCAATGTGAGAAGGCAGTAAGGAGGGCTTGGAAGGAGGGGTGGTGGTGGTGGTGGGGGGGGGGGGAAGAGACGGGACACTGGTGTGCACAGGAAGAGGCATTACCAGTAGAAAACAGGGAGTTGTTGTTCCTCTGTACAGACAGTTGGTAAGACCACATCTGGAGTACTGTGTACAGTTCTGGAGACCCCATCTCCGCAAAGAGACAGGGTGGAGGCTGTCTAGAGGCATGCAACCAAAAGGGTGCAGGGTCTGCACTAGAAGACATATGAAGAAAGACTAAAGGAGCTTATGATGTATAGCATCAAGGAAAGGAGGGACATACAGAAACATAGAAGATGATGGCAGATAAGGACCACAAGGCCCATCCAGTCTGCCCATTTCTTTTTCTACCTTATAAATGTGCCATCGGCCTTTGCTCTGTCAATGGCCTATCTATTCATCCTCATCTGTATTGCTCCCTTATGCCTATCCCACGCCTGTCTGAAGCCCTGCACTGTATTCATAGCCACCACTTCCTGAGGTAGGCCGTTCCATGCATCCACCACCCTTTCTGTGAAAAAGAACTTCCTCACATTACCCCTTAAATCAGCCTCCCTCTAATCTCATGCGGTGTCCTCTTGTCCTGCTATTTTTTCTTATATTGAAACATGTTACTCTTTTCACCTTGTTAATGCCCTTAAGGTGTTTGAATGTTTCGATCATATCACCTCTCTCCCTCCTTTACTCTAGGGTATACATATTGAGCTCCGTTAATCTGTCCTCATATTTTCTAATGCAGTCCCTGCACCATGTTGGTTGCCCTTCTCTGGACCGCCTCAATTTGGTTAGTGTCCTTGTGAAGGTGTGGCCTCCAGTACTGCACATAGTACTCCAGATGGGGCCTAACCAGTGTCTTGTAAAGAGGGATTATTACCTTCCTCTTCCGACTTGCGATACCCCTACTAATACACCCCAACATCCCCCTAGCCTTACCTACTGCTTTAATGGTCTGCTTGGATGATTTCAGGTCATCGGTGATGATGCCCAGGTCTCTCTCTCTTCCATGACAGAAACTTTCAAATACCTCAAGGGAATCAACAAAATCCAAGAGGGTAGCATCTTTCAGAAAAAGAGATGTGCAAGAATAAGGGGGCACAATTTGAAGATAAAGGGGGGATGGCTCAGAGGTAATGTGAGGAAGTATTTCTTCACAGAGAGGGTTGTAGATGCATGGAACAGCCTTCCTGAGGAGGTCGTAGAGTCAAAAACAGTGGGGCAATTCAAGAATGCATGGGACAGACATAAGGCAATTCTAGTGTGGGGTAGGAGGAAGTAGGCTGTTGGTTAGCTAGGATCTGCAGTTTATCCGTTAAGTAGGGAAATGGGCAGACTAGGTGGGTCAAGCTGGTGAGACCCCATCTGGAGTACTGTGTGCAGTTCTGGAGACCCAATCTCCGCAAAGACATAGACAGGATGGAAGCTGTTCAGAGGAGGGCAACTAAAATGGTGCAGGGTCTGCACCGGAAGACATATGAAGAGAGACTTAAGGAGCTTAATATGTATAGCCTCGAAGAAAGGAGGGAGAGGGGACATGATAGAAACTTTCAAGTACCTCAAGGGAATCAACAAAGTCCAAGAGAGTAGCATCTTTCAAAAAAAGAGGTGTGTAAGAACAAGAGGGCACAATTTGAAGATAGAGGGGGGCGGCTCAGAGGTAATTTAAGGAACTATTTTTTCACAGAGGGTTATGGATGCATGGAACGGCCTTCCGGAGGTGGTTGTGGAGTCAAAAATCAGTGGCGGAATTCAAGCATGCATGGGATAGTCATAAGGCAATTCTGGGGTGTGGGGGTAGGAAGAAGTAGGCTGCTGGTTAACTAGGATCTGCAGCTTATCCAGTAGGTAGGGAAACGGGTAGACTGGGTGGGCCAAGCGGTCCTCATCTGCCGTCAAATTCTATGTTTCTATGTCCTTATCTGCCATCAGACTGTATGTTTCTATTACACTTAGCAGGACTTCAAACCTGGGAGACAAACTGTTACACAACCAATTCACGAGAGACAACATCACCCACCCAGCTACCATGTAGCTACCACTGCAACTTAAGGGTTATGTTTAAACGTGGCCACTGTAGTGTGCATCAGTTTTGCCATCACTGTAGTGCATGCCAATTTTGCAGTCAATCCAGCACTATGAAGCTATCTGGCTACATCAATCAGATGGGGGTAAGGGAATTCATTTTGTGCGCATCAAATTTTGTAATTTAGGCACTATGATGTACCTGCCCCAAGTTATATGTGGGATGTACTACACACCCCTTGAGACGAAAGTTCCAAGAAGAATATGTCAGGGACATTAAGAATTGTAAGTAAAGGTGTTTTTTTTTTTTTTTTTTGAGCGCCACATCCCGGAAGCTCTGGGCACTGTACATGTCGATAGGCAACATATATCGAAAAATAAACAGGAAAACAAATAATAAATTACAATTTTAAAGATCAAAATTTAAATAGAATCAACTATTGCAGCAGTTAACCAATTTAACTATAAAACAATCTGGAAACGCTTTCCTAAAAATATGCATCATTGGACCCCACTTAAAAACCTCCACTGATGGGGCCTCCCTCAAGGACCTTGGAAGAGTTCCACGATACTGGGCCAGTCACCTCAAAGGCACGATCTCCACAGGATTTAAGGTGGGCCCTGGGAACTGCTAAGAGATCTTAGGAGGAGGAGTGAATCAAGCACATAGGACAGGCAGGAGTCAGGGGATCATTTAGGTAGCCTGGGCCAGCTTGTAACCTAGAAACATACCAGTTAGTGAACACTTTGTGGATTACCATGGCCATAATCCAAAGGACGTGATTCATGGGAATCTAACAAGCGAGAAACAACGTAAGAGGCTGCTGAAACTGCTCCAGAAAGTAAGTTTCTGGATATGTGCATTAGTCAGCCAAAAACCTAGAGGCCTTATCATTGCATGAGATCTTAAAACCATTTCTCTAGTTACCAGGGCTTATTGACTTTGTCGTGAAGTATGTATTGTGTATGGTTTAACTTGGATGTATATGTTCTGCTGAAAACATTCAGTGTTATCAATGTGTATAAACCTCACAGATGACACTTGACTTCAGCTGACGTTTCCTGTGATCTACACAATTTCTCTCAGTCTCACCCAACACCTAGCTTCTTTCAAAACCCACTCCCCCACAAACCTTTTCCCCTACCCCTGCACTCTTTAGTATCCTCCCCCATTTCTCTGTCTCTCTCTACTCCTGTAATTTCTCTTTAATTCATACTCTTTTTGTACTTCTAATTTCAGTATCTGGCTGCACTTGAATTATTGATTGAACCAGCACCAAACGACTCTATATAAACAGCTCTGTTCTGTGATTCACAGGCCATTATTACTTCTATCTATTTGTGAGAGGGTGTTCATGAGCTTGGAAAGATGCAGCTCCCACCCAAGGATAGCCTGCACTATCTACTCCCCCATTGTGCTCCAGGTATATTTCCTGTCATTAAGAGCATTTACAGTTGTAGAATAAGGATGTCATGTAGTGGTACTTTAGATCAGTCATATGATCAATTTATTTTTCAAAAGGCAAATGTGATTCATCGATATTCTGCATTTCAAAAATTTATATATTTTTTCAAACACTTTTTTGGATGCGTGTATCTTTTGTAAGACTAATTCTTTTAATAAGATTGACCTCCAAAAACTTCGTAACTAGACAGTAACACACTGGTGACCAGATATCAACCAGCTTTTGAGACCTGTAAAAAAGTCAATATGAACCTGCAATTTGATATGGCAAAGTCACACCAACCTGCCAGTTGATATGGTTTTTACTATCTCGCGCCGGGTTGTGTATACCACGCTAAGGTACTTTCCAACTCTGAAAACTGAACCTTTCAGATTTTTTTTTTTTTTTTTTTTAACATTAAGCAATGAAGAACCCATTGAACTTTCACCTTATCATAACAACTAGCATGCCATGGAGCCCATACAGAGGGCGAATCAGCAACGCATGATGCATGTATGGCTTAAGACTGAGCTTTGTTTATTTACTTAGCACCAGTTATAAAAAGTAACATATGAAGATGTGTGATCTGCAGTTTTTTTTTTCTCCAGACACCACCCCTTGGTGTGCGACAATATATAATGAGCTTTGCTCTCAAGGTTTATATATTATCACACACCTTGGGTGTGTAAACAAAACTGCACATCACACACCTACACGTGCATTATTCTCTATTTTCATTTAATGGGTTTGAATCACACTTTGTGCCACTAGTCACCTGCCAAACACCTTTTTATTCTGCAAAGCCACTGCAATCAGATTGGTGGTCTGTGACATGGTATAAAAGTCTGTGAGCTAACACAGGCAGTAGCACCCTCATGAAGCTCCACATGAGCAAAGTGACGGGCCAACAGTGTCTGGTAGTTTAGCACATCACTGCATTGTCACTGTGCGATATATACAGGTTACTCAACTGTAACAGGCGTTCTAGGAGTGGTATATGTTGCTCATCCACACTTTGTGGCAGGTTCCTTGCTGCTTTAAATCTTGCCGGAAGGTCAAGCTGGCTCTGCCACCCACCCAGGTGGTAAAACTCTCGGCTCCACCCCATGACCAGATCTAGCCCGCTGGAAATCAGGTTGCGCGAAGCCAGGGAGGTCGGCTGGATGAACAACATATACCACTCCTAGAACTCCTGTTACAGGTGAGTAACCTGTATTTCTAGGGACGTGGATATGTTGTTCAATCCACACTTTGTGGCAGACTCCTAGCAGTTCTCCGGGAGGAGGGAGGCAAGGCGCACACCCCCTACTTAGGGAATAAGGACTGGAGAACAGAGGTCCCAAAAATCAGCATCCCGGTGTGACTCTAGGTCAATGTGGTAATGGGAAATGAAGGTGTGTACCGACTTCCAGGTAGCAGCCCTGCAGATTTCCCGGATAGGCACGTCCCTAGAAGCAGCCACCGAAGCAGTGGCATGGCGGGTAGAATGAGCTCTTATCCCTTTGGGAGGCTCCATGCCCGCCAACTTATAGCAGAGATCTACAGTATGCAGGAGGTGACCCAACTGCCTATCGTCTGCTTCACTGCAGGTCTGCCAGGTGCGGCAACAGCGTAGGTGACAAACAGCTGGCGAACCTCTCCCCTAACTTCAGCCGTTCGCTCCTTATAATAAAGAAAGAGAGCGTTCTTCTAGGGTCCAAAGTATGGAGCCTATATTCGGCCTCCGAGGTGTGACTGGGGTAGAACACTGGCAGAGTCAATACCTGGTTAAGGTGAAACTCCGATACCACCTTTGGAAAGAATTTCGGGTAGGGGCGAAGGACAACCTTGTACTGTGGAAGACCAGATAAGGAGACTCAATGGAAAGCAACTGGAGCTCTCCCATCCTTCTGGCTGACGTGATAGCCACCAAGAAGGCAGTCTTCCACGACAGGTGAGAGATGCGACACCTGTGCATCGGTTCGAATGGCTTGCCCATGAGCTTAGCCAATACCAGCAGTTGATCCCACAGAGGTGGAGGTTCTTGCACCGGAGGGGATATGTGATCAACGCCTTTGAAAAAGTGCCCGACCACCTTCTGTGCCACCGACTGCTTGTCGGCCCGCACCCGATAAGCAGAGATGGCTGCCAGGTGTACCTTAAGGGTCGCCGACCGAAGCCCTAGCTGAGAAAGGGACCACAGGTAGTCCAGAATGCTAGCCAAGGAACAGGAAGAAGGGTCCAACCCTTTGTCCCGACACCAAATGGAGAATCTCTTCCATTTGAAGGCACAGCATTTTCTGGTCGACTCCTTACAGGATGCCTCAACGACGCTGAGGACCTTGTTGGAAAGACCCAAAGCCTGGAACTCTAGCCGCTCAGGAACCAGGCAGTCAGGTGCAGGGATTGAAGGTCCGGATGGAGAACCTTCTCCTTGTCGACAGAGCAGGTCCGGGCGGGCTGGAAGCCACCTCGGGAACCTGGAGCTGAGGCTGAGGAGATCTGGATACCAGTACTGGTGGGACCAGTCTGGGGCTACCAGAATCACCTGCGCCTTGTCCCTCCTCGCCTTGAGAAGCACCTTGTAGATCAAGGGAAATGGAGGGAAGGCGTAGAAGAGGCCCGGGGTCCACGGCCTTGAGAAGGCATCCCCCTGCAGCAAGCCCTGCTGAAAGGGGCAGGCGTGAAACAGCCTCAGCTTTGCATTCTCCCTGGAGGCGAACAGGTCCACCTGAGGGTAGCCCCAATGGGAGGATAGAACTTGTACAACCTCCGGTAGGAGAAACCACTTGTGAGATGCAGCGCCTATCCGGCTGAGGGCATCGACCAGACTGTTGGAGGCTCCTGCCACATGGATGGCTAGAAGATCTGCCTCCAGGCTGATCACGAGAGACCAGATGAGGAAAGCCTCCTTTGACACAGGCAAGGAGTGCGTCCTGCCCCGATGTTTGAGGTAGTACATGGTCGTGGTGTTGTCCATCTGGACCTGAACCACCTGACCCCATATAAACGGAGAGAAGGCTGTGAGGGCTAGTCGAACTGCCCGAAGCTCCAGCAGGTTGATGTGGCATCAAGACTCCTGAGGGGACCAGAGGCCGTGGGCTCTGAGCTCCCCCAGATGGGCACACCAACCCAGAGAGGCATCGGTTATTACAGTGACCGTCGGCTAAGGGTGGACAAACAGGATACCCTACTGCAGATGAGCTGGGATGAGCCACCACTGAAGGCCGTCCCACATCTTCTGGGTCACTGTCACCGGCTGGTCCAGAGAACTAGAGCACTGTGACCACTGGCTGGCCAGCCCCCACTGCAGGGGACACCTATGCCAGCGGGCCCAATGGACCACGCTGGTGCAGGCCACCAGGAGTCCCAGGAAGTCCCGGGCAGGGCGCAATTGCCCAACCAGTAATGACTGGGCAAAGGAGGCAAGGACCTCGGCCCTGTCTGCCGGAAGCCGGGCTCTGGCTCGAAGAGAGTCTAGCTCTGCCCTGATGAACTGAATCACCTGTGATGGCACGAGTTCTGATTTGGCCTAATTGATGAGAAGGCCAATCTGAGAGCAGACCTGGAGGGCCAGATCCCTGGACCGCTCCACCTCCAACTTGGAGGGGGCCGCAATCAGCCAGTCGTCCAGGTAAGGGTACACCCGGACCCCTCGGCGCCGCAGGAATGCTGTCACCACTGCCATGCATTTGGTGAAGACCCTGGGAGCTGGAGAGAGGCCCAAGGGCATGGCCTGGAACACGTAGAGGGATCCCTCTGCCTCTGAAGCGGAGGAAATCGCTGATGAGACAGACGGATTGGGACGTGAAAGAATGCATCCTGAAGGTCCAGAGAACAGAACCACATGCCTGGTTCCAAGGATGGAATAATCTGAGCTAGAGGAGTGACCATCCTGAAGGTGCGAGGCCTTGGGAACTTGTTCAAGTTGTGCAGATCGAGAATGAGGCGCCAGCCCCCCCGTCTGTTTTGGGACCAAGAAGTACCTGGGCACAAACCCTGGTTCTGGAGGAGGGTCTGCCACCTCGCTGATCACCTCCTTCTGGAGGAACAAGGCAATGTCGGCTTGACGAGCCGACAGAGGCTGCGGAATCCATAACCCCACCGTGGGGCGACGGCTTGATAGGGAGGGAACTGCTCGAATTCCAGAGGCAGACCCCTGCCTACCACTTCTAGCACCTAGCGGTCCATGGCAATAGTGGACCAGGCAGAAAAGAAGTGGCGGAGCCGTCCCCCCACAGGGGGAACCCGGGGAGGAGTGACAAGGTTGGGGGAGACACCCCTCAACCTGTCACTGGGCAGGCTTGGAGGAAGGGCCCGCTGAGGGACCTCCTGGACCCTTGCCTCCAGGCTTCCTACTAGAGGAAGGGGCAGACTTGGCCTTAGAGCACCAAGTGTGAGCCTGCTGGCCCCGATGTTGGTGTTGCTGGTGTTGCTGGGCCAGACGTGCCGCAAGAGCGGAAAGGTGAAAGGGCTCATGCTGCTGCTGGTGGCCTTTGTCCTTCAGGGCAGACATGACAGAGTCCAAGGTGGCGTTGGACTTCGATCCCCTGGAGATGGCCTTCCACTCCGGGCCTGAGCAAGTCGGTGCCCAGGAAAGGGGCATCTGCTGTGAAGGTGGAGATCCACAGCCAAGCTCTGCAGCGCATGGCCACTGCGGTCACTACTGAAAAGGGCACAAGAGTCATCAATGTCCAATGAAGTTTAGAGCCGTTTAGCCACTGCCCTTCCCTGTTCCCGCACCTGCTTGACCGTTGTCTGAAGGTCAGCTGGGAGAAGAGGAATCACCTCATCCAGGGAGCCCATAAGGGAGTGTGAGAAATGTGCCATCAAAACGGCTGAGCTAGCTTGACGAAGGCCTAGGTAGGAAGCAGCGTAAACCTTCTGCCCAGAGTAATCCAACTTTTTGGATTCCTTATCTGGCAGTTTGTCCACATCCTGAGCGTTCCCAGAATGCCGTAAAATGCTATCGGTCACTAACCCCTCTGTAGAGCGGTGCTCCTAGAAACCGGAGAGTGAACCAGTGGGGCCCGTGTACTTGCGAACCATCCTGACTGAAGGCGCGGGACAAGATGCTGGCTGCTGCCACAACTCCAGGGTTGGGCCAACAATGGCTTCGGCCACTGGAAAGGCCTCCGTAGGGGAATCCCCTCGGTCCAGCATCTCCGTAAGGAGATACTTGGCCCGTTTTTTGAACGGGTTCGAGCTGCATCCCAGTAGACTGAGATGAGTCGAAGCATGCCCAAAAACGAGGATGGACTCTCGTCCACCGACTGGTCCCCTGCAGACTCCTGGTCAAGCGGCCTGGAGAACAGGGAGTTGTCGTCAAACTCCAAGGAGTCTGAACAGCTGCCAAGCACCTGAGCCACCCTTCACCTGCTGAGGTCGATCGGGAGTGAGGGTGACCAACAACCTATGGGGCAAGCCCTGACCTGACCAAGAATCATTGGTCGGGGCCCCATTCTTCTGTTGTGGAGGCGGAGGTTCCACCACAATGGGTGGGAGCAGCCGGTTTCGGCTGAACAACCTGCACCAGGGGGTGGCTCCTCAGCTACCACCAGGGGTTGTTTCGGCCACTCCAGTGACAGCCACTTAATGGCCGAAGAAGGCAACTGAGTCGGCTTGTTACTGGTCAGTAAAAGTTGCTGCCGCATCAAGTCCTCGTAGCACCGACACAACTTGGCAAGAGCTATCCTCCGAAGAAGGCGGCGGCAATGCCGCTTTCCATGATGCCAAGACAGAGACCGCCGACGTCAGCGGGACCTGGAAGAGGGCCAAGACCTTCGGGGATTCAGAGGGTGGGTCAGAGGGGGAATGGGGGAAAACCCGCCCCTCCCTCAGTGCAGGGACCTTAACCGGGGACTTCGGCACAGGAGGCACGGGCAAGTCCTTGGTAACCAATGGGGGAACCAGTAAAGAAGGGTTGTCTGCTTCTCCAGTCGACAAACCGTCCGATGGGTCGAGAAAAATCTTGACCGCGTCGACTGATGTCTCAGCTGGCTGAGCTGACGGGGAGACCATGAAGCCAGCGGCCGCAGCCTCGACCGAAGTCGGGAGTCTATGGTCCGGTGAAGGGGATCTCTCCTGGTCCCATGAACGTCGACGGTGGGACTTACCTTTACAGTCCTTTCTGGACCGACTGGAATGTCCTGATGGCCCTTCTCCCTTAGTGGAGAGGGACTGACAAAGCTCCTTAAAAGAAGCAGTGTAGGAGGAGCCCAAGGAGAGCGGGATAAATGCTGCGGCAGAGAAGGAAGAAGAAGCGGCCTGGGCCATCTCCTCCGAGGGCGATCATCTGTTCCAACTGCTCTGCGGAGCCTGTCGCTGTGGACACCGCCCAACGGGCCTCCTTAGACTTGACTGGCACGTACAGTTTTGGGGCACCCAAAAAGTAGTCTGTGTAGTGATCCTCCAAGACCGAAGCCGAGGAAAGACTTACAGTCAGCAGGCCTGCGAATCATGGCCAAGCCCTCAGGCAGTAGATGCACGTGGAGTGCGGATCGGTCCGGGACATCTTCTGCCCACAAGGGCACCAACGGAAGCCAGGAGTCCATTTGTCCATCGCAGCCACGAGGGAAGACGAAGACCTTAGTCTTGTAAATTTTAAAATTAGTTTTGGGAAATCCGAAGAGTGTGGATCCTGGCCTAAAACACAGCGCTAAAGAGGGAACCTGAGCTTCCTAGCGGTAAGGAAGATCTGGAGTCATGGGGCAGAGCCGAAGGTTTTACCACCCGGGTGGGTGGGAGGAGCCAGCATGAAGACCTTCCTGCAAGATTTAAAGCGGCAAGGAACCTGCCACAAAGTGTGGACTGAACAACATATCCATGTCCCTAGAACTGTTCTTTTTGGTAAAAAGAACAACTTACAGACAGCATCTACTGTGGATGTACCTTTCAGTGACACTGCCCATTCCAGTTTAGGAGCACTGCTGGTTCCTGACTTGTACTATCATGAGACTTCTCCTCCCAGATCCTGTTCCGGAGAATGTGTACAACTTCACCCTTTGTCACTCAATCTAGAAGCTCATGAAGAAGTACTTTCAAATGAGGTATTTGGCTTACCTGTAGGTGTCAGCAGTTCAGATGCATCATTTCCCAAATCTACTCAGTCTTGACATGATGGAAGCAGCCGTTTTATGGCATCCTGAGAAGAACCTGTGTCTCTGCTGTGCAAGCTGTATGTTATACACAGCTTGTTGAACAGTGACATGACTTTCTCCATGCAGTGGCTGTTGGCTTGATTTAAGACTGGACAGATTCAGACAAGGTTATTTCTGGATTGCAGACATCTACAGGTAAGCTCAATACATCCTCTGAAAGTCTGTCATGGTCTGTCTATGAGTGACCATACATACATATATTTCCCTTAAACAAAATGTAAAGCTCCTCCCCTCCTCGCAGGCAGCCTCCTGAGCCGAACACCAGGCTCTCTCCTGCAGTGGCTGCCAGTCGTGCCTCCACTCCACTGAGTAGAGGGCGAGGCAGTAAAAACTGTGATTAAAAAAAAAACAAAAACAAACACAATATACTAAAATCTGCCAGCACAGTAGGCCTAATGGTCTTCGTGTCTGCTTGTTGGTCAGCCCCCATACTGGGTGCCAACTGCTGCCCCTCCCACCCCTTTGTGTTTCTCCATCCCCAGTCCAAGACGTTCCCCTTGTACTGGACTTCCTCAGCTCAACCCTCCCTTTACCCATCCAGCCCCCCTTGAACCCCTCTACCATCTCTGCCTCCATCAGTCCCCTTTGTAGCGCATTCCATGGTTCCACCACTCTCAGTGAAGTAGCTCCTCCTCCTCCTCTCCCCGAGGCCCCCCAGCTTCCACCCGTGCCCTCTAGTTGCCCCCCCTTTCCTTTGGAACACCCTGGCTGAGGTTCCCTTATTAATCCCCTTCATATATTTGAAGACCTCCGTCATGTCCCCCCACCCCTCCTCCAGACTGTACATGTTGAGTTCAGAGCCTCTCCCGTAGGCCCCCCAAGCCCCAGATGATTTTCGTTGCCCTCCTCTGGACCCTCTCTCTAGGAGTGCAATGTCCCTTTTTAAGTGTTGTCTCCAAAACTGCACAGAGTACTCGAGGTGCGGCCTAACCAAGCAGTTATACAGAGGAAAGATCACTTCCCCTCCTGTTGGTAATCCCTCTAGCGATGCATCCCAGCATCCTATTGGCTTTGGCTGCTACCCCCCTACAAGTCTCAGGGTTGTTCATTTTGGACAAACTACCACCTCAGGACCCCTCACCATTGAGACTTAGCGCCTCGGGTATATACTTGATCTGAGGTGTGGCCCCAGGTGCAGAACCCCGCACTTCCCTGCACTGAACTTCAGTTTTCACCTCCTTGACCACCTCTCCAGAGCCCCATAGTCCTCCTGCAGGGCCACTCTCCCGTCCTCCCCATCCACCACCACTCCCAGCTTAGAGTCATCTGCAAAGAGACCTACTTCACTCCTGATACCCCTTCTTATGTCGGAGACAGAGGCGTTAAACAGGAGGGGCCCTAGGACCGATCCTTGGGGGACTCCACTAATGACCCTCCTTGGAGACGAGACTGGCCCCCCCCAACCACCACCCTCCGAGTACAGTCAGAGAGGCAATTTCCTATCCATCTGATCATCTGCTTCCCCAGCAGGCCACTGTGAGGCACAGAATCAAATGCCTTGCTGAAGTCTAGAAAGAGCATGTCCACCGGACTACCCTGGTCCAGGACACTTCACCCAATCGTAGAACTCCACAAGGCTTGACTGACACGATCTTCCCAGGACAAAGCCATGCCATCTGTCATCCGGGTACCACAATTTCTCCAGTACCCCCCCCCCCAGCCTTTCCTTGATAATACCCTCCATCACCTTGCCCACCACCAATGTAAGGCTAATGGGCCTGTAGTTTCCCTGCCTCCTCCCTTGTGCATAGACATGATATTGGCCACCCTCCAGTCTTGAGGTACATACCCTGTCTTCAGAGATGCTGAAAAGCTCTGCCGGGGAGTCACCAGGACATCTGTCAGTTCCCCCAGCACCCTGGGATGCATTTCATCCAGCCCTGGTGCTTCCTCTGTCCTAAGGGACCTGAGGGCTTCCCTCACACTATCTACCGGGATTTCCACCTCCACATCCTCCCCCTTGGCCCTCCCGATCTGCCTTCCCCCACCAGACTGTGCTGGCCCCAGCTCCCTTGATCTGTATATGGTCCCACCCCTCCATGAGGTTCACCGCTCTCCCCTGAACTGACACCCCCAACCTCCCTGGTAAAAACTGAGGCAAGTACTAATTTAGTACCTCGGCCTGCTCCCCGCATCCTGTGCCCATCCCTCCCTGTCCTAATCCTGCTATTCTGCCCCCTCACTTTCCTCTTTTCCTCCCCAATGTATCTAAAGAACCCCTCATTCCTCTCCTGATTTCCTTGGCCAAGTTCTGCTCCTTATTCGCCTTAGCTGAGCTCACTTTAGACCAGTTTTCACTGAGGTTTAGCTCCACCCATGTGTGCTTTTAAGGCTCTGGATTGTATTGTACTGATGAGTCTGCTCTGCCGTTACCTTAAGGTGTTGTATCTTGTAATTTCTGTTTGCTGTATTAGTTGGCTATATGCAGTCATGCTGTAATTCTACTTGCTGCCATTTGTCCCTACTCGTTTTTGTCTCCACTGCCCCCACTTCCTCGTTTCCTGCCCTGACCTCAGCATCCCTTGTGTGTCTCTGGTTGACCCCTTATCCACTGGGCTTTAATGTACCCTTTGTTTGCTCCAACAGGCAGTCTCCAGTCTCCTGAGCTGAACACCAGGCTCTCTCCTGCAGCAGCCGCCAGTCAGACCCCCCCCCCCGTACGGATGTCAGAGGCAGTGTTATGTCTCGCCCCCCAATTTCCTTTATAAGGGGTCTTGTGTCACGTGGTCCATGTCCTGTCCCCCCCACCCAATCTTGCCAAGGCATCACTAGTTGCTTATTCTATTGAGCCACTAGAGGCCCCTATACCCCTACACCTCTCCCTACTCAATACAATTTTCCTGAGCCCTACTCGGTTTCCCCAAATATCACCCTGAGCATCTCCCCACCCCTCTACAACCAGCCTCTCCTTCCTTCCCTCTCCCACCCTTGGGATACGATTCTCTGACTGCCGTTGCCCGTAGCTCTTACCACTAGGCCATCCAACCAATACTCGATCCAGCTGATATTTACTAGTGCCTTCCACCCCCCTTCCCCATTTGACTTTGCTGCTCTTGGTACCTCCTATGGTTTTGCTTTACTCTGTACCCCTTGCACCCGATTACTGATTCCTCCAGGTGGCGCAACCCATCTCTTGCTACTTCTCTCTGCTGCACACACCTTTTGTTCATGTTACTGTGAGACTTGTGTATTCAAAAGGAAAGTGAATAGCACAGTTCCAATTAAGGTTCTGTGTGAGCCTTAGTCAGTAGTAGAATTCCCCCCAGCAGTAATCTAGGATAAACACTTTAACTCTCCAGTACATCTTCATGCCTGGCGATTTTCCTTACTCATATTCCGCTCTTCTCCCCCCCTCCTCCAGTGCCACTTTCCTGCTCCTTCTCTGTCCAATTAACTTCACCTCTCCTTCCTTTGCACCCTAATATTAGCCACTCCTCTACTACTTCTACCATCTCCCTTTATCTAGCCCCCACTATGCATCCCTCCAACCTCCTTCCATTTGTCATTCTACTACCCTCCTGCCTACTCCCCAATACACCTCTCCCTCCTAGTTCTCTTCTGACTCATCACTACTCTCTCCATCTAGCCCTCCTCTCCATCCTCCAAGCCCCCCCCCAGTCTCCATCTTCTACCCTCTCTACCTTTTTCCCCACTCCCCTTGGCGCCCAGGCGCCTCTCTTCCCATCTGTTTCCTTCTTGCTCCACTTTATATATTTCAGACTCATCCTCACCCTCCCACTCCTTCCTTCATACCTCCTTGCCACCTTTGGTGTCCCACTTTCTCCATTAGGCACTTACTTCCCTTCCTACTCCTTATGGTCGGTGATGTTGAGCCCAACCCTGGCACAGTCCGTGCTCTTCTCTCCTAACTTCCCAAAGGGCTCTGGGTGGCCCATATCAATATCCGCAGTCTCCTTCCAAAAATAGACCTGCTTCAACATCTCGTCCCCCAACTCCTACCTGATGTCCTCATGGTTTCTGAATCCTGGTTCTCCCCCCAAATTCTGGACTCTCATCACAATCCCAGAGTTCTCCTTCACCCACCAAGACTGCCCTAAAAAGGGTGATGTTGCCATCTACATCTCCTTCTCTATTCAGGTCTCCACAGGTCTGTCTGCTCTTGCTGCATATGAACTCATTGCACTCAAACTCTCCATCCCCATCTCTCTCCCAATCTACATGGCAGGCATCTACTGCTGGCCAGGCCCATTCGCCACACTGATCTCCAAGCTCCCGACTACCATAACTGCTCTCGCCCCTTCTGGGGAATCCCCTCATCCTGGCCAGCTTCAATATCAATTGGTTCTCAGCTGCAAATGCTAAATTTTGCCAAAATGTAAAATCCCTGCATCTAATCCAACTCCTCTCCACCCCAACCCATCTAAACCTAAAATCCCATAACCACTGTCTTCTAGACTGGGTCCTCAGCCATCATCCACGCTGCATCATTGATGCAGGTATCCTCCCCGATGCACTCAGTGACCACCACATGGTATACTGCATGCGAAAAATTCATCACCCTAAAGCACCCCCGAAAATTATCCACATTCGCCCCTTCCAGTCTCTAGATCTATTCTCCCTCCATGCTGATCTACAGTCTACTGACTGGGCTCCAATCTCCAGTGCCACTGCAATTAACACAGCCCTTGATTACTTCCATTCCAAATGTATACAGTTATGGGATCAGCATGCCCCCTACACAAAACCAGGGTCAGAGGCTCCCACCTCGCCTGGATCTCAGCTGAATTTATGGCTTGCCAGCGTGATCGTGACATGGCATGGAAATCCCATCTCAGGTTCCCCTGTTGGTTGCACCAGGGTAACTAGGTTAGCAAAAGCACAAGTCTCTTCATCTTTCCAGCAGAATTTAAGTCACTCCTCAAAGTTCTGGAAAGTTAGTTAACCATACTCTATTCCCCCCCCCGCCCCCAAAACCCAGTCTGCCCCCCTCTTCCTAAACTTTGGGGCCTCCACAGCTTCTGACCCTCCAGCTGTGGCTGCTGCCTTTAAACTTATTTCACCACTTGCACTTCTATCCTCCTGTCATTCCCTTCCTCCTTTCTCATCCCCTCCACCCATCCCCTCTTCCACCTCCCCTTTCTTCTTTTCTCCTGTTTGCCCATCCTCCTCCCTGAAAGCCCTCAACCCCCTATAAAGTAGCAGCCCTGACAGGCTTGACCCTAAGCTCTTACACTTTTCTGCCCTTGCCATTACCTCTCCTATCCCTAAAATCCCATAACCACTGTCTTCTAGACTGGGTCCTCAGCCATCATCCACACTGCATCATTGATGCAGGTATCCTCCCTGATGCACTCAGTGCACTCATGGGATTTCACTGTTCACTGATGACACAAAGCTCTGTAACAGAGTAGATACACCAGAGGGTGTAGACAGAATGAGAAGGGACCTGCAGAAACTTGAAGAATGGTCAGGGGTTTGGCAGTTGAAATTCAATGCAAAAGAAGTGCAAGATAATGCATATGGGGCACAAAAACCCTGGCACAATATATCAGTTGGGGGGTGAGGATATAGCATGCACCAAGCAGGAAAGGGATCTTGGGGTTGTCATCTCTGATTACCTCAAGGTAGGGAAACAGTGTGACAAGGCAGCAGGTAAAGCAAATAGGATGCTGGGATGTATAGGCAGGGGCATCACCAGCAGGAAAAGGGAGGTCATAATTCCACTATACAAGACACTAGTGAGACCCCACCTGGAGTACAGTGTACAGTTCTGGAGACCATACCTACGTAAGGACAGACAGGGTAGAGAAGGTTCAGAGGAGGGCAACAAAGATGGTGCATGGATTGCATCACAAGTCCTATGAAGACAGGTTGAAGGAACTGAACATGTACTCCCTGGAAGAGGAGGGAGAGAGGGATATGATAGAGACATACAAGTATCTTACAGGAGAACAGGTGCAGGAAAACACTATTTTAAGCGAAAAAGATGTTCCAGGACTAGAGGGCATGGGATGAAGTTGGAGGGAGGACGATTCAGAGGAAACATGAGAAAGAATTTCTTCACAGAACAGGTGGTGGACAAGTGGAACACCCTGCCAGAGGAAGTGGTGGGGCTGAAAACAATCACGGGATTTAAGAATGCATGGGATAGACAAAGGAATTCTAGAGGTCCGGGGTAAGGGGAAACAGACTTCTAGGAAAACAAACTGAACTTACAAGCTCAAATGGGCAGACTGGGTGGGCCATAGGCCCTTATCTGCCGACACTGTCTATGTATCTATGTATCTCCTCCCTACTAAGTCTCTCCCCTCTGTTCCATCATCTTGGAAGCATGCTATGGTCATCCCCTCCACAAAGGTGGTGGCAACTCCTCTCTTGGTAACTACCAATCTATATCCCTCTTTCCTACCCTCTCCAAACTCCAAGAACACATAGTGCTATTCCAACTCTCTCCTTTCCTCGACTCCTCTTCCTTTTTCACCCCTTTTCAGTCCAGCTTTTGAAAATTCCATACCACCACCACCACCACCACCTCCTCCTCCAACTAACAGATTCCATCCATACAGCTATGGATCAGGGTCTTCTCACTGCCACCATTTTCGTTGATTTAGCAAAAGCATTTGACATGTCTCACCTACTCCACAAACTCAGTTCTGCTGGTTGTTCAGTACCCGCCATCCACTGGTTCAGCTCCTACCTCACAGGTAGATTTCAATCTGTGAGGCTAGGGTAAGCTACGTCCCCCTCCCCATTGCCATCGGAGTCCCCTTCCAAGGCTCTGTACTTGGTCCACTTTTATTCTCCATATTTCTAAATCATCTTCCCTCTGCCTGCTCATTTGCGTCCATACACATGTACACAGAGGACACTGCCCTGTTTGCCTCTGGCTCATCGCCAGCTGAACTAGAATCCAAACTCCAACCCGATTTCAACCCAGTCAAGAAATGGTTTCAGTCAAATCAGTGATCTCTAAATGCTAAAAAGACTGACTGTGTGCTTTGGCACTACACCAAGGCTCTGCAAATCCCTGTCCCTACCTTCCTTCCACACCCTAGATAGCATCCCAACTGACAATGTACCAGACTTCAAATACCTGGTCGTCTGGCTCAACTGTTACCTCCTTTTCTCCCAGCACACAGATGCCATTCACAAAAAGCTACACCCTACCCCCTCCCTGCCTGTTGAGACATTCTTACCAAGATGATTCTCCCCATCTCTGAATATAGCAATATTGTCTATGGTGCTGCCCCCAAATCTAGCCTGGCCAGACTGAATCCGCTCTTCCACTCCTTCTGCTGCTTTGCTCTTAACTGCCCTACCTGCATCCACCACTGTACTCTCCACTCTGCTCTTTCCCTTCCTTTCCTGGAGGATCGACGTTTGTCCCACTGTGCCTCCTTCACGTCCTAACTCTGGTTATTCTCCCTACCTCCCCCATCTCGACTCCCGACTCTCTCCTTCCACCCACCCCCACTCCCTCTAAAACTCTGGTTTCGCTCCTTCAAGCTCCCATCCCGTAAAACTCTTGCTGGTCAATCAGCCTTCTCTTTCCGCTTTCCTAAACTCTGGAATTCTCTCCCTTAAACATTCGCTGAGCCTCTTCTAAACCCTCACTAATCTCTCTTCTCCGCTCCCACACCTCTCGCTCCTGCCAATGTCCTTCTCATATGCGGACCCTCAATCTGACCCTCCCCCGTCCCCCTGGGTCCTAACTACTGTGACTGTATTCTGCACTTATTGTAAATACCTACCTGTACATTGTATGAAACCAGGTACCCAACTGCTGCCACTGTATTGCACTTACCTATACATTTCTGTTGCTTTCTTTATATTATATTCCATCTCTGTACTCATTCTCTATATTTCAGCCCGTGCAATTATATATCTGTTTGAATGTTTTTAAGCTCAACCCCCCCCCTCCCCGACACATCTGAAAACTAGCCATTTTGTGCTTACTATGTTTTTCCTGGTGAAACAAATAAATAAAAGCTTTCCCAACCAGATCACTTTCTGTCTCAAGGTCCCATGAAATGGTTGCTTGGAGAGGTTTAGACAATGAGATCTCTGGAATGCGATCACCTGCACATGGAAGCCTAATACCAGATGTAAGCAAGGTTTTAATTTAATGGGCTTTTGGTCTACAAGTGATCCTGCACACCTACATTCCCTTTAAACAACGTACCCTTTCACTGTCAAGGTCCCATGAAATGGCTGCGAAGAGTGTTTTAGATAGGGGTATCTCTGGATTGCTGTCCCCTATACATGAAAGCCCAATATCTGTTTGGAAAGAACAGTTGTGTAACAAACTTACTGCAATAGTAGATCTTTCAGAGCATCTCCTCCATTAGGCCACACCTTTGGAACTATAAGCAGTCAGAGTCAGGACCACTCGGAAACTTTTCGTTAGCCAGGAGCCATCCATAATGACATGCAGCATCTACACATATAACACAGGAGGTCCCATCACTCCTCAGTTCCCCACTTGAGATTAGCCAATGAGGCTCTCCCGCTGTGAGGAACTAGGAGATGAGACCAGGCATATAAGGAGATGAATGGGGCCAGACACAATGCATGGCGCAGGGATTTGGGCACATCTGATATGAACCTTACTGAAAGCAAAAAATGGGGAAGAAGGGGAGGGTATGGCATGGCCTAATTGAAGAGTGTCTCCTGAAAATCTACTGTTGCAGCAAGTTCTTATGCAATGGTTCTGTCTTCGAGGAAATCTCTTCCATTAGGCCACACCACTGAAATGATTCCCAAGCCGTAAAAGTAAACTGGGAAGATGGTATGTTAATCAAGAAAAAAGGCCTTGCAGTATAGCAAGCCTAAAGTCAACATGTCTATGAGAGACTACGTCCAGACTGTAATGTTTAAAGTATGGACAGTGCTCTGTGTGGCTATAGCTCATATGTCAACATCAGGGAGATATTTGAAACAAGCAACAGAAATGGCCACACACCTTGTGAAGTGACCACAGACAGCATCAGGAAGTTCCTTACTGTAGCTTCTAGAACAAAACCTAATACAATGTGCCTGCCAGCTGGACAGGCATTGTTTAGACACAGGAGCTCCCTCTTTCCCAGGGGAGAACAAAACAGGGGATTTTCTGCAATCCTTCTTGCGAGCAATATGGTATCGTAGCATTCTATGCAGATAAACAGTATGAAGCAGTGCCACACCCTGGCTGGCATGTTGAAGATAATATACAGGAGGAGTATCGTTTGATTCAGCGTAAATTCAGATACCACCTTCGGAAGAAACTTAGGATTCGTATACAAAAGAGACTGAAAAATAAATAAGGAGGCTCACAAATTAAGAGCCTGAAGCTTGGAAATCCTACGAACAACAGTCATTGCAACCAGAAAATGTAAGTCACAACTCACAGCAAGCTCAAAAAGGTGCCAACGTCAGTGTCTCAAGAATGAAATTCAAGTCCCAAGGTGGGACTTGATTACAGGCAGGAGGTTTCATATGAAGACTACGTCTCAAATATATGGGACACATCTAACTGGACAACCGTATAACCATCAATAAGGGCATGGAAAGTTGATACAGCGACCAAATGCACCTTAAGGGAGGAATACTCCAGGCCAGAGAGAGACAAGGAAAGAAAGTATTCCAACACAGTATTCACAGGTCATGTAAAACAGTGCATATTCCGGGAAACAACCCACCAAGTGAAAGTATTCTATTCCAGGGTTCCAGGGAGTAAGTATGTGTGGTAGAGGGCTTCCCTGCTGCAAGCAGGACAATCACCTTAGGGCATACCCCAAAATGTGCAATGGCTAGGTCTTCAGAAGTCATGCATGTAGATGTATGGACTTCAGGTCCAGGATGAACTAGGGATCCCTTGTTCTGTGAAAATGGAGTTAAGGGAACAGGAGGTGCCACTGCCAGATGTTTAAGGTGTGTCTCCTTCATGTCCATAGAACATAGCCAGTCCCGTTTGCAAAAGGGGGATCAGAGCTTGCCAGAGATACCATGCAGAACATTTTGTATTCAATGTATAGGCTGAGACACAATACAGGGCGCAGATTCTCTGTCCATTATGGGAAGGAAGTATCTGGAATAGAACCCTTTGTTTCTCTTCTGAAGACAGAGATTCAGACTGGTTAGCATAATAAGGTTTAGCTGATGGTGCTGGATACAGCTTATCAGCCTTTCTAGGAACTGCAGGCAGTGAGTCTGGTATGTACCCTGCAGCAAAGGTAGCATCCTCTAATGCAGGAAACTGAAGTGGAAAGGATAATGGATGGGGAGAAGGACATCTCCCAAATTTCCACAAGATTCCTTTTAGTGGAATCTTCCTCTTCTGAAGCAAAACCCATGGCTGTCTGCATTTGCTGCATTATGGCTTGGAAAGAATAGTCCTCAGAAGAAATCCTGGTGTATAAACCAGAGTCCTCAATCCAAGACAAAAGGGTAGAATTAGAGTGAGGGAGACCTTCCATAAATTGCTGTCCCTCATATTCCTCCTCTAAATGCATGAGGTCAGGATTATATTCCATTTCATTGTCATTAGCATGATTGACAATGGGAGGCACATAACTGGACCGGTGACAGCAGAGAGGCAGGAATCTGTGGTGTGCTACTGGAACCCGTCAATGGGGAAAAGTACCAGAAGGCCCTGTCAGCGGAATAACTGCTTGCACTGGCAACTCTGGCAGAATGTGTCGAATCATTTCAGAAAATGAAATAAGCACAGCCTGGGAGTTGATGGTGCCTTGCAAAGGGTCTAGGATGCATCGATGGGCCTGGGCCAGAAGAGGATGGCATCCACCGTTCATAGTAGGTACGGCAGTGCCTAAGCCAAGCCCCGATGTCTCAATGATGGTCTTTTGGGGAGGAAGAGTGCTGTAGTAGATACCACCAGAGCAGGCATGGATGAGGATATAACTTTCTCAACAGCAACAGGATCTCGCTGGCAAAGACGACTTGTCCTTTCTCTGCGACTGTACTTATGGCTAGACAAGGAGGTGGCCCATGATGACCATTCCTCGTCTTTATCTTTAGACATCAGACAGCTGCGTTTCAGCCAACGCAGGGTTTTATTTAACTCTAAAAATTGATTAGCGTTTTGCTCGTAAAAGTGATAATACATTGTGGAAATGTACAGCACTTGCCTCACTTTAACAAACATAACAATTCTAGAAAACCTATATGAATACTTTTACAGTTAGTATTGTCCCAAGAAAAAAAAAAATGCTAATCAAGTATATAAAACCCTGCAACGGTACCCCCACCCCCTTGGAATGCGCTCTCAAGTCTCTTAGTGGCATTTTACTAGCTTTTTTTATAGTAGAACTGAATGCAAGATACTATCCAGCAATAGAGATCTCTTTGTAGCTGGTTCGGTCTCTTTAAGGGCGTGAGCTCCAGCGTCTTGCGAGGAGGCACAGAAGAAGACCTGACGTCGGGTACCGAAAGGCGGGAACCCGACTTGTGATGACGATGGTGGTGCTCCCCGGACTTCGCCAAGGCCTTGGAGGAAGACGACGAGGACGGCCTGGTGGACTTGGCCTGAGAAGAAGGTTTCCTTACCGCAGCCGGGGGAGGCTGAGAGCTGGCCCTGGAGGGAGAGTGGTCGGACCTAGAACCGGAGCTGCGTGACTCCGAAGCCCTGGAGGAGACCTGGAAGGGGCCTTCTCCCTTAGTTTCTCCGCGTGCTTGTGGGATTTTTGAGAAGATCCCCCTTGGAGGACATGGTCTTCAGCTTTTCCTCCAACAAAAAAGCCTGAAGGGCCTTCTGACGTCAGATCCGGGTACGACTGTTGAACCCCTGGCAGAACGAGCAGGCCCGGGTATCGTGGTCTGAGCCCAGGCACCTACAACGCGAGCTGTGGGGGTCCTTGAAGGGGATCTGTTTCCCTAAGCACACTTGGAGGAGTGACCAGAGGTGGAGAGGACATCAGCAAAGGTCTTGCTTGAAGAAAATCAATTTCTCGAACAGAAGCACTAAACCCGCGTGTGGCCCAGCTAGACTGTAACCGAGAAGGATCGGGGAACAAGCCAGTAGGCCGACGAGGAAAGAACTGGGGAATCTGGCAGGACCGCCTTTATGTAACTGTCGCCTGACGCCTGAGGCGGGACAGACGCCGGGCGGTCCCCGCTGAAGATAGCTAGCTAGAATTTTTCCGTGGGGTCCTGACGCCTGCCGGCTTCAGTCCTAATGGTGTAACCTGCTGCAAGAGCTGTCTCTCGAAGTAAGATCAAAAAGCTGGGTGTTCTGGGAATGGACATCCTTTGTCTAGGGCATGTAGACAGTCAGAACTTTTTCAGGGCCAGGCTATGCAACTTTTCTTCCCCTGGACTGGAGTGCTCTGGATAAAGTACAGGGAGGATCACTGGATTCAGGTGGAACTCATACCACCTCAGGCAAGAATTTGCTATCGATTCCAAGAACTACTTTATCCCTGTGGAGGATTATGTAATTTTGCTCTGTGCAAAGCACTAGGTCACCAGAACCAGGAATGTTTTTTTATGTGACATACTTCAGGTCAGTAGTTCCCATGACTCAAAGGGAGTCTCCATAAGCTGGGCAAGGCATATACAGAGGGGTCCGGGGTGGGGGTGGGGGGCAGGATCCTTTACTGGTGGGTATAAATGGCCAGTGCCTTTAAAAAAAAAAAAACTTCTGAAAATGGGTTGCGAGGCCAAGGACGTTCCCTTGCCAGCTGATATGTATGCTGACACTGCCGCTAACTACGCCTTTAAAGTTAAAGGCTGCAGGCCTAATGACTGAGGTTTAGTAGGTATTCAGGAATTATAGGCAACCCAGCCTCTCGGGGGTTTATTTTTCTGGGTGTACACCAGTAAGGAAACCTTCTCCACTTAGAGGAATATGCTTTCCCAGTAGTGGGTTTCCTTGAAACCCTGAGTACCTTCAGGACTTCCTCTGAAAGATTCAATCCAGAAAATTCCAACTCCTCAAGAAACTTGCCTTCAGGTGTAGGGTCCTGAGGTTCAGGAATGTTATTCTGCCCTAGGACGACAAAAGTGTGACTGGGTGGCTGACTGATTGAATTACTGCTGGACAGGACCACAAGCACAGCGTGTCACAAATCCACTCCTGGGAGCAAGGTCCACTGAGCTCACAGTGCCCACCCCTAAGTGCAACCTGTGGGGGTGGGGAAGAAGAGAACAGGAATAGGCTCCACGTGTCCTTCTACAGTGCTCGCTGAGTTCACAACTGAACACTGCCATAATGGTCCAGGGCTTCCTTTCCAACCTAGGGTAAAATACAGTCTTGAGTCTGTAGCCAGGTGAGAACCCTCCTTGGTTGCTGTACTTGGGTGGGTGTGGGTGTGGTGTGGGGGAAAGAGAGAAAAAGAGGCCCAGGCATTACAAGGTCTTCAGAGCTGTCCTAGTAACCCCGATTTGTCTCTTCTCCCACGTGTGGTGCAGCGACCTAGTTCCCACTACAGACCCCTCCAGAGACCTATGTATTTCCCCTACTTGGCCCCCAGATTCCAGTCCAGGATCCTAGTCTTTGAGACACGCCCGTTTATTGCTAAAGATGCCACCACAGCTACCTTATTAATAAACATTACCACCTTCACACACAATAAAAACCTCTTCCAGGCAGTGTTTTAAATACAAGTGCTTTTACTAACTACTAAATATTATCATACAACACTTAGAGATTCAGAAATTTGGTTACTTGAACAATAAAAGTTGGACAAAACACAGAAAATGCACTGTAAAATGTTATGGTCTAATTTCCATCTTGTCAGTGGAGAATAAGAAGTCCAGAAAATAACTGAGTTTCTGCAAAAGTTTTCCAAGTCTCAGTTCTTGTAGCCCTGGTCTTCAGTGACAGTCAGACAGTTTGGTTTCTCTGGGGCGTCAGGAAAGGTGTCTCATGAAAAAGTATGTTCTAAAATGCTGTGCCAAGGGTCTTGTATACCCAGATTTGTGCAGTCTGTGGCCTTATTTTTCTGGACCAGCAGGGTTCTCTCGCTCTCAAATTTTAAGTGAATCACAAACAAATCACACACACACACACACACACACACACACACACACACACACACACACACACACACACACACACATGCCCTTCTGCCACTTTTAAATGGAGATGAAAGACACTTTGAATGAATTCACAATAGACTTCCACAGTAGAAATCCCCCAAATCCTGTGTCTCAAAGTAATTTGCTTTGAAGTGGAAAGTTTATTACAGTGAGAGTGCCCATCAGCTGTCCTACTGGACTTGTCTCCCTTGATTAGTTTATCAGAAAATACCAATTTCCCCCTTTGAAATGGAATTTTAGTTTCCTGTTAAGCAGCCTTTTCTCAGGTCACAGAGGAATGTGCGATATTTGACATATACATTGTCTCTTTCCAGTACCCTTAAAATAATAAACACACACAGCATGAGCATCTCTTCTGGTAACTCTGCTATCCTGGCCGTTTTGGTAAACCTGCTATACTGGCCTTTTTGGGAATTTCAAACATTTAGAGAAATATGACAACAATATGTCTGCCATATGACAGCAATGGCCAAATCACCACACAGAGTAGACTATCTGGCCCAGACTGGTGCAACCAGAAAGTAGAGTTAAGCAAGAACTTACCTTAACAGTAAATCTTTGAGAGGAGCTCTTGCAGCAGCCAACACCATTGAGACTATGCCGCCAGGCACTAGGACACCACAGAAAAATCTGTATACCACGCGGGATGTCAGGGGCGATTCTCGGCCTTGGACTGCTAGCTAAAGGGGGTGGGTCCCCTGGCACCACCTCAGTTCACCCGCTGAAGACAAGGCTGGCATACACGATGGAGAACCTAGGAGGATCTCCCATCACCCAGAGAGAAGTACAGTTACACAACCCCGGGGGTAGGTGGGAGGGAAAATCCACCTGCTGCAAGAGCTCCTCTCCAAGAACTACTGTTATGGTAAGCTCTTGCGTAACTGTACCATCTTACTTTGAAAAGGAGCTCTTGCAGCAGGTAACACCATTAGGACTGAAACCCAACAAGTACAAAGAGTGACCCAGGTCAGAAGGGTGGCAGACTAGGGTAAACACTGTCCTAAGCACTCCTTAGGAGTGTAGTCCCCAGATGACCGCAAGACCAAAACCTGCTCTTCTTCTGGAAGCAATGCCCAGACTGTAGTGCCCAATGAAAGTGTGGGCCGAACTCCAAGTAGCAGCTGCACAGAGGTCCACTGCAGAAACATTTGAGGGATGCAAAGGAGGTTGCAACAACGTGGGTGGAATGACCCTTGATCGGTCCCGGCAAGGGTTTGTTGTACTTCTGGTAGCAGAAAGCAATACAAGTGACCAGCCATTTGGCCAGTGTCTGCTTGGTCACAGGAGCCCCCAACATTCTTTGGGCGAAGGAGACAAACAACTGGCCTGTCTTTCTAGAGGAACAAGTATGGTCTATGTAGTAATGAAGGATTCTATGTACATCCAGAGTATGTAACAAGACCTCCCATTTGTTAGAGTACTATGGATAGTAAACCAGTAGTTGAATGTCCTGATTTAAAGTAAATTCAGACACAACCTTTGTAAGGAACTTAGGATTTGTACACAGGGCAACTCTGTTCCCAAGGAAAATGAGATGAGGCTCTTTAAACATCAGAGCCTGTAGCTCAGAAATCCTTTGAGCAGTAGTAATGGCAAATAAAAATAAGGCTTTCCAGGAGAGAAAGGGCAGCTTGCAACTTGCGGCTGGCTCAAAAAGGGAGGCAACATAAGTTTTTCCAACATAAAAAGAAGATCCCAGGGAGGGACAGGGTTCCCTCCTGGGGGGTTTGATGTGCAAGATACCCTGTAGGAAGGTCTTGCACAAATCAAACTGTGCTAGAGCCATCACCATTTGTCAGTGCATGGTAAGCTGACAACGCAGAAAGGTGCACCTTAACAGATGAGTAGTTGTAGTAGTAGTCGTAGAACATTTATTCTGATATTCAGAGAAGGATAACCCAATTGAGCTGAGGCTCATTTACAATGGGGTCCTGAGGCATAAAATGACAAAACAAGTTACACACATAATATTCAAAATGTGCAAAATATACAAACAATACATGTTGTAGCCAAATACAGATTTAAAGAAGTGTAAACCAAGTTAGTCACAGCGCAGCGAACCTCGGGCAAGGCAGCTTTTTTTTTTTTTTTTTTTAAATATAACAACATCAGCCATGTCTTTATAGAATTCCAATGTAGGACATGTTTCTGTATCCATAAGTGGCATGGTTAATTGTTCCACAACTTAGGAGCTAGATGAATAAAGTTAGAGTCCTCTTTCACAGCAGAGTCCCCATCTGACAGGAAAAGAAGATACTCCAGCATGGATTCCACTGGACAGTGGAAAAGGTCCAAGAAATGGAGGGATGCCCATAAACAGAAATGTTTCCATTTCATGGTATCAGTTGCTCCGGTCAAGGGCTTTCTTGCTGCCACAAGAACCTCAGCCACTCTAGAGGACACTCCAAATCTGTACCTGATTGCGCCATGCATGCAGATGCAGAGACTGAAGATCCGGGTGTACAAGGGTTCCCTGCTCCTGAGAGAGCAAGCGAGTAGACAGGGGTAATGGGACCAGCGGGTCCAATGCCAATTGCTGGAGCAACAGAAACCACATCTGACGAGGCCAGAAGGGCGCTACAAGAATCATATGTGCGCTCTCGGCCTGTAGTTTGAGTAGTACTCTCTGGAGAAGCAGAAAGCGAGGGAAGTCGTAAAGAAACCTCCCTGTCCAAGAAGACGGACAATGCATCAGGCCCAAAAAAACACCACCAGGCCCTGAATCTAGTGAACAGAAACTGGGCAGTTTGGCATTGTGTGGGGAAGAACTGTTGAGTACCTAGAGGCCAGTGGGGCACAGGACCCAAGGCAGCATGGATTCACAGCAGGACGGTCATGTCACACAAATTTAATTGATTTTTTTGACTGGGTGACCAAAGCAGTAGACCAGGGACAGGCTGTGGCATGGCCTACCTAGACTTTAGCAAGGCATCTGACAGTCCCGCACAAAAGAGATTAACAAATTAGCCAGCCTGTGAGTGGGTCCTAGGGTGGTAGCCTGGGTCAAGGGGAAGAAAGGCCCTTCCCTGGATGGTGTCCAAGACCACTCCTATGTACTGCTGCCTTTGGGTAGGCCAGGGGAACGATTTAGGGGGGTTCAGGGTAACCCAACTCTGAACAGACGGAAGGTCTCTTCTACTGAACGACACAGCTGTTCTTCCATAGAGGCTGTACAGAGCCAGTCGTCCAGGTAGGGGTAAACGTAAAGACCCTTCCTCCAGAGAGCTGCTGCCACTACTGCCAGGCACTTGGTGAAGATCCTCTGCGTCAACAAAAGGCCGAATGGCAGTGCTCTGAACAGACAGTGTTCTCCCTGGAAGGTGAAGAGGAGGTACTGTCTGTGGGATGGCAGGATCTTTATGTGCATATATGCGTTCTGCATGTCCAGGGAGCAGAGCCAATCCCCTTGGTGGATCTTAGGCAGCAGACCAGGCAGTATCACCATCCTGAATCTTTTATATTCAATGAAAGTGTTCAGTTAGCCCAGATCCAGGATGGGATAGAGGTCCCCTGGTCTTTGGTACAAGGAAGAAGTGGGAATAATATCCTCTTCCTCTGTGACCTAGAGGTACTGGCTGAATCGCTCTGTTTTCCAAGAGGGATTGAATTTCTGACCATATGAGAACTGTGTGGGATGGGCAACAGTGGGTGGGGACAGGTGGTTTGTCCGGTGGAATCTGTGAAAACTCCAGGGCCTCTCTCTCTCTCTCTCTCTCTCTCTCAGTCTCTCATCTGGAGCACCCACTGGTCCGTAGTAATACTGGGCCATCATTTGCGGTAAACGGAGAATCTCCCACTTACTGCCTCCTGAGACTACGCTGGAGGTGGGGGTGGGGGTGGGGGTTCAGGGTCATGCCAGAAAGGGTAGCCTGGGAGCTCTGGCACTTTTGGGTCCATGTGTGCCCAAAGGCAGTGGAGGGCCCCTTCTCTTGAATACTCCTTTTGGTTGTTGACGCCTTCCTTCCTGGCCCTGGTTCTTGCAAAAGGGGCAGCATCTGGCAGATGTCAGCTCCGACTACATTTTATGAACGTTGGAAACCGCCTTACCGGAGTCCTGTAACCAGGGATAATTTTCTCGGTATCTGGACCAAAGAGAACTAATCCCTGAAAGGGTGCATCTAGGATTGCATCCTGCAGATCCTGCCAGAATCCAGAGACCTGCAGCCAGGCATGGCACCTCATACACACTCCTGTGGCAGCCACCCTGGCGGCCATGTCTGCAGAGTAGTAGGAGCTTCTTAAGATGTGTTTGCCCATATCAGTGCTGGACTGAATGACCGCCATAAGCTCAGATTTGTTAACAGAATCTGGCTGAGCTTTGGCTAAGTCCAAGGCCTTGTTCCACAAAGACTTTTGGCACACAACCATATGTGCCAAAGAGTTCAGAGACCTAACTGTGCAGGTGGCGGAGAAGTACACTTTTCAGCCCATCCGGTCCAGTTTTAGATTCTGAATCGGGAGGCTGTGAGCTCATGTGCCTCAGTCGTTGTGCCCTGCCATGTGCGGCCCTGAGCACCATGGAATTAGTTTTTGGTTGCTCGCTCAGATGAGGCTCTCCTTTGGTGTCCTGTATAGGTGGTCTGCCTTTTTGGGGACAACTGAAGTGGTGGAGGGGTGCTTCCAGGCCAGTTTTGCGACATTCTGGAATGGCTCTACTAGTGCAGTGACGACCAAGAGTTTTAGATAGTCTGACCCTAGGAGTTTTGTTAGGTGACGGCATTTGGGGTACAGTTCCTCCATATCCCATTGGTCAAGATATTGGATGTGCCACATTATATCCAAAAAGGAAGGGTCGTCTGGGAGAGTCCTTACGGTCCGGAGAGGGTAGAGGTAACTAGTCCTTGGAGGAGGAAGAGTCCCCTGCATTCTCGCCAGAGTATGAATGCAGACGTCCCCTGGATGAGGGAACGGGTGATGGGTGTCTACCATGGCCGCTAGGTGCTGGAGACCCCTGGTCGTGGTCTCCTGATGACAGGCGGTCCAGTATTGGAGGTGGTCTCCAAGGTCTCTGTGGTGAGGGCTCTCTGGATGGAGCTGGTGGCGGAGGCCTCTAGGGCTAGGGGACTGCTCTCGTGGCCTAGGCACCAGATCCCCTTTTATGGTATTCCACCATGAAAGGAATAGAGCTACCTCCGCCAACGGGATGACAAGCTGTGCTGGTGGCTGGGGAGGGACGTTCGGGGCCCCTGGTGGCAGCCCTTGAGGTGCGTCCGGTACGGTAGTCTGGCCTGCCAGTTCTTTGCCATCAGGCATTAGAACTGGTGGCACAGTTCCATCTGAGGTAGTGTCTGCCGGAGTTTGGACATCCAACTCCCTAGGAGGAGGCAGGGACGACTGGTTTGAACCTCGTTCAAGAGGTACGGGCGTCCAGTCCTCAGGCGTATGACCTGTCCCCTGGTCCGATGCCTTGTCCTTTGCAGCAGACTGCCGTTTAGGAGGGGGTGCCTGGTCTAGATGCTGAATCAGAAGGCACAGCGGTCTGGCACTCTTCTGAAGTGGGCGATGCTCTTTCACAAGGCCGCAGGTGCTTCTGATGGCACTCTGATTCCTGGCATCTGGTGGCATTAAGTGACCCCTTAGACATGTCGGACGACTCAGACCTTGTGGGCGAAGATTCCAACCTGCCGCCCGAAGAGGACGGCTGTCCTGACTTACACCCTAGTGACTGCGTATGGGGCCTTAAAGCCAGTGACACAGTGGTGGATGAACGCCCATGCCCAGAAGACTCCTTACTGTGTGAATGGGAAGAGGCGGAGTCTTCTTTGCAGAAACCCTGGGCAGAGACAGAGCTGGGGAAGTGGTGCTTGCCACCCGATTTCTTCTCTCTAGGGAGAATTCCTGGCTGAGGAAGACGAAATGAAAATTATGTACCTACTGTAATTCTGATCTTGTGTATCTTCACCATTCATCACCTTTGGGTACTGGCTGGAGGTCATGACCCCGCTCCGCTGGAGCTCTTTTCTCTAGGATGGGTGGAGTCGACGCACCATTGGCGCTGCCCTCGAGGCAGACGCACTGCGTGGCGCTCACGGGTTGGCCGTTAGGAGTTGTCTACTCCGCCTTCCCACCAGTTCCGAGTCACCGTAGAGTAAGAAAAGGTTGGAAGGGAGGGACAAGAAAGTCCAAGGAACAGACAAAGGAAAAGATATACAAAGTAAAAGGAAAAAGAAACAGAGGACAGAATAAGTTTGAAAAACTAAGGGGATTGTGTAGGGGCCCCAATCTCTGGAATTAGAAAAGGAGGAGGGAGGGTTAAGGCATTTAGAGATAAGGACGTGTGCGTGTGTGTGGGGAGGAGAAGGAACACACCCTGGAACCTTGACCTGTCTCCAGATTGTACTGGAACTGCAAAGGAGTAGCCAAAAGCTAACTGCCAGAATTCAAGGCACAGAATCACTTGCAATAACTCCAACAAAGCAGAATCGCTATTCTGGAAGAAAAGACAGATGCAGGGATTATCCCCGGACAGATTTTGTTGTAAGAAACCTAGTTTCTTAAATTAAAATCGAGGTTATGTCCAAAGGACAAGAAAATTAAAAGCAAGCTGATGGGGAGAAGGGAAGAGGAACAGAAAAGAGTGCAATCCATCACCCCACCCACAGGGCGCGAGCCGAAGCACTGAAGAAGGAGGACCCCCATCCTGACCACTCTACCCCGAGAATTATTCACCTTATGTGTTCCCAAGTCACCCTCACTCCTAACTAACAGAAAGGAGGGGGCGAGGGCACAGAGATGGAGGGGACCCAGAGGCTGAGGCCCCAGGGGATGGAGGGTAGGATTGAGATGAATAGTGAAGATACAGAAAGATCAGAATTACGGTAGATGCGTGAAATTTTCAAAATCTTGTCTGTGTCAATCTTCCACCATTCATCACCTTGGAGTCGATGCTGAGCTCCAGGGCTTCAAACCCTAAGGGACCAAGTCCCTTAGCTCTCAGTGAGTGACACTAAGAGGGAGAACCTTCATGGGTCTGGAGAGGCCCGAGAGCAGGGAGAGCAAGACGGAACCCCCGGAGGGGGTAGGAAGTTGCCCGGACAGATGCAGTCTCACCCTACGGGAGAAAAGATAGGTTCTCTGGTGAGCGGCGTTAGTCACCCTACGCTGGGCCAAGGGTGACGCAGCCATGCCATCCGCCTAGTGCAGATCACTGTCCCTATGACCCTGGCAGCTACCTCATTGGCGTCATATGATGCCCTTGCTTGGTGCCTTGCTAGCTCCAGGCCACATGCAGAGTGCTCAAAGGCTTGTCTGGTTTCCTCAGTGTCAGGAATCAAGGCTAATAGCTGACCTAGCCTGGACCACAGCAACCTATCATAGGTAGCATAGTGGGCCTGATGAGCAGATAGAGAGAAGCAACCGTGCAGAGTAAAAGGTCCTCCTACACCAGAAGTCAAAATCCAAGGAATCTTGATCTGGGGGCCAGTCACGGTGCAGGGTACAAAGCCTGTCGGGAGTATCCAATTGCCTCAGTCCTGAGCTAGGATGAGGCAAGTTACCTGGAGACTCGGGGGAGTGGGGGCACAATACCTCTGCCAGAGATCCCTAGGAGATGAAACTCTGGAAAAGGGTCACTGCCAGAACAGCATCAATGCCCAAAGGAGCAGGCGGGGCGGCACTACAACAGCGTCCGTACTGAAATCGCCCAAAAAGGCACGGGCCGAATGCTCTGGTTTGTGCCAAGTGGGAGGGGTGACATGCAGGTCCTCCAACATCCTCACAAGAAAATGCTGATACTTAGCGAGATCAGCAGCTGGGGAGATGTGGACAGATGGTTCCTCACCTCCTGAAGAGGAGGAGGATGAGGAGTCAAGAGGACCTCAGAGGTTGGCTGCTCAGGGGGAGGTTGAAAAACCTGTCTGTCCATGGCCCTAACAAAAGAGGGAAATTGAGCAGTCACAGCTCTGAACTGCTACCAGGAGAAGACTGCTAGGACCAAGGATACCTGGGAGAGCAGGAGAATGTGGCAGAGGAGAGAGGGCAGAGCAGACAACAGGAATCGGCTGTCCTCAGTCTGGGCTAGAGAGCACACCTGGAGACACAAGAGAAGAGGAAGCTCCGGAAAACTCCACCGCTGACAGCTGGTCAACCATACTGGAACTGCCTAGGTTTCGCCCTGAAGAATCCCCCCTGTGAGGTGTCTGGGGACGTGAAAGTCCAAAAGGACGGTCCTCTACCTCAAAAGAACAGGCCCTCTAGAGGAAACCGAAAGAGAAGCGCGAGGGTCCACACTACAGCTTCTCCCAGAGCCCAGGTGGGCTCCAGAAAAAGGCTGCCGCATGGACCCCATACCCCTCGACATCTGAAAATGCCGTCCTCCTCGAGAGAGCCAGCCTAGGCAGCTGGCAACTCTGGTCAGCCCCCAAAGGGACTATTCAGGGAGTAGCACCTTCCCCTCCTGTGGGTGCTTCGATCGGCCCCAGAGTTGGGCGATCCAAGCACACCACACCACCACTGAGGGATCAGAAAACCCTCAGAGTCCAGGCTGCAGAGCAATGGTGGCCTGCACCACTGCCTGTTGGTCAGCACCCTGACCCTGGTCCCAGGAGCCACTGTCCGTTCCTCAGAGGGGGTCTGGTTCTGGCCTGTCGAGGTCACTACCAAGGTGTCCACATGAGCAGCCAACTCCAAAAAGTCAGACTCCCTATCTGACTCAGAGGTGGAGATCGAAGTTCTATGCCAAACAGTGCGTGGACACCCACTGCCGTCCCGACTGAAAAGGCACCAGACCCAGAGACTGCACCACAGTCTGTGGAGACGTTCCCAGCTGCACCACGAATGGTGCAGGAAGAAGAAATGGCTCCAACGACGGCAGCAGCAATGGAGCTGGAGCCTGTCACGGTGCCGTCCCGACCCACGGCGCCGATGACAGCTCTGACCACGCTCTTGGCACAGAAGTCGGAAACCTCCACAGTGCCGAAGCCAGAGACTGCGTAGATGACGGCCCCAACGGTGCTCTCTGTGCAGAGATCCGAAACCCTCACGGTGCCATGTCCTCGCTCGGAGTCGCAAGTGGCTCCAGAGCTGGACATGGCGTTATGCTCAGCCGGGGCCAGAGACAGTCATGGATGTTGTTGTAGAGCCTCCCACGGTGCCATGAGCACCATCGGTGTCGTGAACGGGGCCAACGGCAGCAATGGTGCCGAGCGATGGACTGGCATCGATGACGGCGCCATTAGGGCCCACGGTGCCGAGGCCCAAGACGGTGCTGGCGGACAGCGCCAACCCAGGCCTTCCGAGCTGAGGGTACCACACTGAGGGAGCCTTCACCCCTGAAGTGGAGATTGCCAAGGCGGTACCTCCCGCCTGTCCTCCTCGGGGTGGGTGGGAAGAGAAGAGACTGGGCTCTTGCACGCAGGAGGGCTTCTGCTATGGCTAGATACAAGAAGCAGAAGCCCCCTCCTCCTTGGTCCATAAAGACAGGAGGGACCAGAGGAAGGTCGAGAGAATGTAAGCAGCCTGGCCGAATGTGCCCGTCTCGAAAGTCGGTGGGCGTCCAACTTTCCACACGCATTGTTGGATGACACGATGGTCCATGGAAAAGCAGCTGTCGCCATGAATCCATGTCATGAAGCAGAGCAAGACACGGAGGCAATGGTCATGTTGGTCGGTGACGGAATACTTACCGCCGCAGGGCACCCGCATCATAGGCCATCCGCCTTCATCGCTTTCTTTGCCCCCGCCTGAGACATGACCTATGGAAAAAACACCACCAAACAAGACCCGATGTCACAAAATAAAGAAAGGGACAGTCTTACTTTAACCTCAGGCAACGTCGAGTGGAGCGAAACTGAACCGGCAGGAAGAATTTGAGAATGGAGTCGACAAACTTGTAATGGAGCCGAAGGCTTTAGAATATACAACAGGCCTCTCACACAGCACAGCTTCCATGAGGTGACAGACAGCGGAAGACAAAGAAGTGCAGACTCCGCCCTCCCGCCAGTTAACGGCCAGCCCGCAAGCACCACGCTGTGTGTCGACTCCGCCCATTCAAAATAAATAAATAAAATAAAAGATAAGCTTCCACGGGGTCTTGACCTTCGGCCAGTACCCAAAGGTGATGAATGGTGAAGATTAACACAGATAAGATCTGTGCCCCGAATGGGTCCTCTGCATGGTGGCAACTTGTTCCAGGAGGTATGCTTTTAATGTCTTGAGGTGGCGGATTCTGGTCTTATTAAACTTCTGGCAATGTGGGCAGTCATCGGGCTTGTGGCCCGTACCCAGGCAGATAAGGTAGGCCGAATGGCCGACTCTAGCCGGGATCGGCTTGTCGCACGTGCACTTAAGACTTCCACCGGAGAGGATGGAGAAGACAAGCACAAAATAAGAAAATGGCGAGGAGAAAAAAAAAAAAAAAAATGCTAATGAAGCACAAAAATGGCGGTCAACTGTGAGAGGGGTGTCTGTGGAGCAGATACTAGCGGGTAGACGGCAGATAAATAAATTCAGGTGGTGCTTGGGGCAGGGCTGACATCGGGGAGTACCCTGCCTTGGACTGCTAGCTAGAGATTTTTCCATGGTGTCCTAGTGCCTGGAGGCATATTCCCAATGGAGTTAACCTGCAGCAAAAGCTCTCCTCTCGAATTAAGATTCACTGTTGCAGGTTCCCTCCCAAGTTTTAGGAGCACTTTCTGAATGAGTGGTGCTGGTCTTCAGGTTAGCTCTCCAGTCAGAAAAAATTATTTTCATAGCTGAAAATGCCCTTTCTAGTGTAGCATTAGATATTGGATGCACAAGTACTATAGCTATGACACGAAGAATGTTTTTTGAAGTATTGAGATTTTTTCTGGAAGATTACGCGCCATACCTCAAGGAAAGAGAGATACTTGGTAATATTCTGTTTCAATGGTTTCCATTCTGTCATTGCAGTATGCACATTGCATCCATTCTACAACAAGACAGGAGAGAAGTGGTTAATGAGAAACTGGGTCTCCTCATTTCCAAATTCTGCCATTTGTTAACAGTGGGTCTTCTGCGAAGTCCAAGAAGCGCTGGTTGAGACAGTCCATTACACAGTTTACAATCACTTCACGTCCCTTTGCAAGGACTGAAAAGGCATCCCTCATTTCCCCCTTGGAGCACAATTTCTTTAAACACTGCTGTCCCTTCCTCGTTAATAACCATCTCTCTCCTGAACTTGGCCAGTGTGGTTCCATCCTCTGTCGTTAGATTTTCTATTTTCGACAGTATTGTATGGACAGTGTCCATTACGATGGGAAAGGATACATGGGAGACTATTGAAAGACCTGTGAGTATGTCAAGATAGAAGTGTTGGAGAATCAGAACATTTACATTGCATATTTGTTTTCTAAATCCCTTAACTTTTGCCTTGTCTGCTGGTGGAATATCACGTCTGGTGTCAGACACACAGGCTCATCCCAGTGACCCAGTATGCTGCTGTAATTATGAAGTACAGCATGAAGAGAGTCCTTTTTGTGTGCGAGCCATCATGTTCCTTGCGATTTTTTTTTTTTTTTTTTTTTTAATGTGATGCAGGTGGTTTTATTAGCTTCAGCCACTAACATTTTGGGGAGTTCTCGTAAAAACAGAATATTTATATTAATATGCTGTCAATGGTCTGCAAAAAAATAAGTGTTCTTGAAGCATCTTTTGCTGCCAATTCAAGCCTGTGAGAAACACAGTGAATGGCAAGAAGCCATGAGCACTCTTCTTTCAATAATGCCATCAAGCCCTTATGACGTCCAAAGTGGACGGACACATCATCTGCTCCTGCACCAATGCAGGATAACCGTTTTAGGGTGACCGTGTCCTGTCCCAAC
Organism: Neoceratodus forsteri; assembly: GCA_016271365.2. Lineage (NCBI taxonomy): Eukaryota > Metazoa > Chordata > Ceratodontiformes > Ceratodontidae > Neoceratodus > Neoceratodus forsteri. Next base: position 1,809,472,094 of record CM057449.1, read on the forward strand.
AATTGTGAGTATATGGACGTCATTGCAGACCTCAGACCACTTGCATCAACAGACTCTACATCAAATAATCCTATAAACTTCATAGTAGGTTGCCCATCTTTGAGAATTTTTACATAAACAATCCCCTTCTCTGTGGTGGTCCAGTCAGTTGTCCCATCCATAAAGACAGAATGATACCTGTATGGCGTTGCTTCTCCTTCAAAAATGATTCAACTGGTTTTCTAAAGTAATTGGCAATAGCTGCGACGAATGTGGCACACGCTTTCTCATTGGTATAAGCTTCGCCCAAGTTCAACATGTTTCTTTTCCAGAGATATTAGTCCCTTGAATTTCAGGAAGGGGTCCTCTTCTTTAGTCGGGTAGTAGGCAATATCAAAAGTTTCTGTAATTTGTATAGGGATTCAATTCATTTTTAAAAAGTTACATTTTTCTATTTCACCGCCTGAGGGCATATTATTGGCTAAAGCAGCAGCCAGTGCTTATTTCTAGCCTTCTGATACAGCATGCCTCAGTTTTTTTCCACATTGTTGGTTCCACTGATGTACAAATCCACATTGCTCATTTTACTGGCTCTAGTTGTCCACTTTCTGAATACGTCCGGTTTCTCTCGGCAATACTTATACCAAATATTGGTTGCAATCCCATCTTTTGCTTCAGACTGTAACCATGACAAACCTTGACTTTTCTTTTGGCACTGCCACAAGCGCACTGTGGATAAGTGACAGGAATGAGCCTGTTTTTTCTTCTCTTTGGTGTTAGCAGCCATAGTACTAGTACTATCTGGTAGTGTTATGGTCAATGACGTCAAAGAAGAGGATGGTTGTTCTGTTGCATCAGGTACAGGCTGCTTGCATTTTCATGATGCGCTGAATCCAAAACTTAGAAGTGACATGATGACCATCATGGGAAGGAAATAGGTTGGGCCTTGATGAATTTGTAATTGCCATTAAGAAATGTTATTTCAGTACGAACAGCTGAACTGTTCAAACGGGATGAACTGAGTTTTGTTTCAGGTCACGGTATAATAAAATGAAGAAAATTACTTCACTGCCTCAGTCTTTTTTTTGTTAAAATACAACAAAGGGCAGGGAATGATCTCACCACAGGAACCTTAATGCTCACAGGGGACGTCCAGAGCAGACGAATGCCAAATTATTATTTATTTATTTTTTAACACGTGGAATTACAAGAACAGGCAGTGATTTAGTTCCCAAGGCTAAGGCTCCTGTGTCAGACTGTGCTCACAGGGTCCCAGTAATGTCAAGGGACACCCAGAGCAGACTAAGCTTCGTCACATTTTTTTTTTTTTTAAATATGGAATTACGAGAACAGGCAGGAATTTAGTTGCTAAGGCACCTTTGTCAGAATGAGCTCACAGGGTCCACATAGTGTCAAGGGACATCCAGATCGGACTGAACTTTCCAAATTAATTTTTATTTTATTAGAATAAACACGTTGAATTACAACAAAAGGCAGGGGATATGTCCTGCAGAACTGTCAAAGAAACCACTAAGGCACCTTTCTTCTGTGGTCATAGCATCTGAACTACTACAGCAGATTTATGAATTTTTTCTCCACAGTGTAGTCAAAAATAGAATGTGGGTAAGAATGCCGAAAGGAAAAAGTCTGGAACCCGTCTCCCAGGCTACAGGCACCAATATTGTACTCAAAGGGTCAGGGACACAGACAGACTTCTTTTTATTAATAGCTTTCCTTTGTTGTGATCACACCCAGAAAACAATTTTAGAGTGCTGTTTCAGATTAAATACACAGCTTATGATCCTTGGCAAGATCTTAGTCTCCTGCAAAATCAGTTAAGAGCACACAACTTGTGTGCTAAAATATACAAAAGAAAAAAATTATAATATTTGAACGGGAAGTTTTAATTCAGTTATGTGCAGGCAGACAGATCAGTTTCTCCCTCCCCCTCAGCAACAAATCCCTCCACTGGCTAAAACAAACAAACAAAAAAACCAAAAAAAAAAAGGAAAATTATTACCGTTTCTGCTGTAAGGTTTCACTCCTCACAATGCCTTTCACAAGTTTCACTTAATTATATGCCTGATGATCGAAGTATAAAAGCTTTGATGAAGCCGATTTCATTTTCAGAGTACAAAATGAATCCTCGCTCAAGCGCTCTCTATATCAACTGCACCATGAGTAAGACTGCTTGACCGTTTATTCATGCATGTCCCACCTTCCAACATAATGACTGGCTGAAATATAGTGTGCAACAGACTGATGCACTAATAGTCTTCACACGCTAACTTTAGCCAGTGGATCTGTACCCCCGATTGGCTGACACAATATGTCAGCATGTGATCTTCACTGTTCCCAGATTGTTCCTGCTGAGACTACGGAGCAAGTAACCACCCCCAACACACGTGGTCTACAGTAGCTCAGCCACCTGCAATCACGTGGTGGCACTCAGTCTCTTCCCCTGCCATCCACCACTCAAGTCAGTTCTTGATGCACCTGGCTGAGCTGCCCCTCCTCCCCCGGTAGATTCAGATATAAAAAAAAAAAAAAAAGTTATCCAAGGTTTATTATGTTTGTAACAGCAAACACTATTTAACCTGGCTTGAATGTGCAATGGGCTCCCACTAATCCTCAGAAGGAGAGGTATATTTGTACACGTATTCTGCACAATAAATGAATTGACAGCTTGTGGCCACAGCTTCATCACTTGAACATTCGTCGTCTAGTTTGTACAATTTCATGCTGATCTGAGCGAGTCGAGGGACTTGAAAACAAGACGTGGGGCCACAAGCTGTTTGTTCCTTTATGCACAGCAATGTAAGTGTGTTACCTCTGCTGAGGATGAGAGTTTGAGCCCCTTGTCCATATAGTGAGTCTGCCTATACATTTTAGTCACTTTATCGCGAGTGTCTGCGTTGCTGCACCAGACAAAGTAGAGCAGCTGGGAGAGTAAAAATGTAAATGAGCAGCAGATCTGTCTGTTTTGCCTCCAACCCCCCTGCCCCATCCCAGAGATTTGATCATTTTCAACAGCGGTAGAAGTCCTTTCCCCGCCCATGCTCCTTCACCCCACCCTAGAGTGCCGTCTTACACCACTCCCTACTCCACAACTGTGCCCGATCAAGCTGAAATGCCACTTCAGATGATTGAATTACCGCTCCCTGCTCCTTCAGTGACAGCACTGGCTTCTCTCACTCCACTGCTGATTCGGCTGAGCGAGCTGACCACTCCCCCCTCTGAGTGGCAGCACTTCACACTGATTGACAGCACCGATTACCTCTCCTCTTCAGACTGACAGTGTTCTAAGTGTGAGCACCATGGTCAGTGCCCCTGCTTCACAATCAACCAGTGAAGCAGGCCCTGAACTCAGCAGACTTGGCGCTAATTGGTGCCCAATGCCCCCTTATTTCAGGCTCTGCACTAGGAAACTTCTGCTAGCCAGGGGTCACCCACAATAACGTGCACCAGACACACCTATATAATCGTAAGCAGCTCCACTGCTCCCTACTGGAGATAAGCATTGAGGGCCTCTTACCGTGAGAAACCAGGAATTCAGACCAGTACCAGGCACACAAGGAGAAACATGGGACTGGAAATATAACCTACACAAGGCACTTCTGGACACTGTTCCAACAAATTTGATAGCCGATACTTCCAAGGAGGAAAAGGAAGACTGATGCGCTATGGCCCAACTGAGGAGATTCTCTTGAAGATCCATTTTTATCATTAGTACCTTTTTTTTTTTTTTTTAATTTTTTTTTTAATAAGAGACAACATTGATAGAGCATACAGTGTAATTCTGCAAAAGTTACAATTTGTTAAGGAAAAAGCAATTTAAGTAATATACACTTATTCTTAAAAAAAAGTGTTATATCAGCATTCATGCTTAGATTTAGTAATTGCAGCCCAATGGATTGTTAAGCAGGAAGACAGACCTCAACCCCCAGGAATGGAGGGAGGAATGGGCCCTCACCTGGGGCCAACCACCCCATAAGGGATAGTGGGAAAGGAATCAAACTATATAAAACCCTAGGGAGGGATCTCCCCAGTTAGGGAATGAAGTTCCTCAGAAAATTCTCATGCTTATTATGAAGCTTGGCAGTCATCATTAGTAACTGTTCTGTCTTCATCGAAGATATCTCCTCCACTGGGCCACACACACACACTTGGAACAATTTTCAAGCAGTACACAAGGTACCCAGGGAGGCTGGCACTGTCATAAGTCTTGTTCACAAACAGCATAGAAGGCCTTACAACACCGCAAGACCAAATCCAGCAGATCTACAAGAGAGGATGACTAGACTGTGGTACTTAGTGAACGTATGCACAGTGCTATATGTGGCAGCAGTACTTATGTCAGCTGCAAAAACATTCTGAAAGCAAGCAGCAGAAGCGGCATACCACATGTTTTATGGCCATGCACAGCACTGGGAAGTTCCTTACTGTATTTACCATAACAAAATCCAACACGGTTAGCCAGCCATTTGGACAGACACTGGGGCAACCTCTTTCCCAGGGGTGAACGAAACAAAAAACAGAGGACTTTCAGTTACGTACATCAGGTGTATGGAGCAAAGCTCACGCTTTTTGGCATGTTTTGCATAATACAAAGAAAGGTGTAAGGTCCGATTTTTATGTAAAAAACAGAAAACACCTTAGGAAGCAAATGAGGACAGTTCCTCAAAGACACCCAACCCTTGTGGAAAATCAAAATAAGGAGGCTCATGCGTCAGAGCCTGAAGCTTGGAAATCCAAGGAGCAGAAGTCAGAGAGCAACCAAAAATACAGGTTACTCACCTGCAACAGGAGTTCTAGGAGTGGTATATGTTGTTCATCCACACACTCTGGCAGGTTCCTTGCTGCTTTAAGATGGGGCAGAAAGTCTTCAAGCTGGCTCCTCCCACCAACCCTGGTGGTAAAACCCTCAGCTCCGCCCCATGACGCCAGATCTAGCCCACTGGAAGCCAGGTTGCTCGAAGCCAGGGAGGTCGAGTAGGCCGTGTGGATGAACAACATAAACCACTTTTTTTTTTTTTTTTTATTTGGTTGTTTAACCAGGTATAGCACACTAAGCTGAAAGCTTTTTTACAGGAGCGACCTGGGAGCACAAGGAGGTTAAGTGACTTGCTCAGAGTCACACAGTATGCAAGTGGAAGCTGTGGGATTCAAACCCAGGTCTGGTCTGCTGGATGTCACCAGATTTGCAGCTTAGAGCCTTAGACCACTGCGCTATACTGCCTCCTACTAGAACCTAGTAACCTGTATTTCTAGGGAAGTCGATATGTTGTTCAATCCACACCATCTGGCAGACTCCTAGCAGTTCTCCGGGAGGAGGGAAGCAAGGCACACATCCCAGATACATACTTTGGAAATAAGGACTGGAGAACAGAGGTTCCACAACCAGCATCACGGCATGGGACTAGGTCAATGTGGTAATGGGAAATAAAGGCATGTGCTGACTTCCAGGTAGCAGCCCTGCAGATTTCCTGGATAGAGATGTCCCTAGAAGCAACCACCAAAGCAGCAGTATGGCAGGTAGAATGAGCTCTCATCCCTTTGAGTGGCTCCATGCCCGCCAACCTATAGCAGAGATCTATGCAGGAGGTGACCCACCTGCTTATCGTCCACTTGGCTGCATGTCTGCCAGGTGCGGTTTCAGTGTAGGTGACAAACAGCTGGCAAACCTCTCCACGAACTTCAGCCATCTGCTCCAAATAAGCGAGCGCTCATCTAGGGTCCAAAGTATGGAGCCTATATTCGGCCTCAGCGGTGCGACTGGGGTAGAACATCAGCACAGTCAACACATAGTTAAGGTGAAACTCCGACACCACCTTCGGAAGGAATTTCGGGTGAGGGCGAAGGACAACCTTGTCCCTGTGGAAGACCAGAAAAGGAGACTATTGAAAATGCCTGGAGCTCTCCCATCCTTCTGGCTGATGTTATAGCCACCAAGAAGGCGGTCTTCCACGACAGGTGGGAGATATTGCAACTGTGCATCGGTTCGAATGGTTTGCCCATGAGCTTAGCCAATACGAGCAGTAGATCCCATGGAGGTGGAGGTTCCTGCACCGGAGGGGATATGTGGTCAAGGCCTTTAAAAAAAGCGCCCGACCACCTTCTCCTGCCAGTTGAGGTAGTACATGGTCTCGGTGTTGTCCATCTGGACCTGAACCACCAGACCACGTATAAACAGAGTGAAGGCAGTGAGGGCTAGTCGAACCGCTCAAAGCTCCAGCAGGTTGATGCGGCATTGAGACTCCTGACAGGTCCAGAGGCCATGGGCCCAGAGCTCCCCCAGATGGGCACCCCAACCCATCAAAGAGGTGCCGGTCGTAAGGATGACAGTCGGCTTGGGGCAGACAAAAGAGATACCCTACTGCAGATAAGCTGGGACGAACCACCACTGCAGGCCATCCCACATCTTCTGGGTCACGATTACTGGCTGGTCCAAAGGACCGGAGTGCTGTGACCATTGGCGGGACAGCCCCCATTGCAGGAGACACATATGCCAGCGGGCCCAACGGACCACGCTGGTGCAAACCACCATGAGACCCAGAAGGTGCAGAAGTCCCGGGCAGGGCGCAACTGCCCAACCAGAAATGATTGGGCAAAGGAGGAAAGGACCTCTGCCCTTCCGCTGGGAGCCGGGCTCTGGCTCGAAGAGAGTTTAGCTCTGCCCCGATGAACTGAATCACCTGAGATGGCACGAGTTACGATTTGGCCTCATTGGTAAGGAAGCCAAGTTGGGAGCAGACCTAGAGGGCCAGATCTCTGGACCACTCCACCTCCAACCTGGAGGGAGCTGTTATCAGCCAGCCATCCAAGTAAGCGTACATCTGGACTCCTCGGCGCTGCAGGAATGCTGTCACCACTGCCATGCACTTGGTGAAGTCCCTGGGAGCTGGAGAAAGGCCGAAGAGCATGGCCCAGAACTCAGAGGGATCCCTCCTGGAGATCCAGAGAGCAAAACCACACTCCAAGTTCCAAGGATGGTATGATCTGAGCCAGAGTGACCATCCTGAAGGTGTGTGGCCTTAGGAACTTGTTCAGGTCATGCAGATTGAGAATGGGGCACCAGCCCCCCCATCCGTTTGGGGACCAGGAAGTACCTGGACACAAACCCTGGACTTGGAGGAGGATCTGCCACCTTGCTGACCACCTCTTTTTGGAAGAGCAGGGCTATGTCTGCTCGACGAGCTAACAGAGTCTCTGCAGAACCGGTAGCCCCCCCCCCGGGGGCGATGGCTCGATAGGGAGGGGTCCGCTCAAATTCCAGAGGCAGACCCCTGCCGACCACCTCCAGTACCCAATGGTCCGTGGTGATAGCGGACCAGGTGGAAAGGAAGTGGCTGGGCAGTCCCCCCATGGGGGGACCCGGGGAGGAGTGACGAGGTTGGGGGCGGCATCCCTCAACCAGTCACTGGGCAGGCTTGGAGAAAGGGCCGGCCGAGGAGCTGCCTGGACCTTTACCTCCAGGCTTCCTGCTGGAGGAAGCAGCAGCCTTGGCCTTGGGGCACCAAGCATGAGCCTGCTGGCCCTACTGCTGGTGCTGCTGGGCCAGACGTGCCACAGGGGCGGAAGGGCTTATGCTGTTGCTGGCGGCCTTTGTCCTTCTGGGCAGACGTGACGGAGTCCCAAGGTGGCACTGGACTTCTCGATCCTGTGGAGCTGGCTCTCCACCCCAGCCCTGAACAAGTTATTGCCCAAGAAGGGAACTTCTGCTAGTTTGTGCTGGGTATCCGCCGTGAAGGTGGAGATCTGCAGCCAAGCTCTGCGGTGCATGGCTACTGCAGCCGCTACTGACGGGGCACAAGAGTCTCCAATGTACAAGGCAGTTTGGAGCTGTTGCTTGGCCACTGCCCTTCCCTGATCCCACACTGCTTGACTGTCGTTTGAAGGTCAGCCGGGAGATGATTAAGCACCTCATCCAGGGAACCCATAAGGGTGTGTGAAGAGTGTGCCATCAGCAAAGCTGAGCTCGCCTGTCAAAGGCCTAGGGAGAAGGCAGCGTAAACTTTGCACCTGGAGTAGTCCAGTTTCTTGGACTCCTTGTCCGGGGGCTTTTCTATGTCCCTAGTGTTTCCGGAGTGCCGGAAGATGCTGTCGGTTACCAGCCCTTCAGCTGAGGGGTGCTCCAAAAAACTGAAGAGGGAACGGTGGGGACTGTGTAGTTGCGGGCCATCCTGGTCGAAGGCGCAGGACAGGATGCAGGTCACTGCCACAACTCCAGGGCCGGACCAACAATGGCCTCGGCCACAGGTAAGGCCTTCGTGGAGGAATTCCCTCAGTCCAAAATCTCCATGAGGGGAGATCTGGCCCATTTCTGTACAGATTCGAGCTGCATCCCAATAGACTGAGATGAGCCAAAGAATTCCCAGGAACAAGGATGGGCTCTCGTCCACCGACAGACCCCTGGAGAATTCTAGGTCGAGGGGCCTGGAATACAGGGAGGAGTCGTTGGACTCAGGAGTCCGTGAACAGCTGTCGAGTGCCTGAGCCACCCTCCACTGGCCGAGGCCTACTGGGGGTGAGGGTGACTGACAACCTGTGGGACAAGCCCTGACCCAGAGAATCCTTGGTCGGGGTCCCAATCTTCAGTTACGGGGGCGGTGGTTCCACCACAATGGGTGGAGCAGCCGGTTTCGGCCGAGCAAATGGTGCCAGAGTCGGTTTCTCGACTAAGGAGGCGATAGCAAGAGGCTGATTCGACTGTTTGGGCAACAGCCACTTAATGGCCAGGGAAGAAGACTGAGTCTGATTGTTGCTGGCCAATAAGAGCTGCTGCCACATCATGTCCTCATAGCGCCGATGTAACTTGCGCCGGAGAATATCCTCCGAAGAGGATGACTGGAGACGCTGCTTTCCATGATGCCAGGACCAAGACCGCCTATGTTGGCGGGACCTACTCAAGCCGATGGTGGGTCGAAGAGGGGGCAGGGGAAACCCACTCATCCCTCGGTTCAGGGTCCTTGACCGGGGACTTCGGCTCGGGAGGCCGAGGCAAGTCTTCGGTAACCACCAGGGGTACTGGTGAAAGAGGGCCGTCTGCTTCACCAGTCGACAGCCTGTCTAACGGAATCTCAACCGCATCGACAGGTGTCTCGGCCGGCTGACCTGACGGGGACACAGAGAAGCCAGTGGCCTTAGCCACAACCTCGACCGAAGTTGAAAGCAGACACTCTGGGGAGCGCGATCTCTCCCGCTCCCACGAATGTAGACAGTGGGACTTACATTTCGGTTCCTTTTTCTTCTACTTACTAATGTGAGTCCTTGAGGGCCCTTCTCCCCTGGTGGTGAGGGACTGACAAAGCTCCTTAAAGGAAGCAGTGTAGGAGGAGCCCAAGGAGAGCGGGATAAATGCAGACGCTGAGGAAGTAGAAAAGCGGCCTGGGCCACCTCCTCCTCCTCAAGGGTGATTAGCTGCTCCAGCTGCTCTGCGGAGCCCACAGCTGGAGTCCATCCAATGGGCCTCCTCCGACTTCACCGTCGGAAACAAACAGTTTCTCAGGGTGCCCCAGTTGGAGTCGGGCAGTGTGGTCTTCCAGAACCGAAGCCGTAAAAGACTTGCAGAGATCGCAGGCCTGCGGATCATGGGCAAGCCCCAGGTAGTGTAAACACGTGGCGTGTGGGTCGGTCCGAGACATCTTCTGCCCGCAAGGGGACAGACGGAAGCCAGGAGTAGTTTCCGAGTCCATTGCAGCCATGAGGGAAGACGACGACAACTTAAGTCTTGTAAATTTTAAAACAATTTTCGGAAAAAACAAAGGATTAGGATCCAGGCCTAAAGTCGCAAGAGCACTAAGGAGGGAACCTGAGCTTCCAAGCGGTAAGGAAGATCTGGGGTCATGGGGCAGAGCCGAGGGTTTTACCACCCAGGTGGGTGGGAGGAGCCAGCTTGAAGACTTTCTTGCCCATCTTAAAGCAGCAAGGAACCTGCCAGACAGCGTGGATTGAACATATCCATGTCCCTAGAACAGTTGTCTTCCATGAAAATAAACTCATCTCACAGATTGCAATAGGCTCGAATGGAACCAGAGTCAATTTCTTAAGCATGAAATTCAGGTCCCAAGGTGGAACTGGTTTACGAATCGGGCAGTGTTGACAGCAATTCAAAAGTAGTACAGAAATGCAAGGAGAACTAAAGATTTCTAGAGGGGTCAGGGGGCACGCTCCTCTGGAAACGTTTTGTAAAATATGATTTGGTGAGTTTTAGTGAACTCTGGAGCACACGTTTATAACCTTAGATCTATTTAGCTTTAGAAACAGTATCCTGACCATAATTCGAAATACTAAAATGCACAAGACAATCTTATGAACAAGAAAAATAAATCCCCTTATGAAGGATTGCTCTCTTTAAAATGCTCAAACATGCCAACACCTCATAACACGACTGAAGATCATCATAATTGTAAGGGAGGTAGGGAAGCTGATGTAAGTCCCCGCCCCCCCCATCTCTGAGTAAAACTAAAAAGCCAACTACTGGTGAAAATACTGTGTATCCGTGCTGAACCTTCGAAAACCAGCACAGTCCAACCACTCATATTACAGTTGTTTCCACAGACCATCATGGGTGGCTAGACAGTATGGGTGTTGGTTCTGTATGCAGTGAAAATAATACAAGGACTGTAAAACAGATTAATATGGTGGACAACTACTTAAAAAAAAACAAACAAAAAAAAAAAAACTTCTGCTTATATTTCATAGAAATAGTTCAGAATTTAGTTCCAGCTATGCTCAACATTAAAAGTGGATCACTGTCCCCCAGACCTTCTCTTCTCTGGCTGTTTGTCTACACTGACATTACAGGAGGAGGGCATTGTGAGCACTACTAATTCGTGTTATATGATTGTAGAAACACCCTTACCCCAAACACCCCTGTGAGTGCGTGGGGCGTGTTAAAAAGCTTGAAACAAAACAAAAAAACAAAAAAAAAATATAAAAAAAAAAACGGACTTCATCACTGTTTTCCGTCAGCCCCAAGGTGGGAATTACTGTGTCTGTTGCCACAGTGACCGAGCAAATGTTTATGGGACCTGCAGTTCCCTCACAGTATTGAGGTGACTACGTAACAGAAGCTGGTGTGTTTTCAGGCATTAAGAGTGCTTTCTTTTTTGTTTCTAAAAGGAAGGCAGTAGGAGGATCTTACCTCTGCCAGAGAAAGGGCCAGCTGTACACTTTTAGTAATTTCATTAACTTTTCAGGGATAGTACACAGCGCCATGTGGCAGGCACTTCTGGATGCATATCTGTGAAGCTTGGCCCATTGAGAGTGGAGCTGAGCATGAGTGGAGGCGACGTGTGTAGAGGCAAGTGTGCAGTTGCACATATCTGCTGATGTCACCCGAGACAGAGGGCCATTTTAGTTCTGAACAAAGTAGCTGCAAGATATTTGCTTGTAAAGATGGCCGAGAATCATGCTGCGGTGGAGTAGGCAGGGACCGTGGGATGGCCCGTGGCTTCTAGGCAAAGGACCAGCCTGGTGATTCGGGGGACATAACAAAATTAAACAAGCATTTGTCAATGCCAAATGTTTGCTTGCTGGTACTGGCATTGGTAGTGCAGGAGTTAGAGAGATGCATAATAGGAATGGCACTGAAGTATTAAACCAATGCCAACCCCCACCCTGCAGAGACTGACAGGCATATGGGTGTGTGTCTTTGGGTTGTCTACCATAACGCTCATACCATTCCACCTCACTTCACCCTGCAGACACAGGCAGGTGTGCCTCGAGTCTTCAGCCCCTGCGCTCACCCCATTTCATTAGGAAATAAGCTCAGATGGATGTAGTACAGGAGAATGGGGCGAGCGTTAGGGCCGAACACCTCAAGGCACACCTCAATGCCTGTCACTGGCTGCAGGGTGGGGGTGAAATGGTGTGAACATTACATCAGACACCAAGTTACACTCCCAACGCCTGTCAGTCTGTAAAGGGTGGGGCATTACGGTTGGAAACCCTAATGCCCCAGACACCTGTTAGTATTTTCGCTCCAAATTTTCAACATGGGCATTTTGGGACCTCCCCTCATGAACAGTGCCACTGATTTTCTTAATCTGTCCCAAAAGTTGATTTTCCACAGCAACCACACAATAGTGCATTAAAGGTGCGAAAACATGTTTTGAGCAGGATGTGAAAAAGGACAGCTGTATTGTTCATAAGGAGGTGTGAAATGTTGAAAATCTGGAGTGAAAATATTAAAAATTGGCAAAGTTATGAGTGTGCGTAGAAACTGCATTAGCAAGCGCTCATAACAGTTTTTTGTAATTTTTTTTCACCAAATTTGCAACATGGGTTTTTGGGACCCCACCTCGTGAACAGTGGCACTGTCTCTTCGTTAATCTGTCCCAAAAGGCGATATCGCGCAGCAACTGCAAACTCGCCTTTCGGGACAGAGTAACCAAGTGACAGTGTTCATGAGGTGGGGTCCCAAGAACCCCATGTTGAAAATTTGGGGATAAAATTCCTAAAAATGGTGGCGATATCAACCTAAGTTAAACCCCCCCCCCCCATTGACTCCCATTACAGTATATAGCTTACCGTCATTTCTTCAGTTTGCGGGTTGGTTTTGAAGAGTGCAGACGTGTCCCGGTCCATAAAAGATTGGTGCTCCTGACCTCTGGAAGCTAGTATGGGGTAAAAAGGGGGTGCGTGGGGAAGTGGGGGAATGGGGAGAAGACTGATTTTTTAATTTTTTTTAAACACACGGGGGGAAGGGGGTTAAAAAAAAAGACTTTGGGGGTGGTTTTCTTTATCTTACAGGTTAACAAAAATTAAATACATTTAGGCACATTGGGGTGGGCTGGTGTGTGTGTGTGTGTGTGTGTGTGTGTGTGCGTGTGCATGCGTGCAAGCAGACATGGGGACAGGGCACCCGATGTCGGCTTTCCAGGGAAAGTGTGGTGGGTGAAGGGATACATGCCAACACGGGGATTGGGCAACCAATGTCGGCTTTCCAGGGAAACTGGGGGGGGGCGGAAAGCCGCGCAGCTCATTCGTTTAATTTATTGAAATGGTTCACCAGGAAGGCACACCGAACAAACAAGTTGCTCGTGGAGCAGGCGGGGAGAACACAGTGCTTCGGCGGCAGGAGCAGACAAGAACCATAACTCCGGCCATGCGCACTGTAATGCACATGGTCAGAGTCTTGTCAGCTGCTGCCAACAAAGAGAAGGTAGGTCTTATGTGCCTGGCTACGAGGGAGGTGCTGCTGCGGTGATTAAACTGTTTGTGATTGCAGCGGCACACTCGTTTCAACTCCTTGGCTCTCTCTGAAGCTGCTGTCATCGGCAGCTTCCCCACTGATTGGTGGCTGATGGACATGCCCAATAAAGCATCCGCTGTACTGGCCACAACACTGACAGCTGAAATGGTACTATCCCAATAGGTTTCTCGTGTGCTGTGCGTGCACAAATAAATAAAAGAAAAAAAAATGATCATGTATAAAAAGGGATCCAACAAAATGACCGTGTCCCAAAAATGCACCTGCATAAAAGAACTTGGTATTTATTTTTTAGATTTGTTAACTGGGTAAGAACCCAAGAGCATCAAATGCCCATTTTCAAGGGGGACACAATACAATAATAAAATTTTAAAACAAAGTGAATACAAATATATCAAATAAAGCACATTCAGACATAGCCCCAAAAAAATGTCCTACAATGCAAGCTGAAACCTGGTATAGAAGGCAATATAATAAAACTCTGTAGACAAGGAGCTACAGGAGAGGGAGAGAGAGAGCGCGCGCAAGAGATATGAAAAGTTAGATTTTCAAAACGAATCTAAGATTAAGCAGTTTTAATAAAAGGAACAGGAAATAGCTACCAAAAATTAAAAAACAAGGAAGGATCTTGCATGTCCTCCAGTAAGTGCACAGTGGGAGATGACTTTTTTGGGGGGGGGGGGGGAAGAGAAGAAACAGAAGACTTGCTGGGTAGTGAGTGGTGTCTTTTTCATGGTGGCAATAACAGAAGAGGGAAACCTCAAGTATTCCAACTGCTCTTGCCATGATCCCCACCAACCTATACTCTTGCACAGGACTCATGTTCCCAACATTATAAAATCTACCTCTGCCCACCTTCCCCCTCTAATCTCTTGTAGCCTCCCATGGCTCCCCTTGGAGGGTTTCCCAGTATCCTGAAGGGGTCCTCTTTCTGGACTCTGCTCTCCCTCCTCTCCCCCCCCCCCCACACTGTTACCCGATGGTATCCTGTAACTGTTCTGTCAACTAGCACTACTCCCCTTTTTGTCTCCCCCCAAAAAAAAAAAAAACTCCTTCTGCACAGACACAGGAGCATCTCTTGGAGGTGTCTACTTGACTGTTGGACCCTTTACTCCCCACTGTGACACCAGCACCAACCCCCGTTGAGACTTCCCAGTGTCCCAGATCACCCCCCAGGGCAGGGCCCGCCACTCCTACCTTGGCGGCATCTTTCTGGGATAGAAGGTCCATCTCTCTCCAGAGTCGGCCGTGGTCATCTGTGTGGGCGTCCGGTGTTGGGGATGTGAGGGAGGTCCCTGAGGCCCTTGTCGCCTCCTCTGCATGCTGGGGTGTTTCTGCTTTAGACCCCAGACATAGGACGTGCAATGCCGTCCTGCCCGTGACGTGGATGCTCCCACCCACATCCGGAAGGCAGTCGCCCGATGTCTTCCCCTACATGCTAGCCCTAGGCATTGCAGTGCCTCCCATCTCCACGTCTGGAAAGCAGCTGCCCGACGTCTTCCCCTGCGTGTTAGCTCTAGGCGCTGCAGTGCCTCTGGTCTCCACCGGGGGCTGTTGCGATGCCGGGAAGACCCTGGATCCCTCCCCGAGAGAGGAGAGCAGTCCTCCGGATGCTCGATCCTCCCTCTCCCCCTCCCCCCATGCTGACCCCTGACACCCGGGCTCGTTTCCAAACCCGGGTTGCCGGCGTGAGGTGTGGCGCCCAGCCCCTCAACCTTCAGCGCCACCGGGGCCGCTTTTTGTCCCTTCTCCTCCAGCCACCTTGCAGGATACCCAACATCCTGGAGGGACCCACACCCCCTGGGTTCTCCGCACCCTAGAGGGACTCCCCCCTTGCCCTTTGCAGAGTTCTAAGCAACCTGAAGGGGATCCCCCCTTCCCCTTACTCCCCCCCTTTCCTCCTCTCTCCTTAGCTACCCCATCCGCCTCAAGTAGTCCCTGACCCTTGCAGGGTTCTTAACATCCTGGAGGGACCCTGAGGTTCTACTTCCCCACTGCCCCCTTAGGTCTTATCAATATATCACTTACAACCTACCTGCTCCAATCCCTCCCCGCACTTAAGGTACCCCTGCACCTGAGGTACTGACAAAAGTGAAGCACCTACCATTGTCTAACTTCTCTACACTGCCTATATCTACCTTGCTCCCTTTAGTTATTTTTCTCCGTTATAGATACCTTCACAATTCTCTACACTTGCACTACATTGCCATTTGTTAATTTATCCACTGTTTTTATTCACTGTAAGTAATTGCTGTCTCATGTACCCCGATTGTATCTACTGTTTATTGTAATTGTCTACTGTAAATTACTGTTTATCCTCCATGTACCCCCACCCCCCAGGTCGCACTGGGAGACCAGCAACTTGTTGTTCAGTGTGCCTTCTTGGTGAAACATTTCAATAAATAGATTTATACAGATGTTTTCAACAAGTTCTCCATGCTACCTAGACACAGACATGTTAAAGGAAAACTACACCCAAAACCTGAAAAAATATGTTGTGCAGAGTGTTTTCATTTGTATGTGAAGTTCTAGTGTTTCCTTCCCTCTGACTGGTATTAGGAGTTTTTCCCAAATTAGCCTGCTAGCTTTATACTAGTTTTACGACCCCTGGGGATCTCCATACCTGATAGTGTAATTGTATTTCTGGTTCCCACAGTGCAGTTTGTCTCATGTGACTGTGATGTAAGATAGACCCAACATTCAGCACACGCATGCCAAACAAACTAAATATCTTGGAAGCTTTACAAGCTACACAAAAGTTACCAGCAGCGTTTTTCAGGACAGTAAAACCTTTAGGATGAGGGTGGTCACCTAGCTGAATTCTACAGAATTTAAAATATAGCCATCTCTGTTGCTGTGAACTGACTGTAATGCAATGCTTTCTGCTGGATTTATGGGTTCTACTACATCACCATTACATGAAACAAGGTGCACTGTAGGACAAACAAATGCAATAAAACTATTTGATATGGTGATCTCCAGGGGTCGTAAAACTACCCTAAAGCTAGCAGGCTAATTTAGGAAAAACTCCTAATACCAGTCAGAGGGAAGGAAACACTAGAACTTCACATACAAATTAAAACATTCTGCACAACATATATTTTTTTCAAGTTTTGGGTGTAGTTTTCCTTTAAGATTACAGCATAATGCTAGGGCCCTGGAAGAGACAGCAGTAGGCACTGTAAGGGAGACACCAACAGACGTGGATGACAATAATGACACTCAAAGGAAAAAGGAAGGAAAGACCACCGGAAAGGTTACCGGAACAGTGAAATTTAACTCCTGAATGTGGAAACATGGAAGGATATTGTGACAGTGAGTGCCAAAGGTGAAGGCACTGAAGAGAAGCATGGAAATCCAGCCCCAAAAAAACCAAACAGGGTAGGTAATAGGTAGACACAAAGGTAGGGAGGTTGATAGGGAGCAGGACAGGGGTAAATCCAGAAAAAGACAGTAAGGACAGGGATGGGCCTAAAAGAGGTAAGGCCATCAAAAAATGGAGGGCGATGAGTACCAATGCCCATAGTCTGGGCAACGAGCTCCCTGAACTACTGGCCTTGATGGAAGAGGGACGCCTGGATATCGTGGTGGTCACAGAAACATGGTACACAGAGAACCATGACTGTGATGTCAACATACCAGGGTACACAATCTACAGGAGGGTAAGAGAGGAATAGCTTTCTACAGAAGGGAAAGAATCAAAGCAACAGAACTAAAGGGTAAACAGGGAGGGGAGGAGGCACTGTGGGTCACCCTGGAGACAAGAAATGGCACCACAATCTGCACAGGGCTTGTTTACAGACCCCCGTCTCAGGAGGAGGCAATGGACAAGGACATGATAGAAGGAATCCTCAGAATGGCAGAAAAAGGAGAGATATTATTGATGGGGGACCTGAATATGACAGATGTTAACTGGAGCACCTTTACTGCAGCCACATCCAAGAGCAGGGTCATTCTCGATGCCCTACAGAGGGCATGCCTCAGACAACTAGTGTTGGAACCCACTCGGGAGGGAGCAATCTTAGACCTGGTACTCTCAAACAAGGATGGAGAGAGGATCTCAGATTTAGAAGTGGGTAGCCATCTGGGAACAAGCAACCACCAAACAGTGTGGTTCACAATAAACAGCTGTAGAGTCAAGCTATACAAAAGCAAGGGTGTTGGACTTTAGGAGGGAGGACTTTGGCAAAATGGGATAGTGCCTCAGAAAAGCACTAGCAAACAGGCAAGAAGAGTGGGTGGAAGAACAATGGGGGAAAAAAATCAAACTGCCATTACAGCGTTAACAAGCCTTTGTGTAAAGCAAATCAACAAAACAAAAGAAAAAGCCACTATGGTTCTCAAAAAAGGTGACAGGGAAGGTTAAGGAAAAAAAGGATAGCATTCAGGAAAGAAGGAAACAGACAGAGCAGGACACAGAACTATATCAGTTAAAACAGAAGGAGGCAGGGAAGGCAGTCGGAATTGCAAAAGCCCAAACCAAGGAAGACAGCCAATTCTTAAGAGGGATAACTTTTTATAGGTACATTACAGAGTGAAGAAAGACCAAGACAGGGATACTGAGGCTTAATAAAGGGGAGGGAACATGAGCAGAGGGCGACTGTGAAAAAGCAGGGATACTGAACGAATATGTCTGCTCAGTATTCGCAAAAGAAGAGGAAGGGGGAGGTACCAAAACCAAAAACAAACAATAGAAACACACTGGATAGGAGTGTCAATACCAGTCCATTCACAGAAGAAAGGGTTCCGAAAGAACTCAGAAAACTGAAGGTGGACAAGGCAATGGTACCAGACGGGATTCACCCGAGAATTCTGAAAGAACTAAGGGGAGAACTAGTGACACCACTGACTACCCTCAAACAAATCATGGGAGGATGGGGTGGTACCAGAAGACTGAAGGAGGGCAGATGTGATTCCACTTCACAAAAGTGGGAGCAAGACAGAGGCAGGAAACTACATACCTGTTAGTTTGACCTCAGAGGCAAGGAAAATTATAGAATCACTTCTGAAGCAAAGAACTGTTGAGTACCTAGAGGCCAGCGGGGCACAGGACCCAAGGCAGCATGGATTCACAGTGGGAAGGCCATGTCAGATGAATCCAATTAGATGTTTGACTGGATGACCAAAGTAGTACACCAGGAAGGTGCTATGGACATGGCCTACCTAGACTTTGGCAAGACATTTGACACACACAGTTTCACACAAAAGATTAACAAACAAGTTAGCCAGCCTTGGAGTGGGTCCCAAGATGGTAGCTTGGGTAAAAAAAACTGGCTGGACAACAGGATGCAGAGGGCAATAGTAAATGGAATCCACTTTGAAGAAAGGTGGGTTACTAGCAGGGCACCGCAGGATTCAGTACTGGGACCAGTCCTCTTTAATATCTTTATAAGAAGTGACATTGTGGAGGGACTAGAAGGGACAAGTACGTCTTTGCAGACACAAAGATCTGCAAGAGAGTTGATACACAAGGTGGGGTGGAAAAGGATGAGAAGGGACTTGGCAAGGTTGGTGGAATGGTCAGATGTATGGCAGCTTAGAGTCCACGCAAAGAAGTGCAAAGTAATGTACCAGGGAAGGAAAAAAAAAAAAAAAGGCAAGAGTACACAATTGGGGGAGGGGGATACTAAAACAAAATGGAAAGGAACCAGGGGTAGTCATATCTGACGACCTAAAGGTGAGTAAGCAATCTGAGAAGGAAGTAAGTAGGAGAGCTTGGGGAGAGAATACTGGGATGCACATCGGGAGGCATCACCAGTAGAAACAGGAGGTTGTCATCCTCTGTACAGGACAGTTGCAGAGACCCCATCTGAGTACTGCATGCAGTTCTGAGACCCCATCTCCACAAGGACAGACAGGATGGAGGCTGTCCAAGGAGAGCAACTAAAATGGTGCAGTGTCTGCAGCAGAAGCCATATGAAGAAAGACTAAAGAAGCAATATGTATACATGAGGGAGGGGGGGGAATGACAGAAACTTTCCAAGTAACCTTATGGAATCAAAGTCCAAGAGGGTAGCATCTTAGAAAAAGATGTGCAAGAACAAGGGGCACAATGTGAAGATAAGAGGGGACAACTCAGAGGTGATGTGAGGTAGTATTTTCTTCACAGAGGGTTGTGGATGCATGGAATGGCCTTCCGAGGAGGTCATGGAGTCAAAACGGTGGGAATTCAAGAATGCATGGGACAGACATAAGGCAATTCTAGTTTTTGGGGTGGAAGAATACCACCGGTGCCAGCATCCTTTTCTTCAGGTCGGAAACCAGCTAGTATCTGGCTTCCTGCCACTAGGACTGAATCATGGACTGAAAGTACTGCTGTGGTGGAGGGGAAGGCTGAGAAGGAGGAGGCTGGTAGTAGGGGGTGCCCACCCCCGGGTACTGATGGGGCAGGTATCTGGATGGTTGATAAAAGGGTGGGGGTATAGCCTTGATACCCAGGATAATACCCCTGAGAGAAAGGGGCCATCGTCTGGCCCAAAGGCTGAAGACTGGATGTCGGAAAACTCTGATAAGGGCGTCAGCCTGACGGATGGCCTTGATCCACAGAAGGCCTGGAAGATTATCTGGTGCTGGTAAAAATCGATGTCAGGGGGTCAGACATCCGGTCAACTGGCGTCAGGGGCAGTTGTAATGGCTCCGACGGTGATACAGATGGTGGATTAGCGAAGGGGTCTGGCAGCACAGCAGGCATTAGATGCCCAGAGGGACCTCTGATAGCAGGGCTAATGAAAGGCCCGTTGGAAGTGTGAGGTTCTCTGGAGCCAGTATCAGAACCGGTTCCGGCGTCAGAGTCCCAGGGCGAGTATCTAAGGGAGTGATTTGGGGTAAAGAGGGGTAATCACCACTTGAGGGGGAGATAGTGAAGCCACATCCAGGGTACCCTCTTCCCCCTCCGTCCCAGTCAAATGTCTGGGGCTGGGGAACCATCTGGGAGGGCGGAGGAGAAGACACTTGTCCAAGGGAGAAGGGCTGACCAGCAGAGATCAGTGAGCTTGACTGGGCGTTGGGTGTGTCAGTGTCAGCCCTCGATAGGCGAGCTTCGATCGGGCGGTTGTCAGAGACCCTGGTGGCAGACTTACCCGTCGATGGAGGAGCCGGGCGGACAGGTGGTGGTGCTGCTGCTACTGGCTTATCAGCAGGCGTCGTGCTGATTCCCTCTTGGGGGAATCTCTCTCATCGACCAATGGGCGCTTGTCGGAGGAGCCGCCCGGCAGCTTATCGGTTGAAGTGCCATGTCTGGGGCCCATTTTAATGGGCCTAAAAGAAGTGGTACCTGGAGGAGACTTCGAAGCAGCCTGGACAATCACCTGGGAAGGCGGCAAGGAAATGGTCTTGCTCGATGCGGGAGCTGCAGTCTTGGGCCTGGCAACCTTACCAGAGGAGACCCATTCCCGGTCCTCCAAACGTTCCCTCTCCCTATGCTTCTCTATCTTTCTTTTTCTTCTTGAGCTCCGAAGGAGAAGAAGCAGATTCCCTCAGTTTCTGCATTTCTTTTACCAAGGAGGCCATTCTGGATTTTAGAAGATGGGCTTCCAGGGCTTGCTGCCTGCGTTTGCACGTGGCCTGGTTGAAGGGTTTGCAATCAGGACAGGCCTCGGTATCGTGATTTAGGCCTAGGCAGAAGAGGCAGCGCCGGTGGTCATCCCTGTGATGTATCTGTGAGCCACACTTTTCGCACTTCTTAAGACTTCGGAGTTGGAGGGGAAGAAGACATAAAATTAATGAAAACAGTACTCTAACATGGAGAAATAAGTATATACCTATACAAAATGGCGATCGATGAGTGTAATGTCCTTGCGCAGGTCGATGGCGGGAAATAACTAGAAGGCGGGAGTGGGGATCGCCCACTATATAGGGTCATGCTGACATCAGTCACGTGATATTGGGTGGGGGGCCACCCGCCAGACAATGTTAGCAAAAGTTTGCTGTGAGGGCCTGACACCAGGGGGTGCAGTCCTATATGTTATGACCTACTGCAGGAACCCTCTCGAAGTAAGATCTGCAGCTTATCCATTAGGTAGGGAAGTGGGCAGACTAGGTGGGCCAAGGGGTCCTTATCTGCCATCAAATTCTATGTTTTTATTCTAAAGTATACTGATAAATTCATATGTAGAGGTTGGATGGAGACACCTACTGCGAGTAGCCTTTCTGAAAACAGGGATTAGGAACATTAAAAATAACATACAAAATATTATTAAAAGGTACAGACAACCTATTACTACTTCTGCTGGCCAGGCAGACAAGGTTTTTCTACATGCTCTGAAGGCGAGAGACTCATCTAGTGTAACTCAAACCCTAATATTTTAAAAAGGGCCATGATGAATAAATTATGAAAATCAAAGGCCAGTGAGTCTGCCTTTTGTGTGAGGAAAATCCTAGATGGCTTTATTATGATAAACACCAGAGTAATACAGGACAAAACAATGTCACCCAGCACGGATTTAACAGAAGGTCATGCCAGGCCCAATGTATTTTTTTTTTTTTTTTTAAACCCATTAGTGGGTCACTGGACTGTGTAGACGTGGTGTACTTAGATTATTTTAAGGCATTAGATACTATCCCCCGTCTTGAACTGGTGAACAAACTGATGAAGCTGAATATAAATACAAATATGGTAATAGCTGGATAATAGTGTGGCTGCAGGACAAAAAGCAGAGGGTAAACATATGGGGTTCTATAACTAGTTGGGGAGCTGTGACGAGTGGGGTGCCGTAGAGGTCTGTATTGGGCCCTACCCTATTTATCATCTACGTGTCTGACATTCACAGAGCCTGTCTGTGCAAATCTACAGATGTCACAAAGCTAGGGGGCTGTAGTGGACTCAGAGGAAGCAATAACAAATGTCAGACAAGAAATTAGTGAGTCTTAGTGGGATTACTTTATTCAGTGGTATTGCAGGGAGACTTGATTCAGAGTCTGTGTTCACCCCCTCCCCCTGCAGGCTTGACTGTAGCATTCCCACCGTGACCTCTGCCTCAGCACTTTGTTCTGTGGCCTGACCACTTAATCCTAATCCCTTTCTCTCGTGTCCCTTTACAGGCTGCCCTCTTGCAATCGTCATTGGGGTTGAGCGCCAGACAGTCCGAGCCCCCACTCCATTATCACTGCTGAAAGCCAGGGCAGCACCGAAACATGAGATCCACACGCAGATACACACAACCTACCTGCAGCTCTGTACAGCCTGACTCAGTCCAGCATGGCACCGGGTACTACTTGCCACCCTTCCTCCACAAGGTGGTGTTCTTTATGTAGGAATGGCAAAAAAACCATTGGCTCACTCTTGTTCCCCTATTCTTTTCTGCAGATAGCCCTTCCCTCCCACGGCTACTCCTCCCTTCCCCTGTACACTTGGTATGTTCCTGGCAGAGCACTACACATTGACGATCTCACCCCTGGAGCTTGTTGATTGTTGCTTATTTGCCCAAGCTTACACCCACAGAACTAGAAGAAAGAGACTAGAATGGCAACGTGGCATTGGGGAGTACATAAAGCATGCTGCCATATTGTGGATATCAAAACATGGAAGATGACTCATCGACATTCACACGTGCTGGGCGGTGCGTGTAGTTTAATGTTACATTTTTCACAGTTTAAAACAACATGCTCATTCTGGTTATTTTTCTGTGGACCGGAATCCCGTTATTAATCGAAAGTGGTTCTAGAGGGCGGACATTCATTTTGGAGTTAATAAACATGTTTTGAAATCTATGGATTGGGCTGTGCAGAGGGACTGGTTGCGGGGGCATTTTTCTGTTGGGGGCTACTGGCGCAGTGATGCCAGCGTGGAGCAAACGGCTGTTTTGGGGGGCGGGGGTGTTCTGTGCTGGATATAGGGTTATTTACAAGGTACAGTGGCAGCTGCTGGTGACTGCTGAGGCATACTGGCAACCTACGGAAAGTCAACATGTGCGTTTCCCCAGTGGCACCTCTCACTACACCATGGGGATCCTACACAGATCTCTCTCACATGGGCTAACTAAATTAGCCCTAATGGGGGTCCCCATTCACCCCATCATGCCCTGCCAGATGAAAGCTGAAAACAATTGCCGTTCAGCCAACCCAAGTTCAGGGAATGCGGGCAAGATGCGGACATGTCTGTGTTAGTTCTCACTCAGCGGTTCCACATGTATAACCGTCACGGTGCTGTGCCAAGTGCACAGCGTGGTGTCGGCAATGTATGTGGCACAGCGTGGTGTCGGCAATGTATGTGGCACAGCGTGGTGTCGGCAATGTATGTGGCACAGCGTGGTGTCAGCAATGTATGTGGCACAGCGTGGTGTCAGCAATGTCTGTGGCACAGCGTGGTGTCAGCAGTGCTCATGACAGCGTGGTGTTATACTTGGCGCAGCATGGTGTCAGAATTACTTAGCGCACAGTCCTGTGGTGGGGTATGTGCACAGAAACAACATGTGTACATGGTTGGTAGGTTTGGGGAGGGGGGGAGAACATGAGTGGTGTTCGGGTAGGTCTGTGGGGGACAGGTACATGGGTGGTCAGAAGTATGTGGAGACACCGTGCCAGGGTATGTGCGTGGGAACACATGACTGTAGAAGGAATGTATGTGTACATGGGTGGCAGGGAGGGACAGGGGTACTTGAATGGTGTTGAGGTAGGTATGAGGCGCAAGGATATATTGAGACACTTGTAGTAGATGGCATGGTAGAGGTTAGAGTTTGTTCCTGGGTATGTGGACACAATGTGCCATGGTAGGTGGGGTGAGGGAGGTAAATATTAAGTCCAGGATATGTAGGAGGCTGGGGAGGGGGTCACATGGTGCTCCCGTGTATGTGGGAGTGTGGATGGAGGGTAAATAGGTGGTCCTGGGTATGTGGAGACACTATTCTGGGATAGGTGGGAAGAGTGGGTAGTGGCATGGGTGGTCTTGGGTATGTGGAGTCATCGTGCCGGTGTGTGTGTGTGTGTGTGTGTGTGTGTGTGTGTGTGTGTGTGCGCGTGTGCACGTGCATGCACAGAGACACTAGGTCATTGTAGGTGGAGTTGGGGAGATACATATTAACTCATTCTCTCCTGGTGGCCATTTTGGGTTGGGCTCAGCAATGGAATGTTCCAACACCATATGGTGGCTATGGGACAGAAGGAATTAACTGTGCCAGGCTAAGTGAGAAGGGGGAGGAGAGGTACGCGAATGGTGCCAGAGCGGGTTGGATATCCGGGGAGTGGCAGGTACATGATGTGCCTGTACTCCATACACCCCACCCTGGCACCACTTGTGGCATGGGAGGTCCAATATCTGTTGAGATATATGCAGTTCTGGATATGTGGAGACACTGTGACACGGTAGTTGGCGAGGGGGAGATGCAGGGTCTGTGGGGGGTATACGTGCATGGAAACATGTGTCTAAAAGGACCGTGCATGCAAAAAAGAAAAAAAAGATATATATCACCTTTATATCAAATACATTGTATTTTACTGGTAGACAGTGTTATTAATTGTGACTGCTCTATTTTGCAGGAAATCCATGCAAGTAGGACATGTCCTCCTTCCAAGATGGCAGTGTCCCTGCATTGGCATGCCTCAGCTTGTGCCCATATAGGGGTCCCTTACTGATACTGTCCAGGTGAGGGAGGAAAACAGAGTTTCTCTCAAGCCGACTTCACTCGCACATTCTGGCCCTGCACCACAAACAAGTGACCACCCATGAACCTGACTACAGCCCTACTCCAACAACACTCATGTACAAATGTTGCTTCTATAGTCCTGTCTTTCCAAGCCCACTCACCCACCACAGGGCTGTGCACCAAGCAATTTTGACACTGGAGTGTGCCACGTGTACTCAGAAACCATGCTGTGAAAGTATGATGCCAATACAACACTGTGCCACGTGCACTGTGATGCCGCTCTAGGCCACGTGCACGACACCATGCTCTGCCACATACACTGCCAACATTTCTGTGCCAAGTGTAATGCCAACACTGCACGATGCCACGTGCACAGGGCAGAGTTCAGTGTCAGCAGTGCACATGGCACACTGCAGTGTTGGCCATGAATGTGGCACCACTGAGTGAGAGCAAACACAAAGATGGCCATGTCTCCACTGCGTCCCCTGAATGCAGGTTGGCCGAGTAGCAATTGTTTTCAGATTTCATTTGTTACTAGAGTGTTTTTTTTTTTTTTAAATAATTCACCAATTCACACAACCATTATCCAAGTGGCCGATTGTAAAGGCACTAAAGGCGAAAAATATCAAGGCGCAGATATTATTCCCAGCAAGATTGAAAATCACATCAGATCAAGGTACAAAAGTCTTTAAGGACCTCCTCTCTGCAGTTTCATTTCTGGGCGATTTGGGAGTCGTGACCCCCCCATGGCCAAAGAAAGGCTCGAGAGGGATCTACTGAATTCATTTTTATTTATTTGTGAAATCAGTTTACAACCTTTGAGCCAGAGGCTCGTTTCCAAAGGTACCTCGTCACATTAAAGACATACATAGAGTTTTAGGTTACATAGCATAGGTTTTGCTAAAAACAGGCATTCATCAGAGGCGCCACGTCACACTGAGGTCAGACAAAATACATTTAGGTTACAGGATACAAGTAATTGAGAACAGGTGTTACACAAGTTGGTATCAAAAATTGAGCAATCTAATAGGCATACAATGAAACAGCTGGCACTGGGCAGGTTAGACATAAGTACGGTGTACTGGGAAGCGGTGGTGGGGAGGGTTAGGTGGAGAGCTGCCCGGTGGGCGTTGTCATGAGAAGTCTAGGTGGAGGCTGCCTTCAGAGACAGAAGCAGCTATGAGTGTTGAAGAGTTGGTTTCAAAGGGTGGTTTTGAACTTGGAGATGGCGGTGGCAGTGGTGATGGGAGCAGGGAGAGTGTTAAACCAGGATGGGGCTCTGTAGCAGAAGGACCTCTGGCCATGGCTGGTTCTTTATCTGGGGACCATTAGAGTGGTCTTGTTGGATGACCGTGTTGCAATAGTGGGTGGGATCCGGTGGATGGATGCCGTCACCCCAGGAGGGGAGAGCCAGAGTAGGGTTTTTTTTGTGAGGAGGCAGGTTTGATATCGGAGCCGTTCATCCAGGGTAAAGAGTTTAGCCTCGTCATACAGCTGACAGGTGTGTGTGAGCCTAGGGGCACCAGTAATCAATCTGCAGGCTTTATTCAGGGTTAAGTGAATTTTTTGAGTGCAGTCGTGTCGGCAGCACCATAGACCATAGTCTACAAGGGACAATATGGAAGACGTAACAGCGAGCCGGAGCGCATTTGGGGGAAGGCAGGTTCTATGGCGGAAGAGGA
Organism: Neoceratodus forsteri; assembly: GCA_016271365.2. Taxonomy (NCBI): domain Eukaryota; kingdom Metazoa; phylum Chordata; order Ceratodontiformes; family Ceratodontidae; genus Neoceratodus; species Neoceratodus forsteri. Next base: position 1,809,498,550 of record CM057449.1, read on the forward strand.
TGCCAAGCCGTGTGTTAGTGGTGGATGTTAGGGCATCAATGTGGTTGTGAAATGTGAGGGCTGAGTCGAAGGTAACCCCAAGGTATTTGTAGGAGCAGACTTGTTCCAGTGGCTGTTTGGTACTAGGAAGGATATAGAGTGGGTGGTTGCTAGCTTTGTTTTGGGGGTGGGAAAAGAGCATAGCTTTGGTTTTTAAGATTGATGATGAGTCTCGCTCCTTAAACCAGGCTTCATTGTTAGAAAGACTGCTGTAGGGTGTCCTGAAGGAGGCAGGATTGCGGTGGGTGGCAAAAGGACAGAGTCATCTGCATACAGGAGAATTTTGCCAGGGCATGCACTGGGCAGGGTGTTCAGATAGAGTGAGAAGAGGGGCCCAGGATGGAGCCTTGGTGGACCCAGAGTAGATGGGACAGGTATCAGAGAGTATCCCATTGATTTTTACTGTGATACCGGACCAGCTGCTAAATAGCTTGTGCACCATGCTAGGGGCCAGCCGAGAGACCAGTGGCAGAGAGCATTCAGCAGAAGAGGGTGGGAGATGGTGTCGAAAGCTTTTGAGAGGTCGATGAACACTGCACCAACTAGGAGATGGTATCCAGGGAGGAGTGTAGGAAGTTGGAGAATTCAATAAGGGCAGTGCTGGTACTGTGACCAACCACGGAAGCTATGTACTCTGGGCATAAGATGTTATGCTTAGCCAGATAATCAGTGATTTGAATGGCCACCACTTTCCAAGAAGCTTTAGGGGGATGGAGATTGGCTGGTAGTTGTTGGCCAATGACCTGTCACCCCCTTTATGAATTGGTGTGATAATGGCTGTTTTCCAAGCCGTGGGAAATTGTCCCAGGCAGAGCGATCGGTTAATTAGGCTGGTGAGTGGGGCAAGGACTTCATCTAGCACCAGCCTCAGGATACTGGGGTCCAGTGAGTCACTGCCGGGACTGTTGCTATTCAAAGCTTTGATTAGGATGGGTCTGGCTTCCCGGGCAGAAATCTTGCGCAGGTGGAAGCTGGGGTGCTGGAGGACAGGGGGAGGTTGGTTGGGGGGGAGGGTCAAAGAAATTACTAGGGAGGACTGAGCTCAGGTCAGTGAAAGTGGTGTTGAGCCAGTTAGCTATGGTGGAAGGCTCGGTGGTGGTAGTGCCATTGCTAGTGAGCTGGGATGGAGCAGGGGAGTGTGATTTTCCATTTAGTTGTTTAATATTATCCCAGAAAGTCTGGGCCAAGCCCCAGGAGGAGGTAAGGGTGGCCTGGTAATGGTCGGCCTTGGCTTTCCGGACGGCCCAAGAGCACTTATTCCGGGCTGCATTGTAAGCTTGCCTATCAGACAGCCGACCTGTTTCAGTGGCAAGGTGCCAGAGGTTATCCAGATTTCTTAGTAATTGTAGAAGGGCAGGGCTAACCCAGGGTGCATTCTGCTTTTTGGAACGGATTTTGGTGAAGGGTGCAAAGAGATCACAAGCCATGTTGAAGGTGTGTGTGAAGAAGGCGAGGGCAGTGTCATTGTCTGTTGCACGATGAATGGGGGACCAGTTTGTCTGGGTGAGGAACAGTTTAAGTTTTTGCAGCCCACCAGGGCGGAGGCGCCTGCGGAGGGTGGTTTGGGATTGGGGACTGCCCAATGAAATAGGATAGGGGAGTGGTCGCTTAGGGAATCTGGTAGGCCCTGGATGTTTTGGATTTTTTGGGGTCGGTTGGTGATAACATCCAGAAGGGTGCTGGTTCCTCTCTTAGGGTTTATTCTAGTGGGCTGGGTGACGAGTTGTGTCAGGTCTTGGGCGGCAAATGAGTCTCTAATTGTGGAAGAGGAGGTGCTGAGCCAATTTACGTTAAGGTCCCCAACTAGGATTTGTTCCGCCTTATGGTGGAGGGAGGCCAGATAGTTGGTTAAAGATACCAGGGCTGGGTGCTGGTTCTTTGAGAGCGTAAGCAGTGGTGAGATGGAGGAGGCCCTAGAGGGTCCGAGGTGAGTTTGAGGTAGAGCCTGGGCCCCATTTACAAGGGCAGGGGTGAGGCAGCGTGCCCAAGTATTGTGTCTCTAGTGTGAGTGCACAGCCTCCCCCTCGTTTGCCTACTCGGTCCTCCCGGTATAAGGTATAGCCTGGGAGGGAGACAAATGAGTCAGGGGTGGATTTGGACAGCCAGGTTTCAACCAGGGCTATGATGTCTGGTTGATGAGCCTTGGCCCAGCACTGTAGGGCATCAAATTTCTTCAGCAGGCTGCATATGTTCATGGAGGCTATTTGGAGACCAGTGGGCCGAGTAGGTGGGTGGGAGGGCAGGGCCTGGGTTGGGATGTATGTTCCCTGTTAGGAGTAGAGGAGGAGAAGTGCTCTGGTCAGAGGTGGCAGAAGGAGAGTTTCCTGGGGCGATAGGAAGAGAAAGGGGTTTTCGTAGCACAGGGGTGGGTAGGGCAGCACAGGCAGAGAAGGCTTGCGTGATCAGATGCCCAAGGGAGCGGGGGGGGGGAGAGGAAAGGTAATGTCTGGATAGGGGGTGAGGTGCAGAGGAGCATATGGGGTGTGTGAAGGAGGAGGGAGGGGGAGGAGCAGCAGTGGTAAAGGAGGAGGTGAGGGCAGGATGGTAGGTAGGAGCACTGGAGTAGTGAGGCTGAGGGTTAACAGGGACAATAGGGTTGGTGGAAGGCAAAAGGAGGAGGAGGAGAAGAGAGAGGCTGGCGAGCAGGGGGTGCACATGCATAATTGGTAAAGGTGAGAGAGCTGAAGTGAAGATAGATGGGGGAACTAGGATGATAGAGGGGGAGATGGTAGTGAAAGGTCACCTCTAAGTGTAGTTGCCGCTTTGGTACAGTGGCAGAGCTGGTGCCTGAGGTGCACAGGGCACTAGGTTCAAGACTTGCCCAGGGTAGCAGGAAGGACCCCAGACAGTGGCTGTAGCAGCAGGGGGCTGGGCTCAAGGTCTGCAGAAACAATCAGACAACAATTTAGCAGTGTCTGAGGGTTAGAGGGTTTTTTAGAGTTTGAAATCCTGCACAAATAATAGACAGGTGTGCTAGCTGAGTGGTGGAACTGCTGACTAAGACAGTGAGGGTGCAGCGAATTCAGCGTGGTCCGTGGCAAAGAAAGGTGTTTATAGGCCCGGCTCTGCGATGCGACAGACGCAGACCTCTCTGCGAACAGACATCGGGGAAATGTTGAAGAGAATGGGCGATCCCACCTTAATGAACAAGGATGCTCCCCATCTAAAACAAATGCAGGAATTGGAAGCAGCGGAGGCTCTCTCTCGTGCGCATTCTGCGAATACCTGAAAAGACTGGTCGGTCATTGGAAGACATGACAGGAGCTTCCCCTTGAGGTTTGAGACCTGTGGTGGCTCGCCCCATCACGAATTGAGAGACTTAAAGGCCCTAGAGATTCTGGGCATGTATATTTTATCTGGACTGTTTTATCTGCCCCCATTTCTCCAAGGCAGCGGGCTCCACAGTGAGTAAAATAATTAAAGACGACGACTGGAGCTTGACATTTTATTCAGACCCCCCTTCATATTTTCTATTATTTAATAATCTCTTTCAAAGTGCTTAAAACTAGAGATAAACTGAAAGCTGCTAAGTTTCGCGAGGGCTTAAAAGTACTGACAGGGGAGGATTACCCTGAGAAGAGGGGGTACAATTTTACTCTATTCGATCCCACTATATATGGCATAGAGAAAGAGAACAGTTCAGTAAATGGTTTGTGGATTTGCTGTGGGGAGGGGAGGTGATGATGGTACAGCTGGGAGGAAATAGACGTGCTCATTTGGACTCACTTCCTTTTCTTTTAGTAATGCATCTCGTTATAAGCTATCCATATGATGCATAAATTACCAAGTAAGAGGCCAGATAGGGCTCTGCGTGTTTGGGTACATACAATCAGAATGCCTTTAAGTATTGCCCTCAGAGCATTTGATATAACGATATAGTTCAGCTAATAATCTGTTGTTCAGACTATTCCCCTGCGAGAACACACTCGCTGACAGGAGGGATACACTCCTGTCCCAGAATCTTATGGGTGGGGCTCTGAGGGGATTAGGGGAAACGCCCTAGGCCAGGTCAGAATGGTGCGTGGGGGACTGGGCCTTGTGCTCCATACAAGCTAGTCTGAGCGGATCTCCACCACTGTGGTGATCGGTTGGCTAGCGAAATGGGAGCACAATTGGGGCTGCTCACCCCTTTACCCTTCAAATCACTGAGGGGAGGGAAACACCATGAGGAAACTGCAGTTTGATAGAATACCTCTTATGAAGGGGAAATGCAATACTGGGGTACCTGGAACCGAAAGGATTCCTTAACTAGGAAAGGAATACCATGGACAATAAGGACATGGCAGAAGCATTAACATCGGGGCAAGATGTGGGCATACAAGGTGGTGAGGTAATTTTACCTCCCTTTCATATGCCTGTTGTGTGAGCTTGGGTGTTTGGGCGTTGTGCACGGTGGTTGTTCCTGCCTTCCCACCTCCTCTTTGTTTTTTTTATTTAATCCCTGACAGAAGGGGAAGGGAACATATTCCTGAGAACATCAGGATCCCTTGGAGTTCACTCATTGAACCTCGGAGTGCTCCTCACTGTTCTGTTATTGCAGACACTCCTTCTCTAGGCTCTCCTTGGAAGTCATCTATAAGTATTAAGGGAAACCAGGTAGAGAGGAATCTCTGCTGACGTAACCCAGCATTAAATTTCAACTCTCGGCTCGAAGAAATATGAAGCTGGAGAAAATGGTTTACTGTTATAAAATAGTTATGAGTTACTTTTACTGTTATTACTGTTTTAGAAAAATTCTGCAGTGTACGCAGGTAGATAAAATGCCAGGACAGAGGGACTACAGGCTTTGGGAACAGAATGATGCTTCTAACTGGCTAGATAATGGCTAGTAATGCTACAAAATCTCTTTCCTTAAATGTAAACGGGTCTTCAAGCCCCGTAAAGAGGAAAAGGATTCAAAACTTTCTAGCATCTCAGGGCTGTGCGGGTGTTTTTCTACAGGAGACCCATCTTCCCCAAAGAGAGACCCAAAAACTTAAATGTAAATCATTCCCGGAGATATATGCATCTTCTCTCCCAGATGGCAGAAAGAGGGGTGTGGCGATCCTGCTGTCAGCTAAACTGCGCTTCCAACAACAGAGGTGATAAGAGGACCCAGAAGCTAGGTTTATCATGGTGGTAGGGACCATCCAAGATACACTGGTAACCTTAGTTAACGTATATATTCCCCCAGGGTCCTCATTCCGAATTTACTCTAATATCCTTCAGATGGTGGCAGAAAGGGCTAGGGGGTGTTAATCATGGGAGGTGATTGGAACATAGTTCTAAATAGAGCCTTGGACTCAACCTCCAAGATCCCGAAGCTAGACGTAGCTAAAGCTAGATCTCTTAGAACTCAATTGCAGCAGATGGGTTTATGTGACATATGGAGAGAGAAATACCCCAAAGCTCGGGAATACACATGCTTCTCTCCCAGATTTAAGGTCTTCTCTAGGTTAGACATATTTTACTTTCCAGAGGGACTTGAATAGATTTAAATCTATGTGGGTAGGAACAACAATCCTTTCCGATCATAGCCCCGTACTTATGGAGGTGGAGCTGGGGCTGACTAAACAGGCAACACATTGGAGACCGAATGTTTCTATTTTGCAAGATAAAGGGATCATGAAGGAAATTAGAGACTTCATGCAGATTACAATAACCAAAAATATGAAACAAGAAGTTTCTCCACAAATTTTGTGGGATACTATTAAAGCTTCACTCAGAGGTAAAATAATTGCAATAACATCCCCCAAAAAATTAGAATTAAAATAAACCCAACAGAAATTAATAACACAAATCAAAGAACTCGAAACAGCCCAGAAGATTAAATGGGAAGAAATCAGGGAAAAGGACTTACAGAAATGTAGGGAGTTGCTTCACAATCTTCAGAAATTAGAAGTAAAAAAGCCCTACTCTACCTAAAACAAAAATATTATGAAGGCGGGTCCTGAGGTACTAAACTATTGGCATACAGACTGCGACACTTTGCAACCAAAGCTGTTATAACTAAAATAACCTCGCCCAGTACTGGCCAACTTGTCAGACAGACGTCCCAGATCGCTGACTCATTTGTAGAGTATTATTCTAACTTATATAGGACAATGGAGAAAACCTCCAAACAAGACAAACTTAGTTATCTAAACTCCATCCCCCTCCCCACTCTGCCCCCGGGATTTAGCTCAAACCTTAATGAGGCTCATCACTCAAGAGGAAATCTCCCTTATAATCAAGAAGCTTAAAATGGCCAAATGCCCAGGACTGGATGGATTTGGACCAGAGTTTTACAAAATTTTAGCCCCAGAGATTGTACCCCTTCTCCACAAGGCTTTTTCGGATATTTGGGCAAGGGAGGAACCCCCTCCCCCTTCCTGGCAGTATGCCACTATCACGATTTTACATAAGGAAGGCAAAGACCCCACAAAATGTGAATCCTACCGACCTATATCCTCACTGAACCAGGACTACAAAATATTTACTTTAATAGCAGCTGCAAGAATTAACCCCCTTCTTCCAGACTTGGTCCATTCGGACCAATCAGGTTTTGTGATGGGCAGGCAGGCACCTGACAGTGTACGTTCGGCCTTGAGCATAATAGACAAGATCCAATGAACACGGACCTCCTCCTGTATATTGAGTTTAGACGCCAAAAAGGCCTTTGATAAGGTCTCATGGGACTTCCTGTTTTTGACCCTTTAACACAGGAGATTCCCTAAACAACTTATAGGGATTATAAGATCCCTATATACAGGACCACAGGCTTACGTCAGAGTAAATGGTGGGCTGTCCAGAAGATTCTCCCTAGGTAGAGGAACCCGCCAGGGTTGTCCCCTCTCCCCTCTTCTTTTTGCACTATATATTGAACACCTAGCGGAGGCCATTAGAAGGACTCGGGAGGTAGAGGGAATAGAAGTAGGAGGGACCCAAAAGAAAATTTTATTATAAGTGGATGACGTATTGTTGACACGTTCCCAACCACATAAATCTATAGAACAAGCATGGTCCATTTTGGAAAGCTTTGGGAAGCATTCAGGCTACTCCCTCAATAAATTAAAAACAGAGGTCCTGAGCTTTTTCTTTAAACCCCCGGAGGACATCCGCAGGCTTTTGCCCCTAAATTGGACAACTGAAGGGATGAAATATCTGGGAGTGCAGTTGAACAAACACCCATCCAAATTGTTCAAAGTGAATTACAACCCCTTAATCAACTCTCTGTTAAGAGAGACGTTGAGAAATGGTCCTTAATTAACTTGCCTATGTACGCAAGAATCCAAGCCATAACTATGAATGTACTACCTAAATTCTTATACCCATTTCAATGCATACCCCTGTTTATTCATAAGTATGTGCTTGAGGACTGGAATTGGATGATCTCTAGATTCATTTGGTTGAATAAAAGACCAAGAATCAAACTTAAAACTTTACAGATGCGGAGAGAGGAGGGGAGCAGATCTCTACCAGACCTGGAAGATTATTTTTTAGCGGTGCAGTTAAAACAGTGTCTTCAGTGGTCTGGTCCCAGCTCCACCTCGGGCTGGAGGGAAATGGAGAGAGTGGAGGAAGAGGGAGATGGGAGGCTTCCCTTTGAGGATCGGGTGGTCACCCCACAGCTGACTCGCCACCACCCCATTCCTAAACTGAACTCAGTAGGAGAAACCCTCCAAGCGGTTCACGGATTGTGGCAAAAGTACAAATTGCTTCCAATATTATGGCCCTTCAGAAGACTGGCCTGGGTGGAAGACTTCCATCCGAACCGCCTCGACCTCACTCACAAACAGTGGAATAGGTTAGCCTTTCGTACCTGGGACAGTTCGTGCAAGGAGCCTCCATCTTGCAGTTGCCGCAGCCACTTCGAAGAGTGGGGTTATTCTAGATGCCCTACAGGGGGCATGCCTTAGACAACTAGTATTGGAGCCCACTCGAGAGGGAACAATCTTAGACCTGGTTCTCTCAAATGGAGATGGAGAGGATCACAGATGTAGAAGTGGGTAGCCATCTGGCAACTAGTGACCATCGAACAGTATGGTTCACAATAAACACAGCAATAGAGTCAAGCCATACAAAGGCAAAGGTACTGGACTTTAGGAGGCTGACTTTGCAAAATAATTGAGTGCCTAAGGAATGCACTAGCAAATGGACAGGAAGGAGGTGGAAGAACAATGGGGAATAATAAAACTGCCATCACAGAGGCAACAAGCCTTTGTGTGAAGCAAATAAACAAAACTAAACTATGAAAACCACTATGGTTCTCAAAGGAGGTGGCAGTGAAGGTTCAAGAGAAAAAGAAAGCTTTCACAAAGTACAAGGAATCACAGAAGGGCAGGACAGAGAACTGTATCAGTTAAAGCAAAAGGAAGCTGGGAAGGCAGTCAGAACAGCGAAGGCCCAAACCGAGGAAAAGATAGCCAACTCAGTTAAGAAGGGGATAAAACCTTTATAGGTACATCAGGAGCGAAGAAGACCAAGGGAGGATAGTGAGGCTTAATAAAGAGGGGGTGGGGGTGGGCAGAGGAGACTGTGAAAAGGCAGAGATACTAAACAAATATTTTTGCTCAGTATTTACAAAGGAAGAGGGGGGATACCTAGAACAAACAGTAGAAACACACTGGATACAGAAGTTGATACCAGCCCATTTACAGAAGAAAGGGTTCTGAAAGAACTCTTAAAACTGAAGGTGGACAAAGCAATGGGGCCTGATGGGATTCATCCCAGAATTCTAAAAGAACTAAGGGTAGAATTAGTGACACCACTGACTACCCTGTTTAACAAATCATGGGAGGATGGGGTGATACCGAGGACTGGAGGAGGGCAGATGTGATTCCCTTCACAAAAGTGGGAGCAAGGCAGAAGCAGGAAACTACAGACCTGTTAGTTTAACCTCAGTGGTAGGAAAATGATGGAATCACTTCTGAAGGAAAGAATTGTTGAGTATCTAAAGGCCAGAGGGGCACAGGACCCAAGGCAGCATGGATTCACAGCAGGAAGGTCATGCCAGACAAACCTGACAGATTTCTTTGACTGGGTGACCAAAGTAGTAGATCAGGGAGGGGCTGTGGACATGGCCTACCTAGACTTTAGCAGGCATCTGACCCAGTCCCACAAAGATTAATATACAAGTTAGCTAGCCTGGGAGTGGGTCCCAAGATGACAGCCTAGGTAAAAAATTGGCTGGAAAATAGGACACAGAGTAATAGTAAATGGAGTCACTCTGATGAAGGGGGTTACTAGTGGGGTACGCAGGGTTCAGTATTGATTGAGTCCTCTTCAATGTCTTTATAAGCGACATTGCAGAGGGACTGGAAGGAAAAGTATGTCTCTTTGCAGACGACACAAAGATCTGCAACAGAATTGATGCACAAGGTGGGGTGGAAAGGATGAACAGGGACTTGGCAAGGTTAGAGGAATGGTCAAATGTATGGCAGCTTAGATTCAATGCTAAGAAGTGCAAGGTAATGCACCTGGGAAACAAAAACCAGGGAAGAGTACACAATGGGGTGAGATACTAACAACAACAAAATGAAAGGGACCTGGGGTAGTCATATCAGATGATCTAAAGGTGGGCAAGCAATGTGAGAGGCAGCAATGAGGGCTGGGAGGATATTGGGATGCATAGGAGAGGCATCACCAGTAGAAAACAGGAAGTTATTATCCCTCTGTACAGACAGCTGGTCAGACCCCATCTGGAGTACTGCGTGCAGTTCTGGAGACCCAGTCTTGCAAAGACAGACAGGATGGAAGCTGTCGAGGAGGGCAACTAAAATGGTGCAGGGTCTGCACGGAAGACATATGAAGAGAGACTGAAGGAGCTTAATATGTATAGCCTTGAGGAAAGGAGGTGGGGGGGACATGATAGAAACTTTCAAGTACCTCAAGGAATCAAAGTCAAGAGGGTAGCATCTTTCAAAAAAGAGGTGTGCAAGAACAAGGGGCACAATTTGAAGATGGGGGGGCGTCAGAGGTAATTTAAGGAAGTATTTTTCACAGAGAGGTTGTGGATCCATGGGCGGCCTTCCGGAGGTCGTGGAGTCAAAAACAGTGGTGGAATTCAAGCATGCATGGGACAGTCATAAGGCAATTCTAGGGGATGGGGGTAGGAAGAAGTAGGCTGCTGGTTAACTAGGATCTGCAGCTTATCCAGTAGGCAGGGAAATGGGCAGACTGGGTGGGCCAAGCGGTCCTTATCTGCCGTCAAATTCTATGTTTCTTGCTGGGAGGAGCTTATTTTTCTGTGTGAAAGCAGCACACATGCTGCGTGGTCTGCATCAGGTATGCAGATGCCACGGGACACCAGTTCATGTACCACATGACTGGGAGAGAGGGATGCGACTAGGCACCAGTGATGGCAGTACACATGGCATGGTGCAGTCACAGCAGTGAAAATGGCGCAGCACAAGGTGCACAGTGCAGTGACAGCCAAACCTGTGAAACAGTTCAGTGATGGCAGGTCATGTGGCACAGCACAATGACAGCAGTGCATGTGGCACAGTGCAGTGATGGCACGGCACAGTGCAGTAACAGCAATGCACACAGCACACCGTAGTGGTGGTTGTGCCCATGGTGCAGCTCAGTAATGACAAGCCAGGAGGTGCAGAACGTGACAACAGACCACGTGGCACACTGCGGTGTCCGCTGTGCACATGGTACTGCACTGTGGCAGCAGTACATTATTTTTATTTTATTTTGACTTTTGATAACCGGGTAGGCCCAACTGAGATAAAAATATCCCTTTTTCAGGGGTAACCCGGGGAAATACAATTCCAGTAGTACAAACGAGTATGCTGCTACTCAAAGTCGGTGTACAGAGTAACATTAAATTAACACACTGGGTTAACAGTAGATAAGTACAGAGAGTGATCAACAGGATTAGAGTTTAATTTAGTGCCATGGTCAGTGATGTGAAGTGAGAAAGGTAAGGGGACACCAGACAGTCCGTAAGTGCAGTGATCCCAGATATATGTAGACGTAGCAGGTGAGGAGGGTAGGGAGACGGAGGAGTGGAATTTGGGGGGGGGGTGATGTAGGGGGGCTGGATAGGGTGCAATGAAACAAAGAGCAAGGGGTTAGAACTTTGTAACAGGTGGGGAAAAGAAGAGATCTTTAAAGCATTTTCTGAAATGGGGAAGGAATGTGCAGGATAGTAGTCCATGTGGGAGATTGTTCCAATTTTGTGGTGAAAGAAAGGCGAAGATCTCCTGCCTATGGCAAGACAGGTCTTGGGTAGGCTTAGAATGGGTAGGTGGGAGGAGCCAAGGGTTCTGGGGGCTGTATTTCAGTGTCAGCAGACTAGCAAGGCTAGGTGGGGAGGGAAGGTGGACAAGTTTAAAGGTAGTACAAAGTAGGGGAAAGTCCAGTTTCGCCTCGAAGGATGGTCATCCTAGGGTGTAAAGGACATCGCAGTGGTGTGTTCGAGCAGGCAGTGAAGCTGCGAATCGTGCAATCTGGTGGCAAGTTTGCTTCAGTTTAGCCTGGGTATTTTGTGGTGGCATGAAGTAAGGGGCCCTTTACAAACAAAAAAAAAAACCAATATACACAAGACACGGGAGTGGAGTTGTGGACGCAAGAGTTCTCCGAAAAGGAGGGGTCAGGTAAAGAGCAATTTGATATAGGAGGCCCAGTTTTTGATGTGTGGACTTCGTAATTCGTTGCACACGTGCTTAGAGGGAGAGGTTTTCATCAAGGGTTAGTCCTAGGTATTTAAAGGAGTCGACTCAGAGTGCCGAACCTATAGAGGAGTGGATAACAAGGGGCTGCTGTGTGGACAGGTCGAGGGAGGAGTGGCGGAACAGCATGGTTTTAGTTTTATTGGTGTTGAGCACCAATAGGTTTCATTTGAACCATGCTTCGAGTGCTCAGAAGTCTTTCTGAAGGTCAGACCTGATGGAGGAGATGCAGTGGTCTGATCTGTACAGTATAGCATCATCCGCGTAGAGTTGCACCTTTGCACCGCCGCAGTTACTAGGTAACTCATTAAGGAAAATTGAGACAAGAAGCGGACCCAGGATGGACCCCTGGGGAACCCCATCCGTGATGTGTGCCAGGGGAGAGGCAACGCCATCTCATATGACACACTGAAGCCGATTAGACAGGTAATTGGTAAACCAAGACAGGGTGTGGGAGTCGAGACCTAGTCTGTTGAGTTTTAATAAGAGTAACTGGTGATTTTCAAGGGCAAATGCCTTTGTGAAAAATCGACAAAAACAGCCCCAGTAGCACATCTGTGTTCCATAGCCTGGTAGATATCAGCAGTAACCCCAATGAGAGCAGATTCTGTCCCATGTAGTTTCCGGAAACCATGTTGTGAGATGTTTAGGGCATTTGTCAATTCTAGGAAGGAGTATAGCTGGTTATAGAGTATTCTTTCTTGAATTTTTGCCAGGAGACACAGTATGGATATTGGTCTATAGTCGTCAGTCTGGTTGGGTGGGCCGCTCTTCAGGATAGGGACCACTATTGCTGTTTTTCACTTGTCAGGTATGGTATGAGTGAGGAAGGATCTACTGATTAACAGAGAGACAGGAAAAGTGACTGCAGAGGCGCCAAGCTTTAGAAATTTGGGAGGAAGGAAGTCGTGGCCTGGTGAACTGTCCAGGACATGTTGCACTGGGCTGTTGGCACTGCACTGTGTCACACACAATAGTGTTGCCCCACTGTAGTATGTGCTCTGCCAATACCAAAGCGGTGCCACGTTCAGTACAGACACCTCAATGTACCACATGCAGTGCTGACACAGCACTGTGCTAGTTGCAGGGCTGACACTTTGCAGTGCCATGTGCACTGCCACAAGTCACTGTGCCACATGCTGCGCAGAGATCCCATTGTATTATGTGACAGACTGTGTTGTACTACATACACTGCCGGCACTGCACTGTATCATGCCATCAGTGAGCTGTGCCACTGACACTGCTGGCTCTTCACTGTGCCATGTGCAATGCCAACCCAACACTGCCCAGAGACACACAGGCATCCAAAAGCCCCAATGGCATGTTCCCCCAACACCCTTGCTCCCTCTGCGTACCCTTCAAGACCCATCCTCTTTCCATAGTTCCCCACCACCTCGACTCTCGCTCCCTCCATGGCCAACCAGAACCTCTCTCCTCGACCCACCAGACATACCTCCTTCCGAAGGTATCCCCCCCCACCTCACACCCAACCTACCAAAGAGCTTACTCCTCAGCCCCCTGGACTCCCTTCCCTCCCAGTTGCCCAGACATCTCACTCTCTGGGCACCTGGACACCCCTCCCTCCTGTACCACCCCAACACCCACCATACTCCTTTGGCCCCCTGAACACCTCCTCCCTCCTGGCCCTCAGGACACCCACCATACAACACTATACATCCCCACTCATGGAGCTGCTGCAGCTTCACCTTCAGTCTACCACCCATCACTGACCTCTAGCTCAAGATGCCCACCCCCCCGTGCACTAGCCACAGGCTCCTGAGGCCCATGCTGCCTTGGCAACATGCTCACTGCCCTCCCACACCATGGCGGCAGGTTCCATGGCATCCTTTTTTGCAACACTTGCAGCTGGATTCCAAATCCCACTCAGTACTGGGTCCTCACACCAAGCCCTGGCATCTGGTTTGTCCCTCCACCTCATGCTCTTACTGTACGAGTGGCACAGCACAATGTCGGCATGGGACAGGGTACAGCAATGTTGACAGTGCAGTGTCAGGAGTGCACGTGGTATGGTGCAGTGTGGTTAGTGCACGAGTCAGTTTGCAATGTTGGCACCACACATGGCACTATGCAATGTCAGCAGTGTACTTGGCACCATGCAGTGTCAGTACTGCTGGTGGTATAGTATAATGTCATTACACGACTCTGTGCACCGTTGGTACTGCACGTGGCATTGTGCAGTGTCGGCAGTGCACACAGCAGTGTGGATGTGTGTGTGTGTGTGTGTGTGTGTGGAACAGTGCAGTGCATTACACGTGAAGCAGTGTTTGAGTATCACTGCACACAGTTAGCATTGCACATGGCACAGTGCCGTGTCGGCATCCCAAGTGGCTCTTTACACAGGGAGCCTGCAACCTCCAAATCCTCCCCACTCTTGGGAGTGCACCAAACTTCCCATGGAGGAGCTTGCAACCCCACTCCCTAAGCAAGGGCCTGCACCCACCTCCCTACTCAGGGGCCTGAACGCCCTCCTGACGCAGGGCATGCACCTCCCTACACAGGGCTTCCGCCAACCTTCTGGGCCCCAGTGGTGGCAGCGCATGTGGAACAGCATAGTGACAACAGTTAATGTGGCACAGTACAGTAATAGCAGTGCACAAGGCACAATGCAGCGTTGGCAGCACATGGTGCACTACGCCGTGACAGCCACACATATGAGACAGTTCATGACGCAGCTCAGTAACATCAGTGCAACTGGCACTGCATAGTGATGGCCATGCCCATGGTACAGCTCAGCAATGACAAACGTGTTACAGAACAGTGATGGCAGACCATGTGGCACACTGCCGTGTCCGCTGTGCACATGGTACTGCACTGTGCTGTGTTATACTCAGTGGTGTTGCTGCCCTGTGGTGTGTGCTCTGTCAACACTGTGCAGTGCCACCAGCACTGTGCCAGGCTGCCACTTCACTATGCCATGTGCAGCTCCAACACAACACTGCCATATGGCATACTGCCACTGTGCTGTACCATGGTGATGCCGATACCACACTTTGCCACATGCAATGCACACACTGCACTGTGTCACGTGTGACACCAACATTGTGCTGTGCCACCCAGGGCTCCAGATAAGATTTTTTCAGAGTGAGTACTGTAAGTCTCAGTTTTGAGCAGAAGTAAGTAAAATCAAATTTTGATACAAATAAAATATGGTAAGGACTGCACATTAAAATGCTACCAAAAAATTAATGTGCGTCATTTGTCTTCATTTATTATTTTGTTTTTGCCACATATTGGCTGGTGAAATTATTTAAAAGTGCAGCTGACCACCTCAGGATTGAACTTTACCATCCCGTCGGCTCAGCGGTAGAGCTTCTGCTTGTGACTCCAACATTCCTAGTTTGGAAGAGAGTCACTGATGTCAGAGGGTTGGCTGGCTGGAGGAAGATCAGGACTGACTACTCTCCTCGGGGGCAGGCAGAGGAGAGCAGCTTCTAGCGTGTGACTGACCTGTGGAGACCTGGCATCTGACAGCGACTGACTGAGATCTTCACGTGTGTGCCAGATATCTGGTGCTCTGCACAGCACTATGTCATGGCATCCCACGCCTTCCTGGGGGACAGAAGAGAAATAAAAATTAAAAAAAAATAAATCTGCCTATGTAGGAGGATGTCCGCCCTCCACCAGACCACATGCAGCCAACCGAGGCACTCCCCCCAGATCACAAACCAGTCTCCATTCGTGGAGAGGCACCTCCCTGGCATCTTTCCCGGGTGGGGGTAAGCCAGGGTGCACACTGCTGGGGTGGGTAAGTCCTGAGAGACAGTGGGCAGCAGATAGTTCTTCCCCAAAATGTGTTTTTATAAAAGTTGCACTTTGCAGCTCATTAGGTTCTGCATGATTGTTTTTCCACAGTGGTTCATATCCTCAGCAGGATAATTTGTGTGTGTGTGTGTGTGTGTGTGTGTGTGTGTGTGTGTGTGTGTGTGTGTGTGAATTCTCACTCCTGTCCCTCTCCCACAGACCGGCACCTGCCTCCCCAGAAGCCTGCATCACGGAAGGGCACCATGATGGATTCCCTCCATGGTGGGGTCAGGGAGGAAGGGCCACCCCAAAAAAAAAAAAAAAACAAAACAAAAAAACAAACAAAAACAGCCTAGTTCAGACAGTGGTGGTCAGGGTGGCAGCGCAGGTCCACAGACAAAAGTGTTGTCTCTGGAGTCTCCCAGAGTAAAATCTCTTCACTTTGGCATAATTTCACCATGCTCAGTAAAGACATGAAACTTTAATAATGATCCTACCATCTCCCCCCCCCCCACGCTATGTTTACCCACACCACCCAGAGTTCTGTTCTCTCAGTGATGTGAGGAGGCGAACAGGGGAATACAGCTCCATGGAGAGTGTGTGAAATGGGAACCTCTTTTGTGTGTGTAGAAATACAAAATCTCATGTGCCTTTGTCCGATGTCTCTTTTTTTTGGTCAAGTATCTGTTTGCTTGAACAGCTGCCATAGCGAGCATGTACTGTGACACCATGCTGTGCAAAGTATGATGCCAATACCACACTGTGCCACATGTACTGCGATGCCGCTCTAGGCCACGTGCACCACTGACACCATGCTTTGCCACACACATTGCCAACACTTCTGTGCCAAGTGTGATGCTGACACCACATGGTGCCACGTGCACAGGGTACAGTTCAGCATTATGATGGCACTGCACATGGCACAGTGCAGTGCTGGCAGTGCACATGGCACAGAAAAGTTATCAGCAATGCATGTGGCACTGGGAGCACGGGCACTGTAACACTGCAACATAAAGAAGGAAAAAACAGTAAGATTATTACAAAGTTTTGGGCCCCCATATTCAAAGGGGTCAGTATACGCGGCACATCTAAATGTACCACCCAAACAATGCACTGACGTAACCTGATGGGATATTCATGCAAGATGCAAGATCACAACAGATTGCACATCCTGCTTGAATACTGGACCCTGACGGCCGGCGCAAAGGGGGGGTGGCCACCAATTCCACCAGCGCATCTAGGGGCTGGGATGAAGACTGCCAATGGGGTATGCGCAGTGCATCACAGATGCGCCATGCCCCAAAGGAGACATTCAGCTGGAAAATGCAAATGAGCTCACTGGGAATGCATGGCACAAACAGGCCACATGCGTGCCCATTATGGGTTCATTTTGCCCCAGCCTCGTTCCTCAATCTCCATGATAGTAACAAACCCCACTTTTTCATAGTGTAGAGTCCCCCCTTCCAGCCCCACACCCAATGCTCAAATGTACATAATCCCCACTTTTCGCCCTGTATCCGTATGCCCATAAAAGTTAAAAAAAAAAAAAAAAAAGCCATGTTTCCACAGTGTAGTGGAAATCTCACCTCATCCACAATCGCACCGCACAGATGGGTGGCCTCAGTCCAAGATCCCCGATTGTATTACAATCCTATGAGACACCCATTTCCATATTGTAGTGGCCCCCCACCCCAGCAGGACCCCCTCCCCGTACCGGTGAATGGCACAGCTGTCCACATACTGCCATGTCCAGCCGCCGAATAACTGGGTTGTGAGCTCACTCGTACTATGTATAGTAGGAGCTCGCAACACGATCAATCGGCGGCTGGCCGTGGCAGGGTGTGGAAGGCTGTGCCAGTCACCGGTGTGAGTTGGGCTGGTTTGGGGAGGGGTACTGCCTACCAGGGTGGGGCCACTACACCATGGAAACTGGTGCGACACAAGATCAATACGATTTTTTGGGGGATTCTGAACCAGGGCTGCCAGCCTGTGCGGTGCGATCGTTAATGGGGCAGGGATCCACTACACTATAGAAACTTTTTTTCCTTGTTACTTTCTATGGCCATTGGGGTATGGGGCTGGGGGGGCCCTACACTATGGAACAGTGGGGTTATATGTACTTTTATGAGCATTGGGGAACTGGACCTGGGGGTACCACTGGGCTATGAAGGCTGGCAGGCTGCTGTACTCCTGTCTGCATTACCACAGTTTGCCTGTGGATGTCCAGCAGCTTAGGCATGCTTTTTCCATGCCTAATTTTGCGCCGCTCATTTCAGGCACTTGGGCGGCCCGCCCATCTTTTCTGAACAGTCCCTTAGGCGGAATATTCATGGGCACGGCCCCCTCTACTTTGGCCACATACATTATTTTTGAGCCATGGCCCAAAACAATTTGGGCAGCCCCTCTACCCCTTTTGAATATAGCAGTTTGGAGCATATTTTGAAATGGGTGGCTCACCTACATTATTTTCCGAGATGCACCGCCCATCTCCTTAGAAAATGTGGGCCCGTGTCTTTACTGAGCATGGTAAAATTATGCCGAAATGAAGAGGCTTTACTTCTGGAGACAAAGCCTTGCTGCAACAGTAGCAGCAGCACAAAGTTAAGCCCTTTTAATAGCTTGGGGAATAATCCTGTAAGTGAAGCCGGCAGACCGATCAAAATCATAACAAGCATTTGTCAATGGCGAATGTTTGAACAAATTTTTTCATTTTACTTTGACATCAACTTTTGAAGATACTTAGGATTTGCCTCATAGACGTGACATACACCAAGTACAGTATATTGGCCAAAATGTCATTTCTCACCAGAGGTGCAAAAAACACACCACGTTCCGGATTAAAAAAGATAAAAAAAAAAAAAAAAAAAAAGGCACGTCACATTTATGAGGTGGTGTGGAAAAATGGCTATGTTGAAAGTTTGTAGTCACAGTATTGGTGGGGTTCCAAAAAAAAAAAAAAAAAATAAAAAAATGGACATTTTGAAAATTTGGGGCAAAAAATATTCAAAAATGGCAAAGTTGTGCCACGAAGTTCAAATCCCCACCGAAATACACTGAACTGCATACCTGATTCTCAGTTTGCGGTTCAGCATTGAAGAGTGAAAATGTGTCTGCAGTCTAGACAGGATAATGGCGTCAGAGCCCTGGTGGGCAAAGTATGGTGGGGCAGCAAATGAGGGGGAAGGGACATGCATATCAGCAGTCTGATACACAAAGCATCTGTTATTGCCCATCACTGGCCCCAGTATACTACAGTAATTTCCATGGTGGCTAATGACCCCCCATACTCAAGGTAGTACAGTAATTCCCCACCACCAGAATTCTAGTTCAGTGACGGAGTGCACATGGCACAATGTAGTCTAGTGGTGCCCCCCCATGACCCTACTGATCCCAGTCCCATTGTGGAATCAATGTCCCTGGTGTCTAATGGTCCCTCCACCTGCCCCCAAACTAGTAAGTACATAAGCACACCCACCCCTTTGTCACGACCCCCCACACACGACTGACCTGCAACCGTGAACCTCCAGTGTCAAGTAGCCCCAAAAAAAACAAAACTCCGCCCGGTTTTCATGATATAACTGCATCTGAAGCCCAGCCAATCCCTGTTGGTGTTAGTGTCCCCCCCCACGACCCCTCCCATCTCCCTTATCGCAAGTCATTGCTGCGCTGAAAGGACGGCGGGCGACACAGCCCCACTGTACATCTCAGCCACCAGCTGTTTGACAATAGAGCGTGCGCTGCTTATTTATATGGCGAGCAACAACTTATGGGTAGAGGGATTGGGGTGGGTTGTCAGTGCCACGGATTGGGGCGCTACTGCCACCAACGGTGGGTCGATCATGCTGTGAGCACAGCCATATCAAGGAAACTGCTGTGGCTGTTTTTTGAGGGGGTTGAACTATTTGACACTGAAGGCTCAAGCTGTGGCTGGTCAGCCGTGGCAGTGTGTGTTGGGGGGTTGTAACACAAGGGCGGGGGACTTCTATGTAAGGGGAAGGGAATCCGTTGGGGGGCCACTAGACACCAGGAACATATTGATTCAGTAATGGGACTGAGATCAGAGGGTGGGGAGAGACCACTAGACAACAGGGAAATATCGATTCAATAACGGGACTGGGATTGAAGAGTGGGGGCACGGCTAGATACCAGGGACATATTGTTTAATAAACGGGATTGGGATTGGAGGGTGGGGGCACTACTAGACATCAGGGTGTAGTGTGTTGTGGTGGGGCACTGATGCACTACCTCTGGAAACTGCTAGGGTTGTGCTGGATTAAGACTTGCTTTCATTTGGAGTCATTTTCTCCACACAAGGGGACCACGCAAAATGCCCTTGTGCGAATCAAATACTCTCAATATCGGACTGTGACTATATTCTGGTCTCCGCCCTCCACTTTGCATAGTTTTGCCTTGCATCCCTGCACTAATTGCCCTGGCACAGCTCTGGTGTGCCCATGCAAAACGTGGTTTTTGAATATGACACCTTGGGACAAAACTACTGGTCCTAATTCTGTTATTGTTCCATCTGTAACAGTCCTATTAAGTAGAGCAACCTCAGTTGACATTTGCTTGAAAGAAAAACTATGTTAGTGCACCTGGTAGGGTAATTTTCCAACCCTAATGAACCACCTCCACCACCAAGCAGCAAAAGGAAAAACATTAGGGTTTTAGGTCCCCATAGTTTGGGCGAATCAGTGGTGGGGTCTTCCTTAGGGGTCGTCAACCCTAATGCTCACCCCATTCTGTGAGCAAACATCACATATCTCCTTTCTTCACACAGGGTGAAGAAAGGTACATCAAACTGTGCTGGCGACCTCTGGCAAGACATGCACTCTTCACACGTAGAGAAGTATCATTAAGAAGCAGTGGCTTGGAGCTGTACCTTGTGAGCATTAGGGTTGACTACCACCACGGAAGACCCCATCGCTGATTCATCAAGACTACAGCTACCCAAAACTCTTGTTTTTTATCCTTTTGCTGTTTCGGGGCGCGTTAGGGTAACTTAATATCACAAAAGCAGGAAATGGTTCCAACCCTAAGTGGTGCATTAACAGTGTTTTTTTTTTTTTTTGCAAATAATTTTTTGTTAAGATAATATATGCATCCTCATTTGCCTGTGGGAGCACAGGACCCTCTAGGCCCTGTGCTTTCATTTCTGACAAAATAGCCACCAAATTTTTAGCGTTTTTATTTCCCCACCTCATGAACCTCATACTGAGGATTTTAAATTCCCTACCAAAACAATTTTGCAGCATCGAAACGTCATTCCGCTACAGATATGAAAACACATATTTGACAAGGTGGCAGAAAAATGACAGCTGTCACATTCACAAGGTGGCATAAAAATGCTATGTTGAAAGTTTGGGGTCAAAATATTTACAATTACCAAAGTTACAAGCAAGTGTAGTGAAATTGCCATTTTTGTATAGTCAGACACCAAATTTTCAACATAGCCTTCTTATGACCCTGCCTCGTGAATAAAAGGTCAGTGAAAACGTTCAAATCCAGCCCAAAAGAGGATTTCACCAAGCAACTGCAAAAATGCATTTTGGGCTAGATTTGCACAATTCCACTGTGACTGTTCATGAGGCGGGGTCCCAAAAAGGCCATTTTGAAAATACTGGCTCAAAATACACAAAAATGGCAAAGTTACGCATCAAAGTTGAGAACCCCATTGAAATGCATTGAATCGCACTTACCTTAGTTTTTCATACTGCAGTTGGCTGTTCCAGCAGCAAGACGCATCTTTAATTAGAGAGTGGATATTTGCCCTGGGACCTGTTCAGGTGAGTGAGGGCTTGTGGCTGGGTGGGTGCTCAGATCTGCGAGGGACTGTTTTCTTTATTTACAGAGTGGGATGGCAAACGGAGGGTGGGGGTGCCACTAGACACGATGGACAGACACAAAACTAACAGAGATGACAATCGTGGGGGAGCCACTAGACACCAGGGAAACAAAACAAAGAGGAAAAAAAAAATTATGGGGACGGCGATTGGAGGGTGGGGTGGCAGTAAACACCAGGGAAAGTCAAATGTATTTACAGGGACTGCATTCGGAAGGGAGAGCACTAGATATTAGGAAAATTAAACAAAAATTAGGGCCCCTTCTCCCCTGAACATTTCTTGACAAAAGTCCAGGTGGTCTAGGTTGTAGGAGAGAGCAAACACATACACAATGTTAAGAATAGGGAAACCAAAGTTGTTTTTTTCCTGTTTTTTTAGCACTCCATATCTCAACAACAATACAAAATGCCATCACAAATCTTCGAGATTCTGGCAACCTGACCCTGCATGCCAAATTGTGGGCTATTTCGTCACAGAACGCAAAAGTTATTTAGGAGGCCCCTCACCTACCTGGCAGCCTTGCTGCAATTAGAGGTTGGTCCTGGTTGGGGGCTTGGGAGGCCGAGTAGAGGATGGTCAGTGTTGGGGGATGTGGTCTAAACAGAGCCTTCGTTGCCCTCCCTGGTTCTCACAGGGGTATTTCGATTATGGTTTCTCCCTGGAACGCAGATGTGCGATGACGTCTGGGCACTGATGTGCTGACGTCTGCCGCCGCTCCACCCTCTAGTTACAGCACCGCATCCTTGCGAGACCCCCTGATCTCCATCAGGGGCCGCTATATAGTGGTCCAAGTCCCATATCCAACCCCAGGAAGGGAGAGCAGTCCTCCGGACACAATCCCGTCCCTCCCCTGCCGATCCCCTCCCCCAACCCCGATAGCGGAGTCCATTATCCATTACGGTTCGCCGGTGTGGCATCCAGTGCCTCAACCCCACGCGCCACCGACATGGCTGAACACAAAAAATTAAGGTGAAAACACAAAAACTGAGTTTAACATTAAATAGGCTACTCAACTGTAACTATAGGGGCATGACTGTGCCCCTATATCATCATCCAGGATAGCTCAGCTGAGTTGCAATATCTCATCTCATTTTACAGTATTTAGCCAGGATAGACAAATTGAAGTGTAGCATCACATTTTCAGTAGGATCATGCTTTTCACCCTTTATTATGTATTTCACCCAGGATAGGCCCATTGACATGCACTATCTTGTTTGAAGTGGGGTTCTGCTATTAGTTTTTTTTTTTTGTTAAATGAACTTATTCAGAATAGCCTAGCTAAGATGTAACATGTCGTTTTCAATGTGGCCTTACTCATTTCTTTTCACAATGTATTTACTCATGCTAGCCCAGCATATTATTTCATTTGGGTTCCTGTTTTTAGAATATACACACACACACACACACACACACACACACACACGCACGCACGCACACACATATGTAAATAAATTATAGTAAAGACTTAACATTAGTATGTGCCAGAGTCCCATCCCAAAAAAAAAGGAAAAAAGGGCATGGTTTTCACTTAAAGGAAAATGTCATAATATGAGGCTCTCCACCAAATCAAATCATTCCCACAATTACACTAATTGCAAGGAAGACACTGTTTTGACACTTTTTTTTTTTTTTAGTTGTTGTAAAGTCCAGGATTCTGGAAAATGGCGGACACTGCATGGTTACATTTCATGTGCAAGTAAGACGCACTGCTCACCTAAATACCAGTTCACCAATAGTTCTGTGGCGACAGCAACTGTTGCTGCAATGCACCGGACTAGAAGAGAGACTAGAATGGCAGCGCTCATCAGAGCTGCTGGGCACCAGCAAGTGAAGCAGTACGCAGTCTTGTGAATGTCAAAACACAGAAGCACGCTCATTGACCTCCACAAGATTCTCACTGAGTAGTTAGTTTACACTGAAATTGTTAACATACAAAGTCACAATTGTGTTTATATGGGGTCTTCTGGTGTAGATCGGACTCTGTGGTACAGAAGAAAGCTGACAGTGTGCTCTGTCATTAATTTACCATGGCCATATATTTTTTTATCTGCATCAACTGTACTCAATGGATTAACTGCTGCCTCTATGCAAATAAACATGGATAACACAATTCCTGGATATATTCCTTATATTTAATTGAGAAGCAAGTTAGGCAGTGAGTGGTCTAACTAAAAAGATAAAATGAATGTTTTGTGAACCTGGGCAGGTGGTGTCACCCATGTATGCATGCAAAAGCTGGTAATCAGACATGGGCACAGTACTATGGCAATGGCCAGCCCCAGATCTGGCCAGTTGACTATGGATGCCCTGGTGTCCAGTAGCACTCCGCACATTCCAATCTGCCATCACCATAATCATTTAGATTTCCTTGTTGTCCACTGTCGCCCTCTGTCACCCTTCGCCATCTTGCGCCACCATGTCAGCGATTTCCCTGGTGTCTAGTGTCATCCTCCACCCTCCTAATCGCACAATGACATTCTGGTGCCACGCTGCCTCCCTGATGGCTAGCAGCCCCTTCCATGCACCAAGCACATCATCCAGCCCCCCCTCCCCCAAAAGACACTAGGGACTAATTATGTCAGGCAGGGGCACTGGAGGGTGGGTAGTGCCACGTTAGATACCACAGCAATCAGTATTAATATGTAGTTGTGTGATAGGAGGGTGGGTGATGACACTAGACACCAGGGAAGTCACTGTAATGGTGGCACAGGACAGTCTAGGCAGCAGAGGGTGACAGTGGACAGAGAACTCAAAATGATTATGGCAATGGCCAACTGGAGTGTGCAGAGTGCCACTGGACACCAGGATATCTATCGCATAAAGGGACCAGGGTGGGGGCGCCGGATGGTTTGCCGTGCTAGCTTTTCAGTGGCTTTTTGCATTCACGGGTAACACCACATGTCCAAGTTCTCACAACTTTCATTTTCTGAAACATACCTTCTTAGCCTGAGCACTACACAACTGACTTGTCATGGAAATACTACTAAAGTAGAAATTACCTTTGATGGACTCCAGGAATGTATATACCCGTCTTTCGGATGAGACGTTAAACTGAGGTCCCATCTGCCTGGACTGGTGGTAGTTCAGGTGGATGTTAAAGATCCCATGGCACTTATCGAAAAGAGTAGGGGAATTTCCCCAGTGTCCTGGCCAAATTTCCCTCATTCACTAAACATACCAACAGCTTAATCTGGTTCAAGGTCAGTTGGCATTCACCTGTATCCCCCCTCCCCCGGGTCGTGCCTGAAAATAGGCAGGATTTGTCTAGTGCACTTACCCGGTCAACAAAAGCTAAATAAATATCCACATTCATTTCTGTAGGTAGCTTCAGCTAATCCATCGAGTACAGCAGCTACAGCTCCCTTAAATCACATACATGCCCAAAGAACTAATGACAGTGCAGATGGTCACCATTATTCCGTTCCACCAAATCCAGCCTACACGATGAACAACTTATAAATGTAATACAACGTTGAAACACTCTGATGAAGCGCTCCGAGAAATTCCTGTAGACGTCAATCAGCTTGCTATACCAATGAATCCAAGATGCTCGGTTGCTGCTTTTAAAATATATGTGCTGCCCCGATAATGACAGTGCACACTTTCACCATTAGTGTGTGGCATATAGTCCAGTCTTTGCAAGAGAACCCCAAACCAGCATGGTTACTGCTTTGTTTAAAAATTAGACTTAAACAAAATGCTGCATGAAACTCCTGTGGATGTCAATGACCCGTGTTAAGGATTTGGCATCCACAAAGATCTTTGGCACCTGTGCACTTAGCGTGCTGGTGGCACTGCCATTCTAGTCTTTTTCTTCTAGATCTATGCCTACACCCGTTCGCCCTCACTGATTTTTTCCCATAACACACTTGTCTCCCTGCTGCAACCAGATTTGCTCCCTGGAGGAAGTATCAAATCACCCGAGAACCTTGCAGTATGAGGTATACAGTCAACTAATTCGTCTCCTACTGTAATGTGATACACGAATCCCTAGTCACCAATGGATTCCTTATCGAGTGAGGAATCTAGTCAGCTAATCTACTCCTCTGCGCCTGTTTACATTAGCTCCACAATCCATTCCGTCTGTTGATGTCCTCTGCAATGCTTGCAATTACCATCCCCCTCCTAACCCTCATTTCAACAATCTCCCTCTCCTGCTCCTCCCCATATCTTCACACCTATCGTATTATACGCCCCCCCTCCACCTTCAATGTCCTCCTCAACCTCCACATACTCCCTGAATCTCCCCTCAGTGTCACACTACGACTGGATCCCTTGTGCCTCCCTTCTCCCATCACTGTACCTTTATGCCTGCCTGATTAGACTCAAGCCATCCCCTGACATCTACACCATGCACCCGACCAGTACTCCTTGCCATGCAAACGTCCAGCAGCACTCACCAAGCTTCTTATCACACTCCTGCTACTAACAGCTGGTGACATCGAACATAAGCTGGACTCATTCACATCTAATCCTCAGGAAGCCCCTTCCACCCCTCTACACACTCAATTCCATTCCCCTCCCCCTGGGATTGCCGTTTGCCCACTTAAACATCAGAAGCCTCCTCCGCAAAAGTCACCCTTCTCCAACCACTTATGTGCTCCCTCAAGCTTGCCATTTTAACCCTGTCCAAATCTTGTCTCAGCCCAAAGATTACAGATGAAAGTAGTGTAATGCTTGGCCAGCTGGTTATATTGTATAATATTTGTAATATAAAAGTATAGTATGAGATTGTCTCACATAAGACAGCCTGGGATTCCATGAGTGCACCCCTTCCCCCCGGTTTATTGAAGCTACAAAAAATGTATTACACTGACCAGGAGATCTCTAATGTAAATTTACCTTCCTTGAGAAATTGCATTTTATGACCATCTGCCAAAGGATAAGCATACTAAACTTTTATGATGTCCTAGAGGAACCCATTGATAACATGGTCTGAAAAGTTGTAAAACACTTTGAATCCGCCTTGGGATCAGGAAACACCACAAGACCAAAGAGAAAATGTTTAAGGAGTCATATTTAGGAAGTGCTTTTCCTTCTGATGTGACATTATTCAACATACCTTCCTCTACAAAATCATGTTTGGAATTTTTTATTCAAAAAGGGAGGAGCTAGATGACTCACCAAGGAGGTGGGGAGATGGGGTTGAAATGCACCCTTGTAAATGGGGAGTAACACATTTTGGGACTCAAAAGAGATCTGTGATGTAACTTAAGCACTGTACAGAGGTAATACATTAGATAGAAAAAGGTCTAACTGTATTGTGGTGGGAAGTTTTGTTTTGTAATCTGCCCTTGTTCTTTTAAGTGATTGTTTGCTCTTTGATATATTGTTCGTGTTTACAATTTATGTTTTTTTCTTTGTTTTAGTAAAGTACCCTTTATTTTGAAAGACTGCCCGTGTGTCTGCCAGTTCTTTTTTGCATGCGATGTATAGAGGGTTAAGACTGACAAAAACTGTTCAAAAGCTTGATGGCGTTACTAAACTGGGAAAAGGTAAGAGTATATCCAAGGTCTTTTATAGTTTCAAGGGTTCATTTTGGAAGCCTGACTTGGTGCCCCTGGCGAAAGATTGTACTGCAATCTCCGAAGGGGGTACGTATCAGAGCCTGTACATTGGGTATGCTAGCATAAGGTTCACAGTTTGAATCCCCCAGAACTTGTGACTAAAGGTGAATCTGACCCAAAAGCAAACAGGAGGGTTACCCTGTCTTAGCTGTTCACACACGCTTTTGTTTCTTCCCGTCTTGATTACTGTAATGCTTTATATCTAGGGTTGCCGGGGGTATATCTCCGTCGCCTGCAGCTGGTGCAGAACGCGGCAGCTAGGTTATTGACAGGGCTACCAAGAACTTGCCATGTCATACCTGTGCTGCGCGAACTGCACTGGCTGCCAGTGCGATGGAGAATCACCTTCAAGGTCGCATTGCAGACCTATAAGACCCTACATGGCTAGGGACCAGGCTACCTGCAAGATCTCCTTTGTCCCCATCGTCCTCTCCGCTCCACTGGTGAGGGATTGCTAGAGAGATTCCCAGGGTTTGTTTTAAATCATCTGGGGCAAGGGCTTTTTCCTTTATGGCCCAGACCCTGCGGAATTCTCTACCTCGTCAGATTAGAGAGTGCCTGTCCGTGGAAGCATTTAAGAGATCCCTGAAAAGTCATCTTTTTTTTACTGGCATTTGGTTAGTTTATCTTATGGTTATTTTATTGTTTTATGATTTTATTTATTACTGTTGATGTTTTATCTCTGCTTTGTATCAGCGCTTTGATTTCTTGAAAAGCGCTTTATAAATAAATTTTGATTCGATTATTGCGCTTGGAGGTTGGCACCGTGGGAGCAGAGGGCCTGACCTGCTGAGTGCGTTTGTGACAGATTTGGTTAGCAGTGGTGCAATAAAATTGGTAACACAAGCTTTAACTGTTCAGTGTGTCAGCTTAATACTGTACAGCTCACTTGCAAAATAAGACAACGATTTGTTTTTTAAAAAGGAAACTATATAATTTTAACTTAGTCAAGTTCCTACCAGTTTTATTTTTTTCTAAAGTGCAAGTTAGAGTAGCCATAGTTAGGGAAGAAGACTGCTTTCAACTACAGCGGGTACACTGCAGACTACTTGAGGCAGTTGTGCCAGGACAGTGGAGTCCTGCAGGAGGAGAGAACCACCAAGCAGAACCTCGTGGATGTCCTGATGGCAGCAGATGCCCAGAGCGTCGAATCACAGACTGACTGTAAAAGGACCAAACCTTGGGTGTGGAACGGCCAGTGCAGTGTCCAGATATGGTGAGGAAGGCAGCAGGGCCAATGCAAGCGAAGGGCCACAGCAGCAGGGGAAGGTCACCAGCATTCTGGAGCCAGAAGCAATCAGGCTACAGATTGAGTTGCGCAGAATGGAGCTGGAGTTCCAGAGAGATGCTGAGGAAGAGAAACGAGCCAAAGAGGAGAAGAGGGAGCGAGAACCTGAAT
This sequence comes from Neoceratodus forsteri, assembly GCA_016271365.2. NCBI lineage: Eukaryota > Metazoa > Chordata > Ceratodontiformes > Ceratodontidae > Neoceratodus > Neoceratodus forsteri. The sequence goes on from CM057449.1 coordinate 1,809,526,799, forward strand.
GTGAACAGCGAGAGGTGGACCGTGAGGAGCGCAAGCGCCAGAGGTGACATGAACTGGAGAAGCTACGACTCCAACCACCAGCACCACAGCAGGCAAGTGGTTTGGCTTAACTGGAACTACAGGACTGGGTTACAAATTAAATTCCAAATTGATACCTGAATTTAAAGAGGGGGAGGATATGGATGCCTTTTTAAATTCCTTTGATAAAGTTTGTATTCAGGCAAATATTTCTAGCGGGTCCTGGAGCTTCCAGCTATCCCTGCTACTTACCAGGAAAGCTTGGGATGCATTGGGTCAAATGGACAATGAGGACAGTAATGATTACAGCAAACAAAGCTGCACTTTTAAAAAAGTTTGATTTAACTGCAGAAGCATAAAGAGCTAAATTTCATAAGCTCAGGAGAAGCCAGGACATGAGCTACGAGGAGCTAGGCACGAAACGTCAGAGTTTTAAAACACTGGTGGGAAAGAATTAAAGCAAATTCAGTAGATAAAATTGAAAATGCTATATTGTTAGAACAGTTTTTTGGGGAATGCCCAGCAGAGCTGAAAACCTGGCTGGTGGACCAAGATCCCAAAACAGTGCAAGAGGCTGCTGAACTCAGACCGCTATGCCAAGAGCAGACCTGCTCAGAGTGTGAATGTGGTGAGTGTGGCAGCGCAGAAAAGAAAAGCACGCCTTCAGGGCAGCTAAAACCCTCACTGCCTCCACCAAAACCAGTTAGCCCCAGGTTTCAAAGAAAGGAGTTCTCTGAGAAAAGAAACAAATGTTGGGTTTGTAAAAAAACTGGGCATATTGCCAGACAGTGTCCCAAAAGGACGAGCAATATGCAACATGGGGCTAGGAAAGAAGTGGGCTGTTTGTGTGTCCATGAAAGCATACCTGTGAACATGAGGGAACACATGCACCCAGTCACTGTGAATGGTGTACAGACACAAGGGTTAAGGGACACAGGGGCATCCCTGACTTGGGTAAAAGGGGATCTGGTAGAGCCTGGTCGGCTTACACCCAATGAATTTGTAACTGTGCAAAGGTTCACTGGTGAGGAGACCACACTGCCACTCGCTAGTGTTCTCCTAGACTGGGGCGAAACAGGGGGAACTGTGCAACAGGTGGCTGTAGCAAAAAAAACATTAGCAGTTGACGTCATCTTTGGCAACAATCTCAAACAGGGGATGGTGTGTGTAGTTACCCATAGCTAAGCGGGAAGAGGAAATTGCAGTTCCCTGGACCCCATAGAAATCATTGTGGAAACCACTGGGAGGCTGGTTCCCCAGCCTGTCTCCCATGATATGGAGACTAATGAAAAAGGGGGTAGAAATTTCCCCAGTTGCAGTTAACCACACAGCTACAGAGGGTTACTCTGAAGAAGGATGGGTGACCCATTGTCAGAGGGTTAGGGAGGACAGTGATCCTGAATGCCCGACACTAGTGCTAGGAACCCTAGTTAAGAGACTGAAGGGGACCTGTCCCATGCCTTGGGAATGTGTAAGGAATTTGCAGCTGCTCAGAAAAGTGACTCCAGTCTAGAGAAGCTGAGAGCTTGGGCAGACTGACGGAGCACAGGAGGCGACAGTAAGGATAAGGTTTATTGGGAAAATGGACAGATGTATACTCAGGATGTGAAGACAGAGGAAGGGGCAACAGGCAGTCAGCTTGTCATTCCCCAGGGGTAGAGATTGCACACGATATTCCCTCATCTGGCCATCTGGGAATCGCGCACACTACATAGCGGTTGGCCCAGAATTTCTATTGGCCCAACTTCACCCAGCAGGTGAAGCAGTATTGCAAGTCTCGTCACCGGTGACAAAAAATAGGGAAGGCAGGTAAGAAAACCCAAGCCACCCTAATTCCATTGCCCATAGTGGAGGATCCATTCCAAAGGGTAGGGAATGGATACTGTGGGGTCTTTAAATACCCCCGCTCCTCCAGGTAGAGGTTCATCTTGACTGTGGTGGATTATGCCACCGGATATACAGAGGCAGTCGCCCTATCCTCACTGAGGACAGATAAAGTGGCAGATGTCTTACTTGGGATTTTCTCCCGTGTTGGGTTTCCGCAGGAGGTTATCACCAGTCGAGGGTTCCTTCATGTCTGACCTGATGAAATGTTGTGGGAGAAGTGTGGTGGTGCAGAGGCACGAGGCACCATCACCCGCAGCCACCGCTTGTGAAAATACCCTGAAGTCCATGCTCGGCTGCTTGCTGAGCAGCATGGGAGGACTGGGACAAATATCTTCCCCACCTGTTTGCACACAGAGAGGTGCCCCAAGAGTCGACAGGATTTTCCCCTCCTTCAAGCTCTTATATGGGCACCGAGTACGTGGGCCCCTAGACTTGATTCAGGAGGACTGGTAAGGCAAGCACGCCACCCAGGGAACTCCCATAGTGGAATAAGCTCCTTCAGCCTTTTCCTAAACCTAAGGACATATGGGTACAGCCCAGAGCAACCTGGCAGCCGCCCAACAGAAACAAAAAGTGTTGTACGACTACAGAACCAGCGCTCGCTCGTACACGGTGGGTCAGGAAGTCATGGTCCTTATTCCAATCTGGAAAGACAAGCTGCAGGCGGAGTGGGCAGGACCATACAAAGTGATTAGAAAAATAAATGACACGGACTGTATCAGTTAGACCTGACAGAAGACATACAAAAAGAAAGGATGTACCATGTCAACATAATGAAGCCATATGCTAATAGGTCCCACATGGTGTTTGCAGTATGTAGTCCTGGGGAGGGGATAGACAAAGGAGACCCCCCCTTCTGGAGTTGCTGGAAGAAAGCAAGCAGGAGTCCTCTGTGGAGGCAGTTAAACTGTCACCCCAGCTGGCTCCGGACAAGATCCAGGAAGTAAGGAGGTTCTAGCAGACTTTGCCCCACTGTTTAGCACCAAGCTTTGACTAACCCCCTTAGCAATGCACGATAGAGACAGCAGAGGACACAGCGCCCCATCTCGGCGGACAACATAGTCGGCGTCAGAGGCTGTCCAAAAGGACATTAGGAGGGAGGTGGAGGAAATGCTGAATTTTAGGGGTAATCCAGAGATCACACAGCCCCGGGGCCTCACCTGTAGTCCTTGTGCCCAAGCCAGATGGCTCTACTCATTTCTGTGTGGACCACTGTGGACTGAATGCAGTCACGAAGTCAGACGACCACCGCTTTGCCCCGGACAGACGAAATCCTGGACAAGTTGGGAGGGGCGCCCTACAGTACCTTACAACTACTGACCTGATAAAGGGGTATTGGCAGGTAGAGTTAACTGACAGAGCTAGGGAGAAGTCAGTCTTCATCACTCAGATAGGCTTATTTGAATTTAAAGTAATGCCTTTCGGAATGAAGAATGCCCCGGCCACTTTTCAAACGTTTGTGAACCAGGTGTTAAATGGTGCTGAGGAGTACACCGTGGCGTATCTGGATGACACTGCCATCTTTAGTGCCAGCTGGGAGGAACACCTGTCCCACTTAGGGAAGTGCTGGGCAGGATACAGAGGGCCATCTCACTGTCAAAGCTGAGAAGTGCCAGGTGGCCATGGCTGAAGTGGCATACCTTGCGGGCATGTTGTAGGCCGGGCACTGCTCCGTCCTAACAAAGTAAAAATAGAGGTGATCAAGGCATGGCCCAGACCAGAAATGCAGAAGCAGGTCAGGTGTTTTTTTTTTTTTTAAAAAAAGGGACAGCAGGGTACTATAGGAAACATGTACCCAATTACAGTGCCCTGGCAGCTCCCCTATCTGACCTGGTGAAGAAAAAGATGCCCAAGAAAATTACCTGGGAACCAGCCTGTGAAAAAGCCTTTACCAGACTGAAGGAGGCACTGTGCAGTGCCTGTGTTGACAGGTCCCGATTATAGCAGACCCTTTATAGTACAGACCGGCACCTCAGATGTGGGTATTGAGGCAGTACAGAGTCAGACATCCAACCAAGGGGAAAGAACACCCTGTAGTGCACCAGAGTAAAAAGTTACTTCCCAGGGAGCAGGCTTACTCTACTCTGGAAAAAGAGAGTCTTGACATAGTGTGGGCCCTAAAGCAGTTAGTCATACTTATATGGGCATTTTGAGGTACAAACTGACCACAACCTCTTGGTTTGGCTGATGCAAATGGGAAAAACTAATGGTAGGTTATTAAGATGGAGTCTTGCCTTGCAAGGGTACGACATGATGGCCTTACATAGGGCTGGAGCGACTAATCAGAACACAGATGGCTTGTCGCGTCTACATGAGGAGTGAACTGACTTGGGAAGCTCATCCCATGCAGGGGATAGAGCACCCAAATTCAGTCTAGGTGGGGAGGAGTGTGACGCTTGACCAGCTGGTTATGATTATTGTATGATTTTATATTACAAATAAAGTAATATAGAATGATTGTCTCACATAAGGCAGCCTGGGGATTTCATGGGTGCCCTCCCCCCCCCAGGTTTCAGTAAAGCTACAAGAGATGTCTTACACACGGACCAGGAGATCTCTAATGTAAATTTACCTTCCTTGAGAAATTGCATTTTATGGCCATCTACCAAAGGATAGGCATAATAAACTTTTATGATGTCCTAGAGGAACCCATTGATAGCAACATGGTGTAAAAAGTTGCAAAACCCTTTCAATCTGCTTTGGGAACAGGAAATCACACAAGATCAAAGAGAAGATGTTTAATTAAGGAGTTATATTTAGGAAGTGCTTTTCCTTCTGATTTTTTAACATGCCACCTTCTGCTACAAAATCATGTTTGAAATTTAGTTCTAAAAAGGGAGGAGCTAGATAACTCACCAAGGAGGTGGGGAGATGGTGTTGAAATGTATCCTTGTAACAGGGGAATAAGACATTCTGGGACAAAGACAGATCACTGATCTAATTCAAGCACTGTACAGAGGTAATACATTAGATAGAAACAGTCCAACTGTATTGTGGTAGGAGGTTTTGTTTTGCAATCTGCCCTTGTTCTCTTAAGTGATTGTATGCTCTGATGTATTGTTCTGTGTTTACATTTTTCATGTTTTTATCATCTTTTAGTAAAGTAACCTTTATTTTGAAAAACCGCCTGTGTGTCTGCCAGTTCTTTTTTGCATGCGACAGAGGGTTAAGACCGACAAAAACTTTTCAAAAGCTTGATGGGGTTACTAAACTGGGAAAAGGTAAGAATATACCCAAGGTCTTTCACAGAATTTTAAGGGTTCATTTTGGAAGCCTGGCTTGGTGCCCCTGGCAAAAGACTGTACCACAATCCCCTAAGAGGGTACGTATATGAGCCTGTACACTGGGTACACTAGCATAAGGTTCACAGTTTGAATCCCCCCAGAACTTGAGAATAAAGGTGATTCAGACCCAAAAGCAGACAGGAGGGTTACCCTGTCTTACCCGTTCACATTATTGCGCTTGGAGGTTGGCACTGTGGGAGCAGAGGGCCTGACCTGCTGAGTGTGTTTGTGACAAGTATCACTATTCCTGGCTATTCACTTGTCAGTCAGAATGGGCCCAGAATGGGTGGAGGTGTTGCAATGTACATTGCCTCCTCAATCCAGGGTACCACTATCCTAGTCTTCTCCTGCTCATGCCTCCTCAATCCAGTGCACCACTATCCTAGCCTTCTCCTTCCCAACCGCTTTATGAGCTTCTATTGATAAAAGTTCTCCCTTCCCCATCTTCGTCGCAGGTATATATTGCTGCCCTGGACCCTTCCCCCTCCACTATTACTGACCTCCTGGCCATCATCCTTCCACATGCCTCCGCTAGCGAACTGTATATATTAGGGGATTTTAACCTAAAGTGCCCCTCCCCCCACATGCCAAAAAAAAAAACACGCACTACTATCTCTGCCCTCAGTCTCTGTCAATTAGTGAGCCCACTCGCATAAACCCCTCCTCCCAGAACCATATCATTACAGATTGGGCTCTAACCTTCCATTCGCACCATCTTATTGCAGCTGGTATCTTACCCGGATTCACTAAGTGACCTTCATATGATATACAATACAGCAAGATACACAATGCCTGGAAGATCCATAAATCCTTTGGCTCACTTTTTGGATACCAAGCCTATTGCTCTCTTCATAACACTTGCACTCTAGCTATGCACCTGGCCAATGCAGTATATTTCCAGGCCACCTTCCAGCATTAACAAATCACCCTTATTGACCTTCTTGAAGTAGTGACAGAGTTCAATACCTAATTTACCTACTGCGCCTCATCCCCCCTTCCCAGTCCACCCCAACCTCCCCCCTTTTGCGACAGATAACAACCCCCTGCAAACACTTCTTGTTCTTGCCTATGACATCCAGATTCCCTAACAGCTCTGCTTGCTCCAAATCCTTGCAAAGGTAAGTGCCCAGATGGGCTTGACTCCAAACTTATCTTCCTATTTGCTTCGGCTAGCACCTCTTTCCTCAACCTCTCCTTTGCCACTCCCTCAGTCAGAGATATCTGGAAACATGCCACTGTTATCCCACTACCCATAGGGGTAACCCATCATCCCCTGGAAACTTCTGACCAATCTTCCCTCTTCCTATTCTCGCTAAACTACAAGAGCATATAGTGCTCTCCCAACTTTCTACCTTCCTTGACTCCACCTCCTTTTTCACCCCCTTTCAGTCTGGCTTCAGGAAGTTCCACAATCACCACTATTAAGGCTCACAGACTCCATCCACACTACCACAGACCAGGGCCTCATTACCTATGCCATCTTTATTGACCTCTCAAAGGCGTTCGACACTTTCACATGAGCTACTCCTTGCCAAAATCTCCTCTGCAGGATTGTGTAAGTGCCACCACTTGGTTCCGTTCCTACGTGGAGGGCAGAACACAAAATCGGTCAAAGTTGGTAACACAATCTCCCCCCCAACCTTCACTGGCATTCCTCAGGGGTCTCTCCTTGGTCCATTTTTATTTTCAATTTTCCTCAATGATCTCCCAGCAGTATGTTCCTACTCCTCTATCCACATGTATGCAGATCACAGTCTTGTCTACCTCTGCCCCCCCCCCCATGCGACAACCAGACTGCAGCTAGACTTTTCAACCAAGTCCAGCTATGGCGCCATAAAAATCAGCTATTCCTGAACACCAAGACAACAGTCTCCATGACCTGCAACACAAGGCAGAGACGTGCTAGGCCCCCTCTTTCCACACTCCTGAAGGAAGTGCACCGAGAAGGTTACCTTTTTTTAGGTATCTTGGGATTTGGCTGGTCCAACGTGTTGACTTTTATGGGCATGTGAATGCCATCCACACACACACACACACACACACACACACACACCCCACACCCCACTGTACCCCAAGCTTGGTGCCTTATACAGAAATCGAGGCTTTATCCCCCTACCTGCCCACCGGGCGCTCATCCAGAAAATGATCCTACCAATTTTGGACTACAGCTATGTTGTCTACAGTGCCGCCCAGAACTTTGTTAGCCAGACTTTGAACCCTCTTCCATGCTTTGTGCTGGTTTGCTCTTAGCTGTCCCCCCCCGTTATCACCACTGTTCTACCAGTCTCTCTCTCCTTTCCCTCCCTCACTGACAGACACCTCTCGCATTGTGTCAACCGTTTGCTAAATTCTGGTTCGGTTCCTCCCTGTACCCATCATCTTCCCTCTATCCCCCCCTTGTGCCTACTCCCTTCATAATACTAACCCAGTACTATGCAGTCCCCATCAGGGCCACCTTCACTGGCAAGTTGCCTTCTCCCATCACTTCCCCAATCTCTGGAACTCCCTCCCTGTACAATCCACAATGCCACCTCATTTCAGGCCATCTCCTCGCTCCACTGCATCCACACCTACCCATCTTGCAGATGTCTACAACCACCTGCTTAATCTCCCCCGTCCTAATCTCATGACATCTAGCTCCACGTATCTTGGCACCTCCATCTCTACTTTTAATGATACTATCCCATAGGTTCTTCGTTGCTGATGCCCAAACATATATTGCTCTTAATGCCTGGTATTGCCCCAGATTACTTGCTCAGCCCTACAGTTCCTATATTACTGATTGCTTTTGCATTCGATAAGTTTATTGTAGCCTGTATATTATGTCTTTTACTGTATTTTCTTGGATCTGTACAATAACATAGAAACACAGAATTTGATGGCAGATAAGGACCGCTTGGCCCACCCAGTCTGCTCATTTCCCTACCTGATGGATAAGCTGCAGATCCTAGTTAACCAGCAGCCTACTTCTTCCTAACCCCACCCCTAGAATTGCGTTATGACTGTCTCATGCATGCTTGAATTCCACCACTGTTTGTGACTCCACAACTTCCTTTGGAAGGCCGTTCCATACATCCACCACCCTCTCTGTGAAAAAATACTTCCTTAAATTACCTCTGAGCCGCCCCCCACCTTCTATCTTCAAATTGTGCCCCCTTGTTCTTGCACACCTCTTTTTTGAAAGATGCTACCTCTTGGACTTTGTTGATTCCTTGAGGTACTTGAAAGTTTCTATCATGTCCCCCTCTCCTCCTTTCCTCGAGGTATACATATTCAGCTCATAAGTCTCTTCATATGTCTTCCAGTTACAGACCCTGCACCATTTTAGTTATCCCTCCTTTGGACAGCTTCCATCCTGTCTGTGTCTTTGGGAGATTGGTCTCCAGAACTGCACGCAGTACTCCAGATGGGGTCTCACTAACTGTCTGTACAGAGGGATAATAACTTCCTGTTTTCTACTGATGATGCCTCTCCCTATGCATCCCAGTATCCCCCCAGCCCTCCTTGCTGCCCTCTCACATTGCTTGCCCACCTTTAGGTCATCTGATATGACTACCCCCAGGTCCCTTTCCATTTATGTGTCTACTATTCACGTACTCTTGCCATGTTCACTTCCCCTGCTCCCCCACGACACATCTGGAAATGAGCAAACCTGCTCAGTATGCTTTTCCAGGTGAAATTTTAAATAAATAAAATAAACACAGAAATGTAAACAATGATGGCAGAAAAAGACTAACAGTCCATTCAGTCTGCCCGAGCTCCCTATTTAGCCTTTCGGACCTACTGTTCCTCTAGGGTCCTAGTCCTCCCCACCCCACTCCATTCTCCTCCCCAACTTGGACACCCCAAGCAACCACTTTACTTTTCTTCTGTCTCAGCAATTCTCAAAACCACTAACGTTTTTTGCACCCACGGATCCAGCACCCTTTCTGTAAAACAGTGCTTTCTCACATCCCTCCCATTAGCTTCCACTCATGACCATGTGACTGCTAGCTAGAATTCAGGTTGACTAACTCTCCACAGATCACCCTGTTAAGGTCTCAGTCATATCTCCTCTCTTCCTTTTGGTCTCCAGCAGGCACCTGTTCAGTGCCTAGAGGCGCCCCTCATAGGACATGCCCTACTGGTCCTGAAACCTTTGTTAGCCTGCACTGCATTGTCTTGAGGCACATCTCTATCCATCCCCGAGGTGAAGACCCCAGAACTGGGCATAGTACTCCAGGTGTAGCATCAGCAAGGATATGTACAGGGGAAATATTACCTCCCGTTTCCCCATCAATAACCCCTCCAGATAAATCCAAGCATCCTATTTGCCCTGCTATAAGCCCTGCAGCACCAACTTGATTGCTTAAAGGTCTTGTTCCCTCAGCCATGGTAATGTGTCTCATCACTCCCATCCAGTATTCCATCCTGGGGTTCCTGTTCCCTAGGTACATAACTTTGCACTTTCTGGAACTGAATTTCAAATGCCAAACCCTTGACCAGCCATCCAGTTTTTGCAAGTGTCTGCATTTTCTTTATTCCCGTGTCACTATCCACCCTCCCACAGAGCTTCGTGTCATCTGCAAAGATACAAAACCTGCCCCAGATGCCCTCACCAATGTCGCTGAAGAACATGTTGAAGAGGATCGGACCCAGGAGAGACCCTGTGAAGCCCCGCTCATGACCTCCCCATCTTCTGATTTAACCCAGTTTACTACTACCCTCTGCTGCTTCCCCTTTAACTGGTAATCCACCCAGTTTAGTATTACCTTAGCCACACCCAGATCCTCCATCTTCTTCAGCAAATGTCTGTCAAGTACAGAGTTGAAGGCTTGCAGAAGTCGAAGTAGAGCAAATCCACAGCATGGCCCCCATCAAATTCCCTCATCACCAAGTCAAAGAAAACTATCAGGTTAGTCTGACAAGACCCCCCCAAACCACAAATCCGTGCTGTTACTATCCTTGAGACCGTTTCTGTCCAAGCAGTCCATGAGATCCTCTTTGGCCAGCGACTCCAGTTTTCTTACAGTGGAGATAAGACAAACAGGTCTGCATTTCCTTTTTGTGCTCCTCCAATGGTGCAGAACTCACTCTACCATCCTTTGGCTGCTGAACAGACCTACCAGGGATGAGCCAATTCCACTGCCAATTCCCTGGGTATCCTTAGATGTAAACCCATCTGGTCCTGGGGCCTTATCAATCTTTACGGCTGCCAGCCCTTTCAGGACTCCATCAGTAGTAAATGTTGGCTGCCTCATCTCTGGGACCCTGTTAATGGATGCTCTGAAGCCACTCCCTGGCAAGGGCTTGCTGTCCTCCCTAGTGAACTGAGCAAAAGTGGTCTTCTCCCTCAATACACCCAAAGAACCATTTTTCTCCACTCTTGACCAACGTGTTAATACACAGCTTTGTGTCTTCTTTTACCTCCCTAACCGCCCTCTTTGCCTTATTTTTCAGCAAATAAATATTCTCTCCATTCTTCCTCCCCTGCTTTTCTTTAAAATGTGTAGAAGGCCTTCTTTGCCCTCACC
>CM057449.1:1809542500-1809640000 GCA_016271365.2 Neoceratodus forsteri
GGAGTCTTGCTATATTAGGACATATGCAGTTTGTCCCACCTTAGAACTGTTCCGGAGGTGAAAGAGTTTAAGTCCATGCCAGGCATGAAACTTTGAGCTCGAGCTCGGTTGAAAACTATCTGTTGTTCTTCAAACTTAAACTGTCAGATCTTTACGAGCAAAAACTCACTAAGACTGTGTGGAAGCTGTAAACCTACACTAGCCAACTGGCTACTAATTAAATAAACATTTTTTGGTGCCACAATGAAGACTCAAGTCAGGAGACCCAAAAAATGACAAACACAACACAGATCACCCCAAAAAAGAGGGGTGAAAAACAAGGTGGGCATCTAAAAAGTGCCAATGCTGCCTTGCCCACCCACTTCCCCAAGAGTAAGGTTCTGAGAGGGCAGGCGGGTTATAATATAGCAAGACTCCATTAGAAGAAACAACATTACTAAGGTGAGTAATTTTTTCTTCAAACAACATGAAGTCTTGCTATATTATGACAATTGCAGACTACACAGCAGTACCTCCATGGAGGAGGGACATAACCTACTTAGGAAATAGGCTCTGAAGCACAGCTGTGCCAAAACGAGCATCACTCCTAGCCTGGATGTCCAGGGAGTAATGCTTAGTAAAAGTGTGAACCGTTTTCCAGGTAGCTGCTTGACATATCTCTAGGATAGGGATGTCCCTGGCAGCAGCCAGAGACGCAGCTGTACCTCTGGTGGAGTGAGCCCTCAGGCCTGAGGGAGGAACTTTACCCAGTTTTTCATAGCAGAATTGGATACAAGAGATGATCCACCTGGCAATGGATCTTTTAGTGGAAGGTCTCCCTTTGCCAACATCCCCATAAGTGAGGAACAGTTGGAGGGAGTTAAACCTGTGACCTTTGGTACGATCTATGTAGTAGCCAAGGGATCTTTTGACATCCAAACTGTGCAACCTCCTCTCACCAGAAGAGGAATGGTCAGTGAAGTACACAGGGAGAGACATATATTGATTAAGGTGGAAATCTGAGACCACCTTAGGCAAGAACTTTCGGTTAGTCCTGAGGACTACCGTATCTCTGTGAAAGGAGATAAAAATCAGGCTCCACTGACCATGCTTGTAACTCACTGATGCGCCTGGCAGAAGTGACGGCTACCAAAAACAGTTTTCTAAGTCAAGTACTTCAGCTCTGCTGAAGACAAGGGCTCAAAAGGGGTTTGCATAAGCTGGGCAATGCAAATATTAAGATCCCAGGCAGGGGCAGGATCACTGAATGGGGGGTTGGTGTGAAGCAACCCTTTGAAAAACTTGGAGAATACAGGATGAGCTGAAAGAGAAGAGGGCTTACCTGCTGACAAGAAAACAGACACTGCTGCCAGGTGCACTTTTAGGGTAGCTGGTCTCAGCCCTAAAGTATTTAAATGAACCATATAATCCAGGACTATGGGTAAGTCAGCAGATTCTGGGGAAATATGCTTCCCAGAGCACCATATGGAAAATCTCTTCCATTTGGAATTATAAGTAGCCCTGGTGGAAGGCTTCCTAGAAGCCTTCAGGATATCCAATACACCTTGGGAAAGGTGTAAGTCAGCAAACTAACTCTAAGAGCCAGGCCTTGAGATTGAGAGATTTGAGGTTCGGGTACCAAACCCTCCCCTGAGCACAGGATAACAGATTGTGATTCCTGGGAAAACACAGGGGAAGGTGGACTGCTAAGGACATAAGGAGTGGGTACTAGGGCTGTCTGGCCCAGTCTGGAGCAATCAGACTCATCTTGCAGGATAGAGACCCGATTTTGACTAGCACTTTGAACAGGAGAGGGAAGGGGGGGGAAAGGCATAGAGAAACTTCCCTTCCCAACTGAGAAGGAAGGCATCCAGGGGGACTGAGCCCAACACTGGGGGCCTGCAACAAAAAAGGGGAAGTTGGTGATTGTCTGGGGCTGCAAAAATATCTATCTGGGGTGTGCCCCAACTGGCAAATACTACCTCTAGAACTAGGGGATCCAGAGCCCATCCGTGATGTCCTTGGGAAATCCTGCTGAGAGCATCTGCCAGGACATTGTCTTTGCCTGGGAGGTGAACTGCTTCAAGGGAGGTGTTCAGGGAGTAAGCCCGAGAGCACAACTGCACTGCTTAGGTGCACAAGGCCATAGACCGAGTGCCCCCTTGCTTGTTGATGTACCACATTGTGGTGGTATTGTCTGTTCTGACCTGAATAACCTTGTTCTGAGCAGATTTGGAAAAAGCTTGAAGTGCTAGAAAAACTGCTCTGAGTTCCAACAGATCTATGTGGAGCAGAGATTCCTGAGGGGACCACAATCCCTGGGTAGTGAGGTCGCCCATGTGAGCTCCCCACCCCAATAGGGATGCATCTGTAGTAAGGATTAAGGAGCGAGACTGAGGGGTAAAGGGAACCCCCTGTCTCAAATTGCCCTGGTCCTGCCACCACTGAAGGGCCTGGATAAGGGTTCGAGTCACTGGAATTAACTTGGTTAGAGGGTCCTTTCTTTGAGACCAAAACGCTCTCAAATGGAACTGGATATCCCTCATCTGAAATCTGGCTCCCTGCACTACTGCTGTCGAAGCAGCCATGTGTCCCAGGAGCTGTAGAAAGTGCCTTGCTGGTCGAGAGACCTGCAGGGTGAAGGAGGAAGCCAGAGAAATCAGGGTCCTTGCCCTTTCCAGAGGAATAAAGGCTCTGGCTTCTTGTGTGCTCAGTTCTGCACCTATGAAGGTGAGAAGCTGGACAGGCTCTAGGACTGACTTTGGAAGATTGAGAAGGAAACCTAGAGAAGTTAGCAGTTGCTGAGTTACTCGAAGATGTAACCTGACTTGGTCTGGGGACTGGCCTATGAGCCAGTTGTCCAAGTAAGGAAAGATGGCAATTTTTTGCCTTCTTAAGTGGGCAACTGCTACTGCCAGGCATTTTGTGAATACCCTTGGGGCAGATATGAGGCCGAAGGGCATTGCTCTGAACTGGTAATGGCCTGAGGGCAGTTCGAATCTGAGGTACTTTCGATGGGAGCTTCTGATGAGAACATGAAAATAGGCATCCTTGAGGTCCAGGGACACTAGCCAGTCCCCTGGCCTTAGAGAGTAGAATAATTCCCAGAGTCACCATTTTTAATTTTGGTTTTAAAAGGTGCTTGTTTAGATACCCGAGATCCAGGATGGGCCGCCATTCTCCTGTCTTTTTTGGGGTAAGGAAGTACCTGGAGTACAACCCTTTGCCTTGGTGTAGGGGTGGAACCCTTTCCACAGCTCTGAGAGCCAGGAGGGTAGAGACTTCTGCCTCCAGGGCAAGAGCCTCTGAAGGATTTGCAGGTGGAAAGGATCCGATTCTCATCTCTGGAAATTTTTTGAAGCTGAGAACCAGTCCCTGGCTTACTACTTCCAGGACCCACTTGTCTGACGTTCGAGACTCCCAGTCCTGGACAAAGTAAGCCAGCCTGCTCCCTACAGGTAGTGGAGAATCGGCCCTGGGTGCCCCACCAGGGTGCCTGTTTGGCAGGGGCTTTAGGCTGAGGGGTGGTAGCAGGCCTGCCTGCACCCCGTCTGCCTCTCCCTCTAAAGAAACCCTTCTGTGCAAAAGCAGAAGAGGAAGCCTGGGCTTGGTAAAAAGGCCTATGAAAAGGCCTACCCCTGCCCCTGGGAGGCTGCCTTTGGGGAGTGACTTGCCTTTCCTTGGCCTGTGCACTCCTATAGGTGGTCCAATATTCATCCATTTTCTTCATGTAATTTCTGTTTGCTCCCAAACAGAGAGAGTTGCCCACAACAGGGAAATCCATGGCCTTAGTCTGGTATCCCAGACAGGCCAGTACATCTGAGCCAAGCCATTCTACTGGAGAGCCACAGATGTAGCCGTGACTCTGGATGATACATCATTAGAGTCCACTGCAGCATGGAATTGCACCTTGGATGCCTCAATACCATCAGCGGCCACCTGTTCAAGCTCTTTTGCCAGCTGGCCAGGAACTTGCTTTGCTAGAGTTAAAACAGTACCCCATCTGGATTTTTGATATCTAGCAACATAAGTCATATAATTAGCCTGTCTGAGTCCTAAGGATGCTGCCATGTACTGTTTCTTTGCCATGGCATCTATCTTTCTGGAGTCCTTGTCAGGGGCGTGAGAGGCTAAGGGAACATTTGCCTTGTCACAGGCTGCAGCCTGCACCACCCCCATGTGGCTGCATTGTTGTGTAAGGAACTCCGTATCAGAGCCTGATAATGCATACCTTTTGTCCATTCTTTTATCAACAGGAGGTATGGTGTGAGGAGCTTTTAAAATCTTTACTGTCTGTTTCCAAAAAGATTTATGCAGAGGAATAGACAGTCTCCTAGACTCTGGGATATCCATCATTTCTACAAAATCAGGCTCTTCCTGATCATCCACAGCTTACTCCATAGGGAGCTGGAGGGTTTCAGCCACTTTTTTATAAAACATGAAATGAGAAGGGGACTCGGAAAGCCTAGGGGGAAGACACTCCTGAAGGTCTGTCTGGAGAGATGTCCGGTTCAATGGGCACATCCAGACTTTCAAAACCACATTCACTCTCCTCATACTCCTCTGGTTCATAAAATTCCTCTATATCATACTCTTGAACCGGAGGAACCGACCGAACCGAGCGCTTACCTGATTATGCCGGTTCAGTCGGAACCGGGGAGATTGACTGAACAATTTTTATTGCTTTAGCTATTTCTTCAGCGGTTGGAGAGGGAAGTTTTGGCTCCACACCAGCTGATTTTCTAGATTTCTTTGTTGGAACCGACTCCTCAGAGTCTGCTCTCCTTTTGCCCGAGGAAGTATCGCCCTGGTCAGAGGGCACTCCCTCTGGTTCGGCTGAAACCGAACTGGGCTGGCCATCCGGATCAGCGGACTTTTTGGCTCCCCGTTCCCTGCGTCTACCAACTCTCTTATCCAGGGTAGCTGCAGGAAAACTCTTGCAAATCGGGCAGTCTGAATTGAGGTGGTCAAACCCCAGACAAACACATGTGGTGTGGGGGTCAGCCCTGGCAAAGGCTTCCCCACATACACAGTGCTGAAACCCAGTGGGCCCGGTTTTTCTTTTGGGTTTCTCAGACATAGTGCCAGCCTAACCAAAAACTTGCCCATTTATGGCAATCCGCCAAGCAAGACTCCCTTATCGGTTCCCAACTGTGTCACAGGTCATGGAAAAAAACGTAATTAAACCCGTTTTGTTTTAGAACCGATAAGAACCGGGAACCGCACTTCTAAAAGACTGTAATGTAATAGAAGTAACTTGATCGGTTCAAACCGAACCGATGGAATTGTTTACAAGTTCCACACAGAAATAAATGTAAAACCTATCTAATACTTACAATACCACAGACAGAGCTTGAACCGACCGGTTGCGGTTTAGTTTCGGTTAAAAAACCGAAAACCTTTATACTTTAACCGATAAAATGAACCGGGCAGAAGGAGGAATCTCCGGAGCGACTGTTCAGTGAGGCGGAGTAAAGAATCTGACAGTTTAAGTTTGAAGAACAACAGATAGAGTTTTCAACCGAGCTCGAGCTCTAAGTTCCATGCCTGGCATGGACTTTAACTCTTTCACCTCCGGGAGCAGTTCTAAGGTTGGGACAAACTGCATATGTCACAATATAGCAAAACTTCATGTTTGAAATTACACAATTTTTTCACCCACAAAATATCACAATACTCAAAATTCGATACTGTAACATCACTGGTTGACAGTGCCCCTTTGAGGTCTTTTTTGGCAGCCATGTCATTTGCTAGAGCGTGACACACATTTTAGGATCTACTCATGGGCAAAAGCCAAGTGTCCCTTTCACTTCTAAACTTGTAACTCATGATTGACTGGAACGCTTTGGCCAAATGTCCTTTTGAAATGAAGCATATGCACTCTCTTGGTACATACTCCCTCCAAATCCAAATTAGGGGGGTTTGTCACAGCTCCTCCCTCAGCCACAAGTGTGGACAAGAAGTAACCTTCACAGCCAATGATTCCCTTGACTGAGCGACAGAGTACACGTTAATGTTGGGCAGGAAGCACCCTCCCCAAGGGTGAAAAACAAATAAAAAATCCCTCATCTTCTTAATGCACTCTGCCCCAGTGTGGATTTCAGGGTTCTACAAGTAAAAACATCAGTCTCCAAGTGGCAGTGTGATATAACCAAGCTTCTAATAATTACACCATTAAATGGACCATAAGCTTCTCCTTACAATAACCCCCACATTCATAACTCCTTATTCAGGGGTTGAAACTAAAGTTCTGCAGCCCCTAGCCAGCAGGCATACATGAACGATTACATTCTCCAGTACTAACCAGCAGGGCTAGTTAAAGGGCAATTTTACTGGCCCAGTCCCAAATGTACCAGCATTAGGCTGGTGCCAATTTTGACACCCCCCCCTTCTGCTTTACAGAATTAAAAAAAGACTAAATATGGCTGCCTTTTGGAAAGTATTGTTTTAACAAAAAGTTTAATAAGATTGTAATATTCAGGCATTTGAATGGACCACTACATGTTTCCTTATCACTACCTCCCACGCAATAAAACAGATTTATACCTCTTCATCCAGGAGGTCACAAGCCAGATTGATTCGGGAAACATCCACCCGACAAGGTTCTGATTTGAGTTTCTTCGAACGCAGACTCCACAGTTTCACGCACGAATTGTCAAACCCAGCAGCCAGAAGTTTACTGTCCGGTGAAATGGCAGCAGTGTTCAGCAGCTGGTCAGTGTTGTAAAAGGCATAAAAACAAATTGTGGTGAGGGAAGGTGGCCCCTCCTTCACACGTTTAATGCCATCCTGAAGCATGTCCAGAGCAGCTTCATTTTGCAGAATGGGAGCAGGCATGCTCGTGGGCTCGATGTTGCTGCTCTCCGTGCGCCAGGGTGCACCACAGTTGTAAAGCTGGTAGTCTGCTCGTTGGGAATATTGCACTTCTATGTGAACGTGTGATGCCAGGACTTTACACAAAGCACTATTGTTGTCACTCTGGAGGTAGCGGAGAAGGTAGTTGTAGCTGTCTTCACGAAGGCAGACCACATACTTATTGTCCAGGAGTGAGCGCAGCATGAAGTTGGAAGAGATGTCCTGGGCGGTCAGGGTCATCTGCAACTGCTCAATAATGTCTTTCTGATCGGCATTTTGAAGGAACATGCCGTGAAAGCGGCTGTAGAAACTGTCTGCGGCACTTTTCAGGCCGTTGTGCACCATATCCAGGTGGAGGTAGACAAACAGAGGGTACAGGAGTGCCATCACCTCTCGACTGTGCTGGGAGTTGGAATCTGTGAAAAGCAACAAAAAGAAAGGTTACAAGGGTCACCCAGTTGAATCCAATCCTACCAACCTTAGAATGCATCCAAGTTGATCACAGAGGCATTAGCCGGCTAAGAAGCACAACCCAATCTGCCAAATGTAGAACACCAGAATTTAGCTCCTTCATACACAAAGGAGTAGATTTGCACAGTTTCCCCAATTTCTTTTGAGCTGCCAGATTAAATATTTATAAAGCACAATATATACAAAGCATTGAAGTGCTACACAGTAGACTATTTTATATGCTCTTAAATCAAGGTTTAAAATTCTGCATACTATTATCAGCATCCCAAACATATGTAGTGACCAAGTTTCAGAAAACCAAAGCCAAAAATGAAAATTATCCAAATGCAAAAACCCCTAACAGATCCCCCCACCACAACCAAGTGCACTGAAAAGAGGCCTGTTGCTGCATTATCAAAATGGACTGTACCAAGGCTGTCTTCCAATTGGAAGTGTTCATAGTTTAGTGCACTGCTCTACATGGCAGTTGTGCCAGCCCGGTGGCGCCGAGAGTTGAGGAGCTGGACGCCACACTGGCGACCCAGGCTCAGGAATGGACCTGAGCCGGCAGGGGAGGGAAGAGGATTGAGCGCCCGGAGAACTTCTTTCCTCTCCCAGGGTGGGTTGCGGGGAGTTCCTGGCTCTGTTGTGGCCTCTAGTGGAGACTGGAGTAAGCACAGTGAGCAGGAATGTTGTAGGGGGCAGGAAGTCAGCAGACTCCAATGGTAGAGAGTGGTGGAAGCCACGCAGGAATCACTGCACGCTGCGTTCTGTGGGGGAATATCCAAGACAATCCCTGGTGGACTCTGGGAGGCGACAGAGGCCCCAGGAGCCCAGGTCCACATCCCGAAGCTTGACCAGTCTTCCCCCGAGCCACTCTATCTGGACCATCCCTCTAATCTCAGAAATGCCGCCAGGTAGTCGAGGCAGGCCCTCTCCTGGGGGCTGGACAGGTCTGTAGGTCCAGGGAGGGGTGCTCGACAATGGTCTCCTGGGGAAAGGGTTTCAGGCTGGGAGTAGAGGTAGTGGCTGTGTGGGCACTTCCAAGAGATGCACTGGTGCCCAGTGCACAAAGAGAATGTGTACATACACGCACACACACAAAATTACATGGCAGCCACTACAGTGATCAGGACTTTGTCAAAAGTGATTAACAAATATCTAAGAACAGTTACACACTATACTGTTATTTGCAATCTCTTGCAAAGTATTTTAAATATTTCTTGTTTAGGAGTATTTGTGCAATTAATAGGCAAGGTATTCCGTAAGTTCGAACATTGTATGGAAAAGGCCCCTTCTCCCATACAGGTCAAAAACCTTGAAATGAACTGTAATACACCGGATGAACGTAGCAATCTGGTTTCGTCTCTGATTTTTAATAAGCTAAACATAAGGAGATTTACGGCTTTGGACGAATGTAGTATTGGTCAAACAACCCAAGTTATAAAGATAAACCAACCTAGGAGGCAACCAACAGAGATAAGTATATATAAAAAAAAAACAAAAAAACAAAAAAAAAAAACACAATGATGTGTTTTAAATGGTTTGGCCAGGACAAATCTACAGATAGAATTAAAAGTTCTGCTGACCAACTTCAAGTCTTTTAGCAAACTTTCTGAACAAAAAAGAATTATAATGTGGACAATAACACACTCTTAGATATAGTCTCTCTTGCCTTCTTTTGTTAATCCTTAATTCGATATAAAGCACCGATTTTTTTGATTTACAGACTTTACTGTCTTAATACGTGCAGAGTAAGTAAGATGAGCATCAAGTATTATTCCTAAATATTAGATTTCTGTGACCTGTTGTATAATGTTCCCCATCATAAATAAAGGTTCAGCAATGCGCAATTTAGGTGTAGAGCCAAATAAAATATGTTGCTTTTTTTTTTTTTTTTTTTTTAAAAGGAGTTTAATATCAAAACGATGCTCTCAACCATTTGTTCAAAGCTTGATTTAGAGAAACATTTAATTTTTGGACAATGAGAATACGGTCAGGTTGCCACAGGAGAATTCCCATTTTTCCTCGGCAAGTCCCCTAATTTGGGGGGAGAGAAGAGATTTTGGCTATTGCAGCAGAAATATCCAGACATTTTGACCACCTGAGAATTCGTCTGGCTAGTACAACTCTGCAGCGCAGTCACTTAGTACCACAGAGGATGCGATAGGAAAGACGCACAAGGAAGTGCAGGGACTAAACACAGGTCACTTGTATCAAGAGACAGAAATGCTCTACCTCTGGGCCATGTGGGCAGCAATACAACTTCATTTTTTATCAGAGTTAATGATTTCACAGTTCATGATTTCTCAATTGCTACTGGTCACCTGGGCCATTAAGACTTTTGGTCCAGGACCAAAGTCAAGGCCCAGGCCCAATGGAATTTCCAGCCTCATATGCTGGAAAAAACACCAACAGGCTGGGGGGGGGTCGTCACCATCTATGCTACAGATTTTAAAGGTAAGCCAGCAACAGCAGTATATAGTCGCAGGAACTGCACAGTGCCTGCCCTTTTATTCCAGAAGGTTTTCAAAAAGAAGTCATTTCACAAGTCACAGAGGGAGCAGGGTCACACAGGCAGAGCAACAAATATATCCTAACCATCAGCCTGAAGGAGGCAAACTTTTTGCACTGCAGATGAAAGAAAAACTCCCACCTAATACTTCAAGTGATGCCTCCTCCCACCCAACTGCATGAATCATGCCTCATAAATCAGTTGGGCCAAGCGAAAATCTGCATACACCAGTTAAAAGTGGACAGTCCACAGTGAAGGAATCTGGCACTCCTTCCCTTTGCTACACATGGACTTTGAAAAAGGGATGGAGAATGCATTTAGAGACCAATGTGGGTGCAGATTTCTACTGCTCCAGTTAGGGCAGAGTTGTAGTATTCAGCTTGTATAGCTTTTTGGCTAATGTACAGATAATCTCAGAAATAAACACAACACTCCTGATTCAGCACATACCCTGTTCAGACAACAAGAGTACAGGTTTTCAATGACACTTACCTAAAGGACATTACCTGGCTGTACAAAGAACACTCCCACCCAGTGACAGTGCTGGGGTGTTTAAAACATGGGTTGAATTGGACCCATTATGCAAACAAATGTGGGTCTACAGGAGGAATCTACCGGGTCGAAACAATCAATGGTAGATTGTGAATCATTCACATTCCCCCTTCCTTCAGATATTGCTGCAGGGTAGGTGCATCAATCTGGACCCACTGGCAAAGGGAAAAGGAGTCATTTCTGGGCAGCATGCAACTTTTACCCATTTGATGCATGTTAGTGCTATCCCTGCCCCCACCCTTCATCCACTTAAATCATACTTTAACAAATATTAGAAAATGGGCATCACAAAAGCTGCATTCTGACTGGCTGAAACACCCTTGCACCCAGGTTATTATTTCTTAAAAGCCTGGTAAAAAAACAAAGTGCCAGTTTGGGGTGCCCCATTACTTAGGGTATTCACTGGGCACCCAGAACTTGCCAACTGCCATTTTTTTCTCTCCTCTGTTATTGAGAGACGCCAACCAGCCCTCACCAATCTGTACAGAAATGCCACAGACAGCCTGATACTGCCTCCCGAACTACCTCTGTTCCTCCTTGCCACGGGGGGGGGGGGGCCACAAAGAAAACACACACACCTGTTTTTAAATGCTTACTCAGTTTATGGTGCCGGCTCACTCCACTTCCCCCAAAACGAAACCTCCTGACCTTCCGGGTCCCATTTTGATTCACAGAACAGTCACGTGCTCTCTGTCAAGTTAGTGCTCGCTTTTAAACCTAGTTGCAGACTTGCGCCACACTTCTAAGTCCATCCCAAATTAAAACAGAGGTACCAGTCTCCAAAGATCAGCAGGCTACCTTTCTCCCATTCTCACAGAGCATTGTTCAACAGGTACGCGTGTGTGTGTGTGTGTGTGTGTGTGTGTGTGTGAGAGTGAGAGAGAGAGAGAGAGAGAGAGAGAGAGAGAGAGAGAGACGGCAGGAGGGCAAGCTAATCAGAAACACAGTAAAAAAAAAAAAAAAAATACACAGCTGTGCCGTGTGTGTGACCAAGCAGGATGATGGGCAGACCGAAAAATAAATAAATAATAAAACAGCAGCACCCTCCAACTGTGATTTCAGCAGTTCACACTACAGGGACTACTTCACTACAAACATTACTGTTATTTGATAGATATATATCCATATACACACACACACACACACACACACACACACACACACACACACACACACACTTTTGTTCGTATTTTTTCAGAAAATGGCACTTATAATCCATTTTTTAAGTGCAATAATACCCTCCAGGGTAGGCGTCAAGGATACAACAGACCTTCCAGGGGTTAGAAGGTCCTCTACCTGTGGCACCAGCCTCATTACACCCCTGGGTGGTCCTTTATATCCCCATAATGCCCACCCTGTCGGGTATTACTGGTTACATCATCTTGGCCAAGACAACTTTGCATGCGACACCAATCTGTCACGTCCAACTGTTCTACATCTAGTTAACAGAAGATAGTCTGCAGTTTTGGAATCTGGCATGGATGTACTAAAACAACAAGAGGATACATTTAGACCCCCACAAGAGCGCAGATTTCTACTGCCCCAGTTAGGGTTTGGCTGAAGTTTAAGTTTTTGGGCTAATCACTGCTCATCACTTGTAGCCAAATCTGGCAAACTCAAACGTCTTGGCAGAGGCAGGCAGGGCAGAGCAGCTGAAAACCACCATTCGTCTTGGCAAATCAGGCAGCACCAATATTAATACATTCCGATTCTGTGAAAGAGTGCGCTAGTAAAGACAGGTCATTCCAGCGACACTTACCTGAAAGAAAATTCCTTAGTCGTACAAACTGTGCTTCATACTGCTGTGGTTCAGGGAGGCTGGGGGCTGCAGACACCACATTGCTACAGCCAGATTCAGTCTGAGCTAGTTATTACAAAAAAATAAAAATAAATAAAAACACATTTATACAGAACTCAAGTTTGCATTATTTCACAAAGCTGACTGAGGGGCAGAACGGTTCCTCGATTGTATACAATAAAGCACACCACCTCAACCAATATATTTTTTTTGGGGGGGGGGTTCACTATACAACATATGTGCGATTATCTGAGTCATGGTCTTGAGAAGGTAGCCTGTTGAGTACACAGAAGCAAATGTGTGCAATTTTAGCATCCAAATACCTGAAAAAAAAAAAAAAAAAACACACATTTAAGCCACAGATCTAGCACCCATACAGTACATATTATACATATATACATAAATACACACACACACACACTTTTTTTTGTTAAGGAAAATAGAGCTTTCATTTAAAGGGACAGTCAGTTTTTTTTTTTTTTAAATGGATTTCCAGTTTACCCACAGTAGAGGTCACCTGTCCTCTTGTTGCAACTACTCTGCTCACATCTAAAAATGCCAGTAGATTTGCTTAAAATGATCAGATATCCTTTAGTTATGCAGGGTTCATTTCTGGGTGGGGAACTGGGACACTTGGCACAGAGTTTTTAATTTTGACCCACCTTTTCTTCTACCTTGGGGACAACCTGCTCACTGTTAGAGGTTTCAAAACTGCTGTTTTATTAATCTAGGCTCGGTTTAACAATATGACCCATCATTCTTTTCATTTGACCCTTACTTTTTCTACTCAGTAGGTCAATGTCCCACGTAGATAAACATCTGAAATGAACCCTGGTTATGACAAAAATACATCCGTCAGCCTGCCCCGAATGCCCACCTCCAATGCTCCTGCACATCTATGATGTGATATAGCACTGGAGCCGCAGGGTATACTCCTTGACGAATGTGATTTTTTACTGAGGTGCATCAGTAATCCCCACCATCTGTTTCAAAGTGATTCACTTATTTTAGGAAAGTTATGCTTGTGTCAAAAATGAGCACTTCAACCATTTCAAGTCAGCATTATACAATAGTAAGAAATCCCTGGGCTGTGATTGGTCAGACTGAGGCTTGGACCCGTGAAGTTATCCCAGCATAACATCATGGATCTAGTACCAGAAGATACATGACCAAATGACACTGGTAAAAACACTGATCACTGCACATGCCACAAAAAACTGAAGAAACTGAACGTCATCACTCCCGCTCTGCTACAGCAAGTGGCTTTATGTCTCGATTCCTGCCTCGAGCCACAGCACACTGACCCTCCCCCCACACAATCAAGCCCTCAGACATTTAAATCCCCCCATGTCCTTTCTTGCTTCCCCACCCAACAATTCCAGTCAAATGTTTACCATTCTAAAAGCAAAAGTGAAACCGAGACCGCAATCAGCCTCACCGTCTCTGGTCAGCAGCCAGCTTCAGTGGACCCATGACTGAGCAGTACATAGCCACAGTAACAGTGGGTTCTCAAAAAAAAAAAATACTGCTCAACTCTCAGATTTTAAAACTAATACATCTGAAGGAAGCCATCAATTTTAAATTACAAGATAAAAAACTGAAGCCCTCACTTTTATTGGCATCACCATCCTTGCTTGTCAAAAACTTTCATGACATATATACAGATTGGCGCGAGACCACCCACATTCTGCTATCGCGATCCTCCTCTGTACAAATCCTATATAAGGTCACATTTATCTCCTCTTCCTACCTTGATTTTTTTGACCATGCTCATAAAAATGCACTTTGTAGTCCTCTCAGAATCATGGCAATTTGGTGATGAACAGTAGTGCATGTGCCAGTTATCGATGGACTTCCCTGCATTCCTCCACTGCTGCACTAAGCATATTCATTTAAAAAAAACATGCAAATTGGCAATAAATCTTCATATAGCTGAGGAGGAATTTTTTTTTTTTTGTTTAAAAACACACTTACAAGAAACAACTGTACAAGGGGAGGGACTTTGCGTGTGGCACAAGACTGGCATCACACTTCTCCCAGTCCCAGCCCCAACTGCCGCCCCCAAGTCGCTGTCACTGTAAAAAAGAAACAAAACCAAAAACCTTTCACAGAAACCATTTCCAAACAGGAATAAAACACTGAAGGAAGCTGCCGGGGTTGGGGGTGCTGAAGAGTGACACCACGCAGTTAGCAGCCCTTCTGGACAGAATGGAAATTATGGACTTTTTTCCACTCCATATACCTCTGTATATAAACAAATAGTTTCTTGCCCTTCTTTTTGTTTTCACAAACAAGCCATAATGTTTTCTAATACAAGCCATTATATAACAGGAACAATGCATGACAGGGTGTGTGTCATGCTGGGATAACGTCACTTCTCGGGTGTTGGACGCACTCGGCCTGCAGTCTTGTGCCCAACCACCTGAGGTGTGACTTTATCCCAGCATGACACACACCCTGTCGTGCATTGTTAGTTTATTAAAATTCAAGTCGTGACTCTGAGCATGCACAGTAGTGTCAACTTTTTCACAAGTGTCCCCCCCCCCCCAGCTCCAATGCCATATCACACTGTGGACGTGTGGGAGCACTGGAGGTAGGCATTCAAGTTGGGATAACACAAATGCATTTCTGTCATAACTAAAGGATATCAGACAGTTACCCAGTCAACAAAATTCAATAAATGAAGTAAGCCCACGGGCCTCTTGGGAGTCCCTTTTTCAGGAGCGAATTGGGATTAGACACAAAGAATATCATTCAGTATGATAAAAACAGGCTAGAGATACAGAACAACTATATGGGTGAGACTTGACATACAAATCTTTGAGTTAATAGACCAAGAGGAGACAAAAGCCAAAGTAGAATACATCAAACTAGTAAAAACAACTTATATAAGGTGCAACCCTAACGTTTTAAAGCATCGACGTTAAACAGATAGGAACAACATGTAAAACAGCATTCAAACGGCTAACGATTGGGGTCAGGTATATGTGCGTTATTACCCTGTGTCACTGACAAGTGTTACAAGACCAAGAGTGGAGAATATCAACGGTAGCAGTTGCAAGTACTGCCTTCTAGCAAGAGTTTCTCAAGGTACTTCTTTAAAGCTGCTTAGGGAGCAGACTTCCTGTAAATTATTTAGAAGTGCGTTCCAAATACAGAGTTTGCAAAGGATCCATTTACTGCCTTAGTTCTGACTTTTGTAACGTGAAGGAGAGAGCGGCTGGAAGATCAGAGGGGTCTACTATCAGGTTTAGTAGCTAGAAGTTTTGAGGTTTGGTGGGGCTTCATCACTTTGCAACTTAAAGGCTAAGCATAGAGAGGAATAATCTCATCATCTTTCTTTGAGGGTGGGCCAGTTTAGAGAATTAAACACTGTGCAGTTATGTTCCTTGGGGGAAGCCCTGGCTGCAAAGCACCCTGTACTATGGAATAGTGTTTGTAAGTGTTTCAAAACAAGAGGACCTTAAGGCATGGAGGACTGGTGAACCATAAAGCAGTGAGGGTAGCAGCACAGTATTAGCAATACGTGTGCATGATTCCTGGTGAGACAGGAGCTTACACGATACAAGAGACGTATTCTTTTATGTTGCAGTTTAGTGAGGTGTTCCACGAGTGTCTGAAAGGTGACGTCCTGATCTAGTAAGACACCAAAGTATTTAGTGGAAGCTACAATCTCGATTTTGGCTCCAGACGGGGAGGGGGGAGTAAATGCTTTAGGTCCAAATAGTATGGCTTTTGTCTTCTTACTATTGAGAACCATTTATGAGTCTCATCAGCACACTTGCAAATCTACTGGCATTTTAAAACTTTGTGAGCAGAGTAGCTGGAATAAGGGCATGTGTGACCTATACTGTGAATAAGCTGGAAATGACAGTGTCCCCTTTAATTTTTTGGGGGGTTTTAAACAAAAGGTATAACAGCATTAAGCAACACCAACACAAACTCATGAAGATGGAACAAAATGGTAAAACCTAACCCAAAACAAGTAAACACAGCAACAACTAAACCTGCCAGTACCCCCCAGAGAAGAGAGTCAAAATTGCTGAATGAAAGAGTAAACAAAGAAATATACAATACTCCCAACTATGTAACATCAGAAGCAGCTAAACAGAGGAAGACTACAGTTGTTTGTGACTCATCATCATCATCATCATCATCATCATCATCATCATCATCATCATCATCATCATCATCATCATCATCATCATCATCATCATCATCATCATCATCATCATCACCACCACCACCACCACCACCACCACCACCACCGGACCTGATAAGGTCAAGGTTCAATAGTTGATACACAACAGATACATCATACACTTATATAAGACAGTTATACATACAGGGGAAAATAACGTTTATAAACACAGTGATGTACAGTAAATTCACATGATAAAAGCGTTACAGGAAAGTTAAGCTAATATTTACAGTATGTACAGTATATACATATCCCAGTAAGGCATGGCAGACACTCAACATAATGTAATACTAGGATGGTGAAGGTATTACTGGGTGCCATAAGATGGGGTGTCTGTCTGGAAGGAATGCGCCATATATGGTTTGGAAGGGAGATTTGTGAGATGACAATGCTAGCTCTAGAGGTAGCAATTGCATTTCTCTGTGAAGAAAACTGTACAACGCTGT
This sequence comes from Neoceratodus forsteri, assembly GCA_016271365.2. Taxonomy (NCBI): domain Eukaryota; kingdom Metazoa; phylum Chordata; order Ceratodontiformes; family Ceratodontidae; genus Neoceratodus; species Neoceratodus forsteri. The sequence continues at coordinate 1,809,559,297 of CM057449.1, forward strand.
TTAAAGGATGCAACTGGAATAATATTGGACAGTTTTAGGGATTTTTGCAGGGTGTTCCATGCTATAGCTAGAGAATAGCTGATTGCTGCCCTCCCTAGCCTGGTGTTGAATTTGGGCAATTTGAGCAGGATGATGTTGTTGCTTCTTAGGGCATAGGAGCTAGGAGAGGTCTGGGTGAAGCAGTCCAGGATATAGTTTGGAAGTTTTTTTGACAACGCTCTGTAAATCCATAGTGCTGCATTTCTGTTCCTTCTGAGGTGAAGGGAAACCCACCCAACTGCAGCATAAAGAGAGCAATGATGAGTATTAGATGGCAGATCTGTAATGAACCTTATTGCTCTATGATATAAGGTATCCAACTTGTGATGGTAGGAGATGGGGCAGTGACTATAAAGGAAGTCTGCATAGTCAACAACTGATAGAAAAATGGCCTGGACTAACCTCATCTTTGAGTCTCTGTTTAGGAAGGGTTTTAATCTATAGAGAAGGCCAAGCCTTTGGCGAAGCTTTTTTTAACAGTTCTTCTAAATGATGAGTGAAGTCAAGCCTGTTGTCAATCCACACACCTAGGTATTTGAAGTTTTCTACATACTCCAGATTTTCTCCAAGTATAGTGCATAGCTGGGGGAGAATGATTGGAGAGGATGTGCTGGTGGAGCTTTGATTTGTGAACATCATTGCTTTAGTTTTCTTTGCATTTAACAGAAGCTTTTTCTCTAGTAACTGATATTGTAGCAAGGAGAATTCTGTTTGTATTCTCACGAGCAGCTGTAGATAAGGGCTGCTGACATACAGAACAGTGTCATCAGCAGAGAGGTATACAGAGGAATTGGTAAGGTTGAATCAATGTTATTTATATAAATGGCAAAAAGGATAGGACCCAGAATAGAACCTTGGGGACTCCTCTTGACAGTGGTTTTAATGGGGATAGGTCACCTTCAGCTTTTACCTGCTGTGACCTACCGGTGAGATAGCATCTGAACCACTTAAGGGAGGATGGATCTAGGCCAATGGAGTACAGAGATGAAAGTAGTAGCTCGTGGTCCACAGTATCGAATGCTTTGCTCAGGTCCAGGAATACTGCACAGACATTATTCTTTTTATCTAATTCAGATTGCCAGTCATTTGTGACCTTGGCTAGTGCTATGCTTGGCCCTGAATCCAGATTGAGCTGGGTTTAGGAGGTTAGCATTGTCAAGATACTCCCTTAACTGATTACTCACCAATTTCTCCAGCATCTTGGATAACACTGGTAGAATGGAAATGGGCCTGTAATTATTAAGATCCATAGGGTCCCCTGATTTTAGAAGGGGAACCACTTGGGCTGTCTTCCACAGTGTGGAATAGAGCCAGAGTTTAGGGATAGGTTAAAGAGGTGTGTTAGGGGACTGCAAGTACATGGCATGCAATCTTTAGAAAGTAGGGGTCCAGAGAGTTGGCCCTCATGCTTTTTGGTATCCAGTTGCCATAATAGATCCTCTACTTGTTTCAACAGTATAGATTTGAAGCTGAAGGAAGAATCAACTCTCTGATCACCAGTGTAATGGGAGCTTAATTGTTCCCTCAGCAGGTTAGCTGGAGAGGTGTCAAAGGCAAGACCAGCCGTTGTGAAGTGGTTATTGAAGGCGTCCAGAATTTCCATTGTGCCAGTGATAGGGCCATAACTGTTGTGTAACTGAGTTGGAAGGGGGGGTGTTAGCATCCTGCCCCACCATACCCTTGATGGTGCTCCAAAACCTAGCAGGATTATGGTAGGAAGAGTCAAGTTCGGCCAAGTAGAAGGCAGCCTTTGCATCCCTAACTTTCTTGGTGCATCTATTCCTGGCTTTCCTAAAGATCATCCAGTCATTTGCATTCTTGGTTTTTCTTGCCATTTTCCAGAGTTTGTCTCTCTCCAGCAGTGCAGCTTTGAGGTCAGCTGTAAACCAGCGACAGGATTTGTTTTTTTATTCGGATACTAGAGATTGGGGCATGGGTGTTAAGGGCATTTATTATAATGTTATTTAGCACCTGCTGAGCTTTTTCAACAGAATGGGCAAAATAAAACTCTTGCCAGTGTGGAGAGTAAGCTAGATCATGCAAATATCCTTCAGTATTGATGTTTTTCTTGGATCTCCTCATGAGAAATTTTGCAGGGCTTGTTGTTCTGCTGGTGGATCTTACCCCTGCGATGGGGCAGTGATCACTTATATCGCAGAGAAGCACTCCAGCGTGCGTGAATAGATGTGGTTTATTCACTAGCATGATATCAAGTAGTGTGCTGTTATTACTATTCCTTGCATTAATTCTTGTTGGTTCATTAATTAGCTGTGTGAACCCATATGTATCACAGAATGATACCAGAGGTGCAGCTTCCTGGGTAAGCCAGTTGAAATTCAGGTCACCTAGAAATACAGGTTACTCACCTGTAACAGGAGTTCTAGGAATGGTATATGTTGTTCATCCACACTTATTGGCAGGTTCCTTGCCGCTTTAAATCTTGCCGGAAGGTCTTCAAGCTGGCTCCTCCCACCCACCGGTGGTAAAACTCTTGGCTCCGCCCCATGGACGTGATCTGGCCGCTGGAAGCTCAGGTTGTGCGCCGGCCGGGAGGTCGGAGTCGGTGTGGATGAACAACATGTACCATTCCTAGAACTCCTGTTACAGGTGAGTAACCTGTACTTCTAGGGACATGGATATGTTGTTCATCCACACTTATTGGCAGACTCTAGCAGTTCTCCGGGAGGAGGAGGCAAGACACCCCCAATACTTACTTGGGAAATAAGGACTGGAGAACAGAGGCCCCAAAACCAGTATCCCGGCGTGACTCAAGGTCGATGTGGTAATGGGTAATAAGGTAGTCGACTCCAGGAAGCAGCCCTGCAGATTTCCTGGATAGGGACGCCCCTGAAGCAGCCACCACATGCAGCAGTATGACCGCAGAATGAGCTCTTATCCCTCTGGGAGGCTCCATGCCCGCCAACTTATAGCAGCGATCTATGCAGGAGGTGACCCATCTGCTTATCGTCCGCTTGGCTGCAGGTCTGCCAGATGCGGCTTCAGCGTAGGTGACAAACAGCTGGCGAACCTTTCCCCGAATTTCAGCCGTGCGCTCCTTATAATAAGCGAGCGCCCTTCTAGGGTCCAGAGTATGGAGCCTATATTCGGCCTCCGAGGTGTGATTGGGGTAGAACACCGGCAGAGTTAGCACCTGGTTAAGGTGAAACTTCGACACCACCTTCGGAAGGAATTTCGGGTGGGGGCGCAGGACAACCTTGTCCCTGTGGAAGACCAGGTAAGGAGACTCTATGCAAAGCGCCTGGAGCTCTCCCATCCTTCTGGCTGACGTGATAGCCACCAAGAAGGCGGTTTTCCACGACAGGTGAGAGAGTTCACACCTCTGCATTGGTTCGAATGGCTTGCCCATGAGCTTTGCCAGTACCAGCAGTAGATCCCACGGAGGTGGAGGTTCTCGCACCGGAGGGGAAATGTGATCAAGGCCTTTGAAAAAGCGCCCGACCACCTTTTCCTGCGCCACCGACTGCTTCCCGGCCTGCGCCCGGTAAGCAGAGATGGCTGCCAGGTGCACCTTTAGGTCGCCGACCTAAGCCCTTGACTAGAAAGGGACCATAAATAGTCCAAAATGCTTGCCACAGAACAGGAGGAAGGGTCCAGGCCCTTGCCCTGACACCAAATGGAGAATCTCTTCCATTTGAAGGCGTAGCATTTTCTGGTCGACTCCTTACGGGACGCCTCAACCACATTGAGGACCTCGTCGGAAAGACCCAAGGCCTGGAACCTCCAGCCGCTCAGGAACCAGGGCGTCAGGTGCAGGGATTGAAGGTCCGGATGGAACACCTTCCCCTGATTGACTGAAAGCAGGTCCGGGCGAGCTGGAAGCTGCCTCGGGAGCCTGGAGCTGAGGCTGAGGAGATCTGGATACCAGAACTGGCGGGGCCAGTCTGGGGCTATCAGGATCACCTGCGCCTTGTCCCTCCTTGCTTTGAGAAGCACCTTGTGAATCAAGGGAAATGGGGGAAAGGCGTAGAAGAGGCCCGGGTCCACAGCCTGAGAAGGCATCCCTGCAGCGAGCCCCTGCTGAGGGGCGGGCATGAAACAGCCTCAGCTCAGGCTCTCCTGGAGGCAAACAGGTCCACCTGAGGTGTGCCCCAGTGGGAGAACAGATCTTGCACTACCACCCGCAGGAGAGACCACTCGTGAGATGCAGCCCTATCCGGCTCAGGGCATCGGCCAGGGTGTTGGAGGCTCCTGCCACATGAATGGCTAGGGAGATCCGCTCCAGGCCGCGCACGAGTGACCAAATCGCGGAGAGCTTCGCATGCAGAAGCATGGAGCGCCCCGCCCTGGCGGTTCAGGTAGTACATGGTCGTGATATTGTCCGCCTGGACTGGACCACTTGACCCTCGGAGAAACGGAGCAAAGGCGGTGACAGCTAGGCGGACCGCCTGAGCTCCAGCAGGTTGATGTGGCATCGGACTCCGCTGGGACCAGAGGCCGGCACTCGTGTTCCCAGATGGGCACCCCAACCCATCAGAGAGGCATCGGTCGATAGAGAGACAGTCGGCTCGGGGCGGACAAACGGGATGCCCTCCTGCAAATGGAATGGAACGGTCCACCACTGGAGAGCGTTCCACATCTCCTGGGTCACTATCACTAGCTGGTCCAAAGGATCGCAGCGTTGTGACCACTGGCTGGCCAGTCCCCACTGAAGGGGGCGCATGTGCCAGCAGGCCCAACGGACCACGCTGGTACAGGCCGCCATAAGACCCAGAAGGCGAGGAAATCCCGGGCAGGGCGCGATTGCCCAACCAGAAATGACTGGGCAAAGGAGGCAAGAACCTCGGCCCTGTCCGCCGGGAGCCGTGCTCTGGCTCGAAGAGAGTCGAGCTCTGCCCCGATGAACAGGATCACCTGCTTCGGCTCGAGTTCCGACTTGGCCTCGTTGATGAGAAGGCCAACTCGAGAGCAAACCAGGAGGGCCAGATCTCTGGACCGCTCCACCTCCCGCCTGGAGGAGGCTGCTATCAGCCAATCGCCCAGGTAAGGGTACAATCTGGACCCTCGGCGTCAGAGGAATTCTGTCACCACTGCCATGCATTTGGTGAAGACCCTGGGAGCTGGAGATAAGTCAAGGGTACGCTGGAATCGAAGAGGGGATCCCTCCGTCAAAGCGGAGGAATCTCCGATGTGACGGACGGATAGGGACGTGAAAGAACGCGTCCTGCAGGTCCAGAGAGCAGAACCACAAGCCGTGTTCCAAAGATGGTATTATCTGCGCTAGAGTGACCATCCTGAAGGTTCGAGACCTTAGGAACTTGTTCAGGTCGTGTAGGTCGAGAATAGGGCGCCAGCCCCCCATCCGTTCCGGAACTAGGAAATACCTGGACATGAACCCCGGGTCTGAAGGGGGGTCCTCTTCCTCCGTGATCACCTCCTTTTGGAGGAGGAGAGCGATGTCGGCTCGGCGAGCCGCCAGTGAGGCTGCGGACCCCGAGGCCCCCCTGAGGTGCGACGGCTCTGAAGGGCGGGGCCTGCTCGAATTCCAGAGGTAGGCCTTTTCCCACCACCTCCAGTACCCACCTGTCCGGTGGTAACAGTGGACCAGGCGGAAAGGCAGTGTCTGAGCCATCCCCACGGGGGAACCAGGGTGAGGTGACAGGGATGGGTGGGGGCGACACCCTCAGCCCGTCACTGGGCAGGCTTGGAGGAGGGACGGCCGAGGGACCTCCTGGGCCTTACCTCCCTGCTTCCTGTTGGAGGAAGCACGCAGCTGCGGTTTGGGATACCAAGGTCGAGCCTGCTGGCCCTGGCGTTGCTGGGCGCGCCACCATGGCGAGAAGGACAAAAGGGCTTAGGCTGTGGCTTCGTGCCTTTGTCCTTCTGAGCGAAGAGACCGAGTCCAAGGTAGCATTGGACTTTTCGATCCTCTGCAGGTGACCTTCCACCCCAGGGCGCAGAGGTCAGTCCCCAAAGGGAACATCCGCCAACTTGTGCTGCATCCGAGGTAAAGGTGGATATCCTCAGCCAAGCCCGACGACGCATGGCCACCGCGTCGCCACAGACCTGGCACATGAGTCCCAATGTCTAACGCAGTCTGGAGCTGCTGTTTAGCCACTGCTCTGGTCCCGCACCTGCCTGACCATAGTCTGCAGATTCGCGGAAGATGAGGGACAACCTCATCCAGGGAGCCCAACAGGCGTGAGAAAATGTGCCATGAGGACGGCCGAACTAGCTGACGAAGGCCGAGAGAGGACGCAGCATAGACTTTTCGCCCGGCATAATCCAATTTCTTGGATTCCTTGTCGGGAGATTTGTCCACATCCCTGGCGTTCGGCACGCCGGAAAACACTGTCGGTAACCAACCCCTCGGCCGAGGGATGTTCGGAAAAAACGGACAGGGAACCGGTAGGGACCGCATACTTCCTGGCCAACCTGGCCAAAGGCGCAGGGCAGGAAGCTGGACGCTGCCAAAGTTCCAAGGCCGGACCCACTATGGCTTCGGCCACCGGAAAGGCCTCCGTAGGAGAATCCCCTCGGTCCAGAATCTCCGTGAGGGGATACCTGGCCCGTTTAGAAACGGGTTCGAGCTTCATCCCGGTGGACTCCGAGATGAGTCGAAGCAACCCTAAGAAGGACGAAAGGCTATCGTCCATTGACTGCCCTCCCGAGGACTCCAAGTCCATGCGCTTGGAGAAGAGGGAGGAACCATCATCGGACTCAGAAGAGTCCTCAAAGAGCTGCCTCAGCCCTCAGCCACCCTCCACCCGCCGAGGTTTATCGGGAGTGAGGGTGACAGACAGCTATGGGGCAAACCCAAAGCCGACCGAGAATTTTTGGTCGGAGCCCCAACTAATGGCTGTGGAGGCAGAGGTTCCACCAGAATCGGTGGGGCAGCTGGAATTGGCTGAACAACCGGCCTGAGAACAGGCTCCTCGACTACAACGAGGGGTTGTTTCGGCTGCTCCGGTGACAGCCACTTAATGGCCGGGGAAGACGACTGGGTCGGCTTATTCCCGGTCAAAAGGAGCTGTTGCCACATAAGTTCCTCGTACCTCTGACGCAACTTGCGCCGAAGCCTCCCCTCATCCTATGGCGGCGGGATCGGTTGGACTGCAAGGATGTCCGAGACAGAGACCGAGAGTCTCGACTAGGCCGAGGGAGGCGAGGAGAAGTGTCAGAAATCGGCACTCCCCTCGGCTCGGACGATCCCACCGAAGGCTCAGGAACTGGAGGCTCAGACGAGCCGACGGGATCCTCAACTCCCACTGGGGGAACCGGGGAGAGGGGATTCTCAGCTTCTCCAGCCGACAACCCGTCTAACGGGTCGAGAAAAATCTCGACCGCGTCGACAGGAGTCTCTGTCAACTGGCCTGATGGGGACACCGTGAAGCCAGTGGCTGAAGCTGAGGGGTCGACCGAAGTCGACTGTCGACAAGGGGACGGGATCTTTCCCGCCTCCCAAGAGCGTCGATGGAGAGACTTACTTTTGCTCTTTTTGGACCTGGAAAAAGGTCCCGAAGAAGTTGGACCCTCACCTTTGGTCGAGAGGGTCAGACAAAGCTCCTTAAAAGAAGCCGAGTACGAGGCACCGAGAGAGAGCGGGACAAATGCCGCAGCCGAGGTAGAAGCGGCCCGCGCCGCCTCCTCTTCGAGGGCGATCATCTGCTCTAGCTGATCCGCTGGACACCGCCAATTGGGCCTCTTTAGATTTCACCGGTGGAATTCTTTTCTTGGGGCGCCCCAGTTGTAATCGGGCAGCACGGTCTTCAAGGACGTAGGCCGAAAAGGAAGAGCACAAGTCGCAGGCCTGCGGGTCGTGCTCAAGGCCCAGGCAGTAGACGCACGTGGAGTGCGGATCTGTCCTAGACATCTTCGCTCCGCAAGGGCACCCTGAAAACCGAAGTCGATTTGGTCCATCGCAGCCACGAGGAGAAGAAGACCAAGTCTTTAGCAAAAAACTTTTAATTTTGAACTTTTCAAGAATTAGGAACTAGTCTTAATCGCAATCGCTAAGGAAGGAACCTGAGCTTCCAAGTGGTAAGGAAGATCTAGCGTCATGGGGCGGAGCCGAGAGTTTTACCACCCGGGTGGGTGGGAGGAGCCAGCTTGAAGACCTTCCGGCAAGATTTAAAGCGGCAAGGAACCTGCCAATAAGTGTGGATGAACAACATATCCATGTCCCTAGAATAATGACTTCTTCAGTGCTGGATTTGAGCAGGTTCCCCAGATGGGATAAGAGCTTGTGTTCAGCAGAGGGGGATCTGTAGCAACCAACTAGCTGAAAAGCTGCTGTATTGGGGAGTGAGACTTTTAGGGATAGGCATTCAAACTCCTTGGGCATAGATGTTGCAGCAATATAGGATACAGCTATACCGGATTTTGCATATATGGCTACTCCACCTCCCCTTGTTTGGCGATCAGCTCTGAATAGCTGGTAGTTAGGTAGGTTAACATCCCTGTCTGCTGTGGTGGGTTTGAGCCATGTCTCAGATACCACAAGAAAGTCTGGCAAGGTATGGGCACCCAGGCTTGTATCAGTGTGAGTTTTCAGCAGACTGCATACATTAATATGCAGGAAACTGAGGCCTTTAATTGAGGTTAGGTCTGATGGAGAGGTGATACATTCAGGAGGTCCAGGGTTGATTTCCACGTTACCAATACAGAGTAATAGAAAGAGCAGGAGTTTCGTGAGGGCTGCCAGTGATAGGGAGAGGGGGCTGTCTTTGGTCCTCCTTTTATTCTGTTGCCACTCTTTTGGGGTGCTCCCTGTGGGTTTAAGAGATTGTGTCGAGACACCAAATAGCAGTTTGGTGGTTAGGCTTAGGGAGATCTGTATATCCAGCAGTGGAGCCCTGGTTGAAATACATGTGTGGTGGTATGTGTCTCTTTATGGTGATCACACCACTGTAGTCGATGCAGCAATGGCAGAGCATATGTGAGGGTTTGAGCGTCAGCCAAAGGGGATGGTTCAGAGAGACTGGGTGGATGGATCACCCTAGTTTGTGTGACAGGGACATCATCTTTGTGGAACACCATGGCTGACAGTGAAAGGAGAATCAGAAGTAAACTCCCCATTATGAGAGAGATATTGGTAGTTGGCTATCGGGGAGTAGCGTAGTTGCTGATTGGTTGGATCAGCAAGCCTAAATGCAGCCTGCCACACAGTGAATCAAACAAATGAGCCCACTTATAGCTACCAAAATAGGTTTCAAAATTCCAACAGCCCCAAACAATACCCTGCTAGCCCCTTAATAGTAAGAAAGAAAATAAATAACCTTCTACCAAGTAGAATCCACAAGAAACAATGTAAAACAACAATAAGCTATTGTACTGTAGATCTGATTCTGTCCCCTTTCTAGTTCCTTCCGAGAAGCCAAAGCACTGAGTTCCAAACTCTGATTTTCCTTGTGCTGCTTTCAAAATCAGACAGTTCCAAACTCTGACTTCCTTGTGCTGCTTTCAAAATCAGACAGTTCCAAACTCTGTGACTTCCCTTGCGCTGCTTTCAAAATCAAACAGTTCCAAACTCCGTGACTTCCCTTGTGCTGCTTTCAAAATCAAAACAGTATAATATAGAATACAGAAGTTTACAGAGAGACAAGTGTGCTGACAAGACACAGAAGTGGCAGGTTCTACATAATTTTGGCAGGGGGTGACTAAGGAACTGGAGGAGCGCTTTAACTGCCTGGAGAGGTGACCCCATAATTGAGCATGCTGGCCAGCCCCCCTGATAGAAGCCCCCTGTGGGGCCCAATCCTCAAAGTGCTGCTGAGCAGTGAAAAAGGCAATTATCCGGCTGTGGTGTACTGTCAACGCTCCCACCGTAAAAGAATGGCAGAAAACACTTTTGGAAATGCACTCCAGCTACAAGGGTGGTGGTGGCTAACAGATATAATCTGGCACTACAAACACAGAGACACAGAAATGGACATGGGACATTCCATAAAAGATGGAATCTATTCTGACAGAAAGTCAACTTCATTTCTGTACAAGATGATGTGCACACTATACTAATTGCCCATTTCTTTCTAGTTTTATATACTACTTTCTCTACCCTGAATACTAATAAAAATTCAATAAAAACTAAATAGGAAAAAAAAAGATTATATAAAAACAAACAAAAAAAAAAAAAAAAACAAAAAAAACAAAACAAAAAAAAAACAAAACATACAGGTCCTGTTGCTCTCCAAAAGGAAGAATCCAAACCATAACCAGGGCCCATGGCACATGGCATTCAGCGGTCCCACAGACAGAATCTGGCCCCAAATACCAGCAGCAGGATGGAGCCACACATCTGCAGGCCCTGCACCCGACCAGCTAGGCCCACTGGCCAGAACCAGATCCTGAAGGACAGGAGAGGTTGAGGAATGCCATCAAACCCCTATGGGAGAGATAAGCCCTAGAGAAAGGAAGGCTGGTGGTCAAGTCCAGCTGGACGTTGGGTGGAAGGGTTGGGGGCCGAATGGTAGGAAAGAAACAGATTAAACACAAGAACAAACAAAAAGGCAGTACTTACCTGTAATATTAGCTGCCATCTCTTCAGCAGTCTGGCACAGCCGCAGTCCCTGTTTTAAGGTGCTCTCAGAGTCCACATACTGTCTGCGTTTGAGGTAGGAAGTCACCGCCATCTGAATCTGCTCTGTGCGTACTCGCTTCATGGCCTTCAGGTTTTAAAGAAAATAAATGAATGAAACTTTTCACCAAGCACAATAAAAGCCACCTCATACACCCAAGAGTCCTTTCCCTGATCATGTTCACTCTGCAGTCCAGCCAGCCACTGGACTGCCTCCCTAGCAACATTTCAACTCATAGTAGACAAGGAATCAAAAAATCTGCTACTCTTAAAGTCTGGGGGCTACCTCATATAACCCACAGTCTTTCCCAGCACATCTTAAACAGCTGCCGACACCCTAGGAAAACATAAAAATTAGCCACATTCTGCTTGTAACAGAATACTCTACTCAGTACAGGAGCACTATTCAAAACAAAAAAAACAAAAACACAAAAAACAAAACAAAACAAAAAAAAAAAGACCAGGACCAGCCCTAGTGCAGTGTGATTTAATTTCTTCAGTGATGGTATCACGTGCAAAATAGCAATTCAAATTCCAGTTCACCAAGCAGAAGTAAACAGGTTCACAGTCATGGACAGGGGGAACAAACAACACTCCTGCCATCCTAGGTCCTGTTCACACCGCGGGATGCGGGGAAAACAGTTCTGTAAACCGTTCTTAGAAACTGATTAAAGCTTACTGGTTCAGAGTGTCTGCACTGTCAAAAGCGAGTTTAAAAATGTGTTGGTACCTGCAGCAATCAGTGTCAGCGTGTTCTCACTGTTGCGGTACTGGTATCCCTGCGAAGGTTTTCAAGCACCCGCAGCAGCCGAAAGCTGCTTATCATCATGCTTTGCAGTAACACACAAACCTAAAGAATCATGCTGCAGAAACAGTGTTCTCCTGATTGTAATTCGGGCTTACCGGCAGTGCAATCAGAACCATTTTCAAAACCGTGCTCAAGCCTACCTCGAAGCAGTGTTTGAGCACGGTTCACTGAAACGGTTCTGAAGTCGTGCTGAGTGCAAACGCAAACCGTGCTTGCGGCTACTTAAGACGTTTTTAAGTAGCTCAGTGCAAACAAGGCCTAAGCTATAGGCTGAAATGACTTCCACCAGCATCCAAATAAGCAACAGGACTTGCAGTTTCCAACCTGCCCCACAACAAAACAAAACAAAAAAAAAACAAAAAAAAAAAAAAAAAAGGTCTCTCACTCTAAACAAGCTGAACTATACCTTGGTGGTTAACGCTATGTGCTTACACACTGATGCAACATGGTGACGGAGCTCTGAGGAAGGGCGGTCCTTTTATTTTTTTGGGAACTGGTTTGAAACCGCAAGTCATATTGCTATTTGGATGCTGGTGGAAGACTCACTTCAGCTGCCAGGAGGAGTGCCGTTTGTTTCCCCCGTCCATGACCACAAATCAGTGTACTTTTGCTTGGTAAACGGGAGCTGGAATTGCTATTTTGCATATGCTACTAATCAATGAAGAAATTAAATCACATTGCACTTGTTAAGAGTGGTCCTGGTCTATTTATTTATTTATTTTTGAGCAGTGCCGACCCCCCTCTACCAAGCATAGTATTTGGTTACATGTCAGTTGCACTCTAGGGTACTGTGTACTCTGTCTTGGGCGCTACCAATCTGTGTGATTCTACTATTTGGGTTGTATTTCATGAATTTTCCATTTTTATGTATTTTCCTGATCTATGTACACCCAGAGCCACAGGGAATGGGCGCTCAACTCAAAATATTACTTCTAAACAGTTCCCCTCCCCTTTCTTTATTACCCAGGAAATTTACCAGATTAAAAAAAAAAAACAAAACAAAAAAAAAAAAAACAAAAACGGATCTGGTCTCAAACAGTTTCCGTCCCTGCAGCCAATTTCCCCCTCTTGACGTCGTAATCCTTGTTGAGAGGTCACAGCATATTGCCATGAGAATGACGGAGGTCTCAAAACGGAGAATCACAAAAGTACTAAGAGCTGATGAACTCTCAAGGAACAAAAAACATTTTCATGACTATGACCTCTGTAATAAATAACGAAAGGCTGGTGAGGCAACGACATCATAATACCCTTCCCGTGCACAATACGGGAAGCATCCTCACCACAAGTTTACAAGTATCTGTTTTACTGACATGTGCTGAAACAGTTTACATACTGGTGCCACACCATTCTGTACACGGTTATCATAAAGGTAAATATAAGGACCCAGTATGTAAACTGTTGGGTTATATTCAGCAAATGTCAGTAAAACAGAAACAGACACCTGTAAACTTGTGATGAGGAGGCATCCCATTTTGGGTACAGGAAGGATGTTGTGATGTCACTGCCTCACCAGCCCAACAGCATGCAAGAAAGTAAGTTACACACTCTGGGGTTTGGGGGAGAGAAGAGACAGGACGCACCGGTACTACAGCTGCAAGATATCAAGGGCCCCACACCAAACGTTCAGTCTCATTATGGTAAACTGATCTCAAAGAAAATGGTGGCTAGGGAAGCATTTAAAAAGCTACGGGGCAGGTGGGCGGGGGCCAGTCTACTCAACTTGGATAAAATCTAACCCAATCCTCCTCATCTTTGCCATCCAGTGGGTAAAAACTGCTTTACTTTAGCTTGGCATCAGTGATAAACTATGGATCCGGAGTCACTGATTGACATGACCCTGCCTAAAAAGCACAAACTGGCACTTTCTAAACCTAGCGATGCCCACCTTGAATCCTAGATGATCGGGGCCTGCCATGAATCAGAGTGGGAGAATCCGGAGAGAGCTCCTTAAAATCAAAACCTTCATCACATCAGAACTCACCAGATTGGGAGAAGCAGAAATGCTGGTGTAACACCCCCACCCCCACCGGTTACTAGAAACCCATCAGTGTTAGGTAGGGAAGGCAGCTAGCGATTATCTAGTTAACTCTGTCCCTCTCTGCTGCTAGGTTTCAGCAGAGAGCTGATGTCATTTAGAACTCTCGCAGTGACAAACCACTCAGCTTGTGTGAGAGGGGCAGTAGCTTAGAATTCTGAAGTCAGTCTTGTTCCAGAGCAGTGTTCCCATTAAGGCTGCACATCTGGGGGTGCACTGTACCCTCTCCAAAACTTTTCAGTGGTACAAATTACACTATAATGGTTCACACTACCATTTGTACAACATTTTTGTGGGGCACATATAATGCAAGCAGATTTATGGGGGTACTGTGTACCCCTTTCACACAAAAATGTATTTTAATTTCATAATTTGTACATGAATCATGTATAGCTGGGGGGTAAATAGGAACACTGTTCCAGAGAGTGTTCGAGCTGGAGTAGTTCCAGCAGCAGCTGACGATTGAGCTGCAGTGTGTGAAATGTCTATTTCTCACCCTAGTGGAGGACAGTTTTTCCTGACTAGTGAAGTGGTGGAAACAGTCTCCAGGAATTCCTGTATCTTTATCCCATGTAGGATGAAGGGGACTGCTGTGGATTTTAGGGGCAATCCCTTGATCCAACCCAGAACTGTTATGAAGCTGCCTTTGTGTACAAACAGTAGATTTCTGTCTGCGTTACCCAGGATATGTACCTGCCTTTTTTCTGTGGAATGACTCTGATAAAGGGACCATTTCACCCATTTTCTGTGAGGATTCCCTCAAGAAGATTTGTGTTTTAAAGCTGTCTGACAATAAGTGGACATCCCATGTGTGCCTGTGTTCAGGACTTTAACCTCACAGCATAGTGCTGTTCCTGACGTTAAATGTGCTAAACATTTCAAGATGGCATCAATTTCTACAGATTCAGTATTTGTGAGGTGTAACTCTGAAAGAATGCCTCAGTATGGACGAAGCAAAAGGTGGGAGACCCCCCCACAAAATCTGGAGTGACCAGTTCAGCACTTCAGGCTCTGTAAGGACACCTGTTTTCTGTCAGTGCATGTGGCCAATGCCTGAAGAAGTTACATAGAAACATAGAAGTTGACGGCAGATAAGGACCGCAAGGCCCATGCAGTCTGCCCATTTCTTTCTCTACCTTATGAATGTGCCATCGGCCTTTGCTCTGTCAATGACCTATCTATTCATACTCGTATGTATTGCTCCCTTATGCCTATCCCAGGCCTGTTTGAAGCCCTGCACTGTATTCATATCCACCACTTTGAGGTAGGCCATTCCATGCATCCAGCACCCTTTCTGTGAAAAAGAGCTTCCTCACATTCCCCCTTAATCAGCCTCCCTCTAATCTCATGCTGTGTCCTCTTGTCCTGCTATTGTTCTTATACTGAAACATGCTAGACTCTCACCTTGTTAATGCCCTTAAGGTGTTTGAATGGTTCGAACATATCACCTCTCTCCCTCCTTTGCTCTAGGGTATACATATTGAGCTCTGTTAATCTGTCCTCATGTTTTCTGATGCAGTCCCTGCACCATTTTGGTTGCCCTTCTCTGGACTGCCTCAATTTGGTTAATGACCTTGTGAAGGTGTGGCCTCCAGTACTGCACGCAGTACTCCAGATGGGGCCTAACTAGTGTCTTGTAAAGAGGGATTATTACCTTCCTCTTCCGACTTGCGATACCCCTACTAATACACCCCAAAATCCCCCTAGCCTTGTCTACTGCTTTAGTGGTCTGCTTGGATGATTTCAGGTCATCGGTGATGATGTCCAAGTTTCTTTCTTCCCTTGTGACTGCCAGCAACTCCCCTCCCAGCCTATAGGTGGCTTCAGGGTTTCTCTTCCTATGTGCATAATCTTTTACTTCTTGCGTTAAACTCCAGTTGCCACTCTTCCGACCATCTTGCCAGTTTATCCAGATCTCTTCTCATTCTGCCCACCCCATCTGGATCATCTACTCTGTTGTAGATCTTGGTGTCATCTGCAAACAGACAAACCTTACCCTCCAGTCCATCTGCAACGTCACTGATGAAGATAATGAAGAGGACTGGCCCAAGACTGATCCCTGAGGTACCCCACTTGTGACCTGCATCTCTTCTGACTGTACACAGTTTACCACCACTCTCTGTTTTCTGCCCGTCAGTTTGCCACCCAGTTGACCAACTTCTGACCCACTCCAAGCCTACCCAGCTTACTGAATCAATCTTCTATGTGGAACAGTACTGAAAGCTTTGCTGAAGTCAAGGTAGGCAATATCAACTGCTCCCTCTTGGTCCATCACTCTGGTTACCCAGTCAAAGAAATCTATGAGATTAGTTTGACAGGACCCTCCTTTTGTAAACCCATGCCGTCTTGGATCCTGTGCTCCTATGGATTCCAGGTGCTGCACTATCCTTTCCTTAAGGAGTGCCTCCACAATCTTGCCCACTACGGAGGTAAGACTTGACTGGTATGTAGTTCCCTGCTACCACTCTTGTGAAGCAGGATCACATGAGCCCTTCTCCAGTCTTCAGGGACCTCTCTTGTGCTCAGAGACTCACTAAACAGTTCTGATAATGGCTCTGCTCTTTCCACCCTTAGCTCTTTTAGAACCCTGAGATGTATGCCATCAGGTTCCATTGCCTTGTCCACCCTGAGCTTATTGAGCTCTTGTAGGACCCTTTCTTTTGTGAAGGGACTAGTGCACACCCCCCCCCCCCCGTGTCCATAGTGCTGAGCTGTGGGCCCTGCCCTACCTTCTCTTCAGTAAATACTGAACAGAAGTATCTATTTAGGATAGATGCTTTACATGGTCCTCCACATGCCCCCTTATCCCCTTTGATCTTAGCAACACTATTCTGGACTTTCTCTTTTCACTAATGTAGCTATAGAAAGTCTTATCACCTTCTTTTACTGTTTGTGCTAGTGTTTCCTCAGTATGACTGCCTTCCCTGCTTCCCTTAGGGACATTTGGGATGCCTCCCTATCTTCAGCTTGCTGCGTTCCCTTATACATGTCCTGAAAGCCAGCCTTTTGGCTCTAACCTTTTTTGCTACTGTTTTTGAGAACCAAAGTGGTTTCCTTCTTTTGCACTTCCTTTTCTCTCTAACACAATGGGATGTTGCTTCAAGTATTGCATCCTTAATGCTTGCCCATTTTGCCTGTACCCCTTCACCTGTATTTCTTTTTGCCAGGGCTAGCTTAACTCTGTTGGCCATCTTATCAAAGTCAGCTTTTCTGAAGTCCCATATTTTTGCCTTGGAATGGGATGATTTAGTTCTAGTGGCCAAATTGAACCATACCATGTGATGGTCACTGGCCCCCAGGGGACCTTCTACCTGGAGATCTGTGATCCTTTCCCTGTTAGTCAGTACTAGATCTAGGACAGCAGTCTCTTGTGGGTTGTTGTACCAGTTGTTTGAGGCCCTCCCCCTGCAGGGAATCCACCATGTGTCTAGTTCTGGCAGACGTTCCTGCTGGTATTGACCAATCTGTATCTGCCATGTTGACGTCTCCATTATCAGAACCCCCCCTTTAGCCGTCATGTTTTGTATATCTTCTAACAGTAATGTGTCTGTCCTCCCCCCGGCCTGGAGGACTGCAGACAACCCCAGTTTGTATGGCTGTCCCATTTCCTGTTTCCAGGGTGACCAACAGTTCTTCTGGCTCCTTATGTGTATTCTGAATTTCTGTAGTTTTAATATTTTCATTGACATGAAGGGCCACTCCACCCCCCCCCCTCTTTTTGCACCTTGGTCTCTTCTGAACAGTAAGTACATAGCCAGGTACTGAAGTCTCCCAAGTGTGGTTACTGGTAAACCATGTCTCGCTAATGGCTACTATGTCCAGCTTAGCCTGTCGTTATTGCCTGCAGGTCTGGGATCTTGTTTCCCCTTGTATGTGAGTTTTGCAAGTTTCGAGCCTTGAGTGCTCAGTCATGGCCTGTGTGCCACATTCCTATCCTATGCCATATGGGAAATGTACCAAGTACTGGCCTAGTGCCATCTTTTCCAGAAGACTGTGCGTTTTCACAGTGACTAGTTCCACAATTTTCTAGACGTTCAAGCCCATGATATATGGGAACTGTTCTCGAAATTGTGCGTGTTCTCTGTGGCTAGTTCCACATTCCAGGTGTTTAATCTTAAGCTATATGGGAAGTTTGAGTAATGTTTCTTACAGATGTGTTCTGCATTGCTTTGTGCCAGTGTAAACTTTAAGGGGTCTATCTTTGCTTTTGTGTTCCAATTGTATTTTGGAATAAAGCCACACTCTAGAATCCCAACCTGGTATGGACAATCTAGATAATGCTTCCTGTGTGGATTTACTGGGTATCCCTGTCCAGAAGTGCAAACCTAGCATAGCCCTTAGCAAACATTCTCTCCTCGGGACCTGGGTTTTGGTATATGTCTCACAAGGCTTGTACACACACCTTGGCAAATATTCAGACTGCGCCAGGCAATGACCGGGAGCTGGGTAGGCGGGGGTGGGTCCTGTGTGGGTGAGGGGTGCCACTGGACCACCAGGGATACATTTCAAGATGGAGCACCAGTGATCGGTGCATTGGGTGAGTTGGGGGGTACCACTGGATCACCAGGGATCGTCATTACTACATTTTACTCACGATTGGGGTTACAAGAAGGAGGGGGTACCACTAGACTACCAGGGACCATATGGGCTCTTGTGGATGGAGTTCTGGGTTGGCTGTTGGCCACCCACAGCTGGTGGCCACTGTGTTGCACCCTGCAATACAGCAGCCTGCCTGTGGGTGGCTGCCATTTGAGCCTTTTTCCCCTGGCTCAACTTTGTGCCGCAGTATGCTGCTCATCTAGGCGTTGTGCCAGAAGACACGCCACACATCCCGGGCTGAATATCGGGATGTGCCGCATTTGCATGGGCATGCCCCCCTTCAGATGTGCTGCATACATTACCAATGCACCCTGGCGCATCAGGACTTGCGCTATTGAAGTCCCCCTTTTGAATACTGCACCAAGAGCACACTGCAGAAGTTGTGTGCGCCTTTATTGCAGCAACACCCCCTTTGAATATCCAGCCTTTGTGTTTTTCTACTTATTTGCAAATTATATGCTTTGTACCCCCCCCCCTTTTCCCCGAGACTATGGGAAATGTGCCTACTGGATAAATAAGGGGCCAATGGGGTGTTACATTGGTAAAAGTCACTATCAACAAACCGAATGACCCGAGTTACTGAGGCTGAAGACAGCCTGCTGGGGGGGAACTGCTCAGGGCCCACTTAAGAGAATGGAAGCAGCTCAGGAAGAGAATCGAGGCATGTGGGAAAAGCTGGAAGACCAGGAAACGTGAAATCAATGGAACAATGTCAGAATCTTTGGCCTCCCAGAAAAGGTGGAGGGCACAGACATATTAAACTTTTTACAGCGGATGATTCCTAATGCCCTTAACCACTACTGGGACAGTCCCATTGAAACAGACAGGGCACACTGGTACTCACCAACAGGGGCGTGTTGTAGATGTCAAGGTGGGAGGCTACCTGGGGACCACTGAGTGGTGTGGATCGACATAAGGAAGGCTGCAGAATCAAAACCACACAAGGGTAAGGGTACTGGACTTCAGGATGGTCCAGCACGAGGGTACGGCCTAGGTGAAGTGGATGAACAGGCTAAAGTAAAAAAAAAAACTCCACATCAAGCAAGTGAGCAAAAGCAAAGGGGGAGAGAAACAACAAAACAAAAAAAAAAAAGAAAAGGAAAAGATATGGTTCTCAAAAGAGATAGCTTAAAAGGTAAACGCTGAAAGGGTGCCTTTCAGAAGGTTAAAGGAGACAGAGAGGTGCTTCAGGGGAAACAGAGAAAGAAGTAAGGAGCGCGAAGACAAACTGAAGAGACAGCCCAGGTAGGTACAAAACATGTATTCACTATCTAAGTGAAAAAGAGGAAGACCAAGGGAGAGACTGTAAGGTTAAAAAGGGAAAGGTGAATCATGCAGAGGGGGCCAGGAAAAGCCAGATATCTTAGGTAAATAATTTTGTTCGGTGTTCAGAGGAAAGAGAAGGGAAGGGGCCACAAAAAGGCAAACGGAGCTTCGGAGGGAGATGGACACTAGTAAATTTTCAGGAGAGTCCTGAAGTAACTCTCTAATCTGAAAGTGGACAAAAGCAATGGGGCCGGATGGGGTGCATGCAAGGATACTGAGGGAGCTCAGAGAGGTACTGGCTGCACCTCTGACAGTCCTATGCAACAACTCACTAGGAAGCAGGAGTGGTTCCGGAGGACTGGAGAAGGGCAGATATTCTAGTCCTACTTCAAAAGAGTGGTAAGAGAGATGAAGTTGGCAATTTATAGGCCAGTCAGCCTGACAGTCCGTGGTGGGAAAGTTAATGGAATCACTAATAAACAAAAGGATTATAGACCACCTTGAATACAGTGGGAGGTCATGTCAAAAGAATCTGAGGACGTGGCCTAGCTAGATTTCAGCCAGGCTTTCAACACTATTCCACAAAGAAAGACTAGGAAACAAGCTGGGTAGCTTAGGAGTGAATGGGTCCAAAAGTGGTAAACTGGGTAAGAAATCTGTTAGGGGATAGCCAATAGAGAGTGGTGGTAAACCAAGTTCACTCCGAGGAAGGGAGGGTGACCAGCCGGGTGCCTCAGGGAGGAGTGCTGTGACCGATCCTCATGACACTGCAGAGGGGCTGGAGGGGAAGGTATGCCTCTTTGCGGATGACATCAAATCTGCAACTGGGTGGACACCCCAGGGTGGTGGAAAGGATGAGCACAGACTAGGGAAAACTTGGGGTGGTCAAAGGTATGGCAGCTGTTTTTTTTTTTTTTTTCCTCCCTCTTTTTAAATGCATGTTTATTTAAAAAAAAAAAAAAGCCAACACTACATAGTATTTCTCACAAGGTACAACTTTGATTCAAGTTATACATTTCTTTATATATCACAGCAACAACTGATTTCATCTCTTACTTTCTGGAAACCCTTTTTAGGTGCAGAGTTCTGGGTAGTCCTCAACTTCAGTTCTCAGTTTTAAGTCTCTAAGGAACATAGGGGGGAAAAAGTCCAAGGTCCATCTCCTCTTAATGCGGGAATGATTTGTTGATACTGTTTCTACAATGTAGTGACCTGCCCCATATTGATCAGTGTCAGTGGCTCAGTAGGTAGCACACTCACCTCTGAGGCCGGGAGATCAGTGGGCTGTGGGTTCAATTCCCACATCTGGCACTTGGGTTAATATCCCAATACTGACACTGTAGTGCAGCATGACAGGGGTGCTGCACTTCTGAGGTGCAGTCTTTCGGATGAGACGTTAAACTGAGGTCCCATCTGCCTGGATTGGTGGTAGTCCAGGTGAATGTTAAAGATCCCATGGCACTAAAAAAAAAAAAAAAAAGTAGGGTAATTTCCCCGGTGTCCTGGCCAAATCTCTCTCATTCACTAAAAATGGCACAAACAGAGTAATCTGGTTCAAGGTCAGTTGGGATTCATTTGTATCCCCCTCATGCCTGAAAATAGGCAGGATTTGTGTAGTGCACTTACCCGGTCAACAAAAACTAAAAAACGAAAAAAATAAAATAAATTCTCTGCATCACCCTTATCAGGCAGAGTCTCCTCCACCTCTCTGAACCTAATCCATTTGGTCCATCTGTTCACGAGCAGGGGGAGTTTGGCGTTGATCTTGTGAATCAATTCCTCCATTTCTTGCATCTCCCCTATGATCTCAAACCACTGTCCCAGTGTGGGTATTTCTGGTGAGAGCCACCGCCTGGTGACAGTTTTGTGGGCAGCTGCCACCAGAATATTCCACATGTAGACCTGGTCCTTACCCCGCACCCTGGCAGGAACCAGGCCCAAAACCAGGTGTTTAACTGTTAGGGCCTCACTAAGGGAGAAAACTAGTCCCATAGCTTCTGTTATTCCCTGCCAGAAATCGGGTGAGGTGTGGGCACTGTCCTAGTATATGCAAGCAACCTGCCAGTGCCTCCCTGCACTCTGGCCAACATTTCGCCGAGTGCCCACTATCCCATTTGTTTTTAACTACCGGCGTGATAAAAAAAACCTTGTTTGAATCTTCCATTTGAATTCTTTCCATCTCTGGGAGCAGGTAGTTTTACGGACTTGTGAGAAAATACTATCCCACTCCTCGGTGAGTGCTTCCCCCAATTCCCCCTCCCATCTGGTCTTGATGGAGGTAGTGTGTTCCTTGCTTAACTCTCTAATGGCCACATAAATGGCTAAGATAAGGCCTTTGTTCCTTTGAGAATTCAGTATGTCCCTCATAATTCCCAGGATAGCAACAGGTTCCAGCTTCTGCCCATATATTGTCCGTAGATTTTGAATATGGGTGTGAATTTGCAAGTATCTGAAATGGTCAGACTGCCTGAGCTGGAAGGATGTTTAAGGTCCATAAAATCCCCGATCGCTGTCCCCTTCAGAAATTGCCCATAAGTAGTCAGGCCCAATCTACCCCATCTCCGGAAAGGGAGATCCTGCCTGGTCAGGCCAAACTCTCCATCCCAGGCAAATCATCTGTGAGTCCACATGTCCCCTTGTATTTTATGCTTAACCCATATTCTGTGTACTGCTTCTATAGTGTTTTTAACTGATTTTAAGGCAATTCCCTTGCTCTTAATCCCTACTGTGGGGGTGAATACTCTGGCCAGCAATGGGGCCCCTTCTGGGTCTTTTTTTTCTATTGCTTTCCAGTAAGCTTGCTAACCTAATACTGCCCACAGCAAGGCATTCTTTAATTGTGTGTCTAAATAATAGTCCTCTAAATTTGGAACTGCTCTGCCCCCGATTTATTAGTTTGCATGGCTAAGCTTTTTATTCTTGGTTTTTTATTGTCCCAGATAAATCTCATGAGTATTCTTTGCCAGGTCTTGAATTGTACTGGGAGTATTTTAATAGGCAGACACTGGAAAAGGAACAAAAACCTCAGTAAAAATATTCATGGAGATAGTTTTTATCCGAGAATAAAGGGGAAGTTTGAGTAGCTCCCATCTTTTGATGTCTTGCTTAATCTCTTCAACAAGGGGATCAAAATTATCTGAAAGAAGAGGACTTACATTTTTAGGTACAAATGTCCCTAGGTATTTTATTTTAAGGGTGGTTTCACTTTATGGGGAGCACTTCTTTTATTTTGGGGAAAGGGGTGTAATAAAACTTTAGTATTTTTGTTTTATTTAATGCATACCCTGATAGGCAGCCAAATTTATTTAGTATGTCCCATACCTTGAGTAAGGATTCTTCTAGTTTTGTTATGTAGACATAGTCCACATACAGGGAGATTTGTTGTCCCCCCCCCCCCCGTTCTTAGACCACAAATAACCTGTTCTTCCCTTATTGCCAGAGCTAGGGTCTCAATGTACACTGTGAATAACAGTGGTGATAAGAGGCCTGCCTAGTTCCTCTTCCAAGTGTAAGCCTTTGCGAAATCCCCATTTACTCCAACATAAGCTTGTGGGGCTGCATACAGGGCTTTAACTGCTGCCAAGCTGCAGTCAGGAAAACAGAACCTCTGTAATACTACAAACAAAAAGTTCCAAACCACTCTATCAAATGCCTTCTCGGCATCTAATCCGAGGAGGCATGCAGGGGTACAATGTCTGTGTAGGAGGTCAATTATGTTTAGTGTTCTCCCAACACCTTTCTGAGCCCCCAAACCCCGCTACAATGGCCATGACAATCTTATAATCAACATTCAGTAGGGATATGGGTCTGTAGGAACCGGATTCTTTGGGGTCCTTCCCTTCTTTGGGTATTACTGCTATGGTGGTATAGTTCCATGAAAAAGGGGAGGGGGGAGAGAAACAGGCTCTCCCTCTTCCCAAATCAAACTGTAAACAGTTTGAAGCACGGGGCCGTTTCTGGGGCAACATTTTTATAGAACTCCCCTCCGAACCCATCGGGTCTAGGGCATTTACTTGGTTTTAGGGCCTTTGTAGCAGCCTGAATTTCTGTCATGGAGACTGGGGCCTCCAAGTCTGTATGTGGGCTTCAGTAAGCCAAGGCAGTCTCACATGTCTCAGAAACTCAGATGTCTGGGCTGTGGGTGCCCCCCTCTCCCTTGTATAGGGCCTTATAATAGGTAAGAAAGGAATTAGTAATTTATTCCCATTTCTGCCCAAGTACCCCTGTCTGTGGGTCTTTAATCCCAATGATCGTGGCCTTGGCAGCCCTCTGCCTAAAGCGGTATGCTAGTTGTTTGGCTCCTCGTCTCCCCCCTTCATAATAGGTCTGCTTTAGGTGGTGCAGGGCTTTTTCCGTTTCTAAAATGTTTCAGTTTTTGTATTCTGCTTTTAAGGGCTTTGATTTCTATATCCCCTTCCTTATTCCATGATTTTTTTCTGTTGTGTTTCTTGAGTTTGTAATTGATCTAGGAGGCTGTGCAGATGTTTTAGCCTCCCTCTCTTTCTGCATGAGGCCAGAGAGATCAACTTTCCCCTTACCATAGTCTTTATTGTGTCCCATAAAATCTGGGGAGTTGTTTCCAGTCTGTCATTGAGTTCTATAGTTTGTTTAATCACCTGTCATCTCCTCTTGTATTGGTTCCTCCCTCAGGAGGCTTGTATTCAGTTGCCAGTGGCAGGTGAAGGTGCAGATCTTGCTACAAAAACAACTGGTTGGTGATCTGATTAAGTAGCTGTACCCACCCACACTGAATTAAAGATGGAGACATCCTTACCACAGGTGAGTAATCTAATCGGGAGTATATTTTAGGTCTACTCGAGTAGAATGTACTCTTGGGCTGCAGGATATTTTCCCCTCTAAATATCCACTACACCGCTATCTCTCCGAAGTCTGACAAAATGAGCTGCAAACTTCCTTTCATTTGTGGGGAACCCTGCAGTGGAGTCTAGTCTTCTGTTAATATTAACTTTCAGTCTACCCCAGCCACCACTCCCTTGGCATTCTGGGCTATTAACTGGACTAGGCTCGAGAAAAATAAGGATGGGGACCAAGGTGGTGCATATACATTAACCAGTGTAATCAAAGTTTCCTGAACCTTCTCCACTAGGTAGTGGGCCTCTGGATCAGACACCACCACCACCACCCCTTCAAAAGAGAGACTCTCTGACAACAGGATCACAATCCCCCCCCCCAAAGAGAAGCCTGATAAGAGAACTGGGAAGCCCTTTGTTTTGAGCTTAACAGCTTCCGTGGGGGATAGGCGTCTCCCCTGCAGGAAACTGATTTCACTTCTTTGGTCCCTGATGAATTTTTGTATCGGTTTCCTTTGAATGGGATGGTCAATCCCATTAACAATATAGAATAATACTTTTGTTGGAATTGTAGTCATTTTAATCCGTGGGGTGGGTTCAAAATATTCTGTGGACCTTCCCAGTCTCCATTAGGGTCTGTGTTTCCACAAGTTGTCTCAAACCAACTCTGCATCTGTGCTTATGTCTACCAGTGTGTTGCCCATTAATCAAACCATTCTGTAGTGTACCATTTCTTTGTCCTATGTCAATGTGCCTTTCTTTTCTCTGAAACAACTTGAACCAAAGCTAGATTTCATCCTGGCACTTATAACCTTTTAAACGTATATAATAACACCAACTTTCTCCACTAGAGGGTAGTATAACCTCATTAAAAACTTAGTAACTAGTTTCCCAACTTAAAATTCTAGTTGGAAAATTAAACTGTATACAAATGTTTGGTGCTTCATTAGGGAGATCTTCCCCTTTCCCTTCCCTCAACATGGGGGGGTAGGGGAATCGCGCTCAACCAATGTCGGTGGAGGATTAGTGAAATTCCAACCCTCCTAAGGAGGTGGCAGGATGAGTAGTGACAGCCCTCTAAAAGGAGGTCCTCCCTGGCATCAAGCTTGAAAAGTTGTCTGAGGGAGATCCCCGGCTGTCAATTTCCAACTTCCTTGGTCAGTATGGGTAGTGTCTACCCAGCTGGGCAGTGTCCCATCCGGAACAATTAACCCATGTTGGTATATAGGTCTAAACCATTTAGTGGAGAATTTACTGAGTCTCAGCCCTCCCATCATAGTACAAGGCCAGCGACAGGAACAGAGGCCACAATCTCATGTGGTGTCCCCTATGCCGTTTACTTCCGTCTCACCTGTATAACAAGTAGATATGGGGGGAGAGGAGTATCAAATTAC
Source organism: Neoceratodus forsteri (assembly GCA_016271365.2). Lineage (NCBI taxonomy): Eukaryota > Metazoa > Chordata > Ceratodontiformes > Ceratodontidae > Neoceratodus > Neoceratodus forsteri. Next base: position 1,809,584,786 of record CM057449.1, read on the forward strand.
TAAATTCTACGGTTCAATATTGCTTCTTAGCTCTCCCATTGTACACTTATGCATCCACTTCTTGATTCAATCTCCTTTAGTTCTCATAATGACGTCACTTTTGGTTTTACAAAATTATTTCCTGGGAACTTGATATTCAAAATTCTACACTTCTTAAAGCCCCTTCATAATCCCCACCCTCCCATTTGCCTCCAATATTTTTTAAATTCAAGCCTTCAATATACATTATTTCTATACACCTAAAATAAATTGCATCCAACTATGTAATGTCCTCTCTCTCGGGGTTAGTGTCTCCAAATGTTTAGGGATTTCTAATACCGCGGCAAGAATGGATCCCATTCCTTAGCATTCATTAATGTCCATAATGAATCAACCGATGTCCAATGAGACCAGAGTCCAAAATGATTTAGTTATGACAGTGTCCTTCCATGAAAGGACGCCTCACGGAGACTTCAGGATCCAGGGTGGGGGTGTGGAGGAACAGAGCAGGTCGACAACAAAGCTGTGCCCTTTTGGTGGTTTCAGGCCCATCCGAAACTCTCTGCTCCCAGATCGCCATCCCCAACCTCCCCTCTACGTATTTCCGCATTTCCCAATTAGAGTACCTTCTGTGGGTGTGAAGTGTTCCAGCAGGGGGCTGGGGGTCCCTCGTGTATCATAGTCGCAAGGAGAACAAGTCTGTTCAGGTACACTGACCAGGCGTTGGATTTCCTCTCTAATGCTGCTCTTTCGCCATGATGGAGTTGATTTGTACCACACAGCTGTATGGTTTCAGGGTAGAGCAGATGTCTGCACGCAGAGTTGAGGAGCAGGAACCATCTGGCTGTTGAGAGAGGGGGGAGCCCTTCCGAGCCACTGCACACGATGAGCGAATAAGTTCCTTCTCAAGCCTCTCAATGTGGGACAGCGATTCCAATGCTTTCCAAGTACTGCGAAACAGCTACCAAGTCCTCGAAAATGTTGGTGCCTCCCTCCATCTCTATGAGCAGTCTGGCTGGGTACAAGATTTGAGCCTTCAGGCTTTTGGCGTGAAGCCATTTCACAATGGGCCAAAGGGTCTTTCTATTTTCCTGCACCAGGTTGGTATTATCATTGTCAATCTGTATTCGATGTTCCCAATACTTAACAGCACTCATTCTCCAGGCTAGCTTTAGTATTTCTTTCTTAGCTGCATAAGAAGCAAGGACTGTGGTCTGGCCCCAGGGTTGGTTGGCCTGTGAACTAGCGAGCGGTGAGCTCTGTCCATCGAAAGATTGAAATCCATAGGGAGATTCAGAGCTTCTCTTAACACTTGTAAAAACATTACTGGATCTGCTGCTCTGTCCTCCAAGCCCTCGGGAATACCGTAGACCAGAATATTTTGACAAAAGACTCCTATCCTCCAAGTTGTTGAGTTTATTGGTGAGTTCTCATTCTCTGGCAAGCAGGAATAGAATGAGTCTGTCATGGCGGTCGGCCTGTTCGGTGACATTTGTTAGGCCGATTTCAATCTGGTCCGCCCTATGCTCTATTTTGTTAATACCTTAACTGAGCTCAAAGAGGACATTATCAATCTTTTTAAACGGTCTTTGCCATTTGAAGAATTGAGGAGACTAGTTGTGAGCAGTCGTCTTCCTCTGCGGTGACCATCTCCGTCCCCAGTTGGTCAGGAGCAGAACCTCGTTTTTCCTTGTTGTAGCATATTGTAGAGCTTTTGTACTGGGGTCTGCAAGTTCCTGCTGAGGAGTACCTTTGAACGAGGCCCTTTAGCAGGGGATTGCATGCTCGCTTTCAGTGGATGCCAATAGGTTTATTTTATTTATTTATTTATTTATTTAAACAGGTGAGACTGAGCTCCGGAGTTAAGCTGCCATGTTGCCGCTGACGTCACCGGAAGTGGCAACAGGGTTTCAATGTAAAAAAGTGCAAAATAATGCACTTAGGGCACAGAAACCAAGGGGAGGAATACAACATGGGTGGAGTAGTTCAGACGACCAGCGACCAGGAAGAGACACCTCTGGGTAATCATATCTGATGACCTAAAAGGTGGCCAGGCCTGCGACAAGGCTGAGGGCTAGTGGTATGCTGGGGTGCATAGGGAGGGGCATCAAACAGAAAGAGGAAGATGGTGTTGCCTCTGTATAGGTCACTGGTAGGACCACCTAGAGTACTGTGTCCAGTTCTGGAAACATGTCCTGAAGGGCACAGAGTAAAAGCGATCCTGAGGAGGGCAACTAAAATGGTGCAGGATCTGCATCAAAAGCCCTATGAGGAGAGATCAAATGACCTCAATATGTACACCCTGGAAGAGAGGAGGAGAAGAAGGTGGAGATGATGAAAACCTTTAAATACCTCACAAGGGTAAATAAGGTACAGCATTGCAGTATTTTTTATAACAAAAACAAAAAAAGACACCACAGGTTACTCACTTGTAACAGTAGTTCTAGGAGAGGGGTATGATGTTCATCCACATTTTTTGGCAGTGCCTTTCCCCTATAAAACTGGCCGGAACATCTTCAAGCTAGCTCCTCCCACCCACTTGGGTGGTAACTCCCTTGGCCCTGCCCTGTGACATCAGATCTTGCCCTCTGGAAGCCAGACTGGTGTGCCACTTGCCAAGGGAGGTCAGGTTGGTCCATGTGGATGAACATTATATACTACTCCTAGAACTAATCATTTTAGGTGAGTAACCCGTTTTTCTAGGATGTGGATATGACGTTCTACTTCTAATCAGTCTCCGGGGGTGGGGGGCAGGGCACAGAGACAAGGTGCGCAACCCCCTACTTGGGGAACAGAGATTTGAGAACTAAGGCTCCAAAATCAGCATCCCGCCATGACTCAAGGTCGATATGGTAGTGGAAATGAAGGTGTATGCTGACTTCCAGGTAGCAGCCGGACAGATTTCCTGGATAGGGATGTCCCTGGAAGCAGCCACCGAGGCAGCAGTATGGCAGGTGGAATGAGCCCTAAGCCCTACGGAGGCTCCCTACCTGCCAACCTGTAGCAAGCAGAGGTTGATGATACACTCCACCTGCCAATCGTCTGCTTAGCTGCTGGTCTGCCAGGTGTGACTTCAGCATAGGTGACAAATAGCTGGCGAACTTCTCCCCAAACTCAGCTGTGTGCTCCTTACAATAGGCCAGCACTCGCTACAGTTTCAAAGTATGGAGTTTGTGCTCAGCCTCAGAAGTGTGGTTGGTGAAGTAGACTGGGAGATAAATCACCTGGTCAAAATGAAAATCAGACAACCTTCAGGAGGAACTTTGGGTTGGGGCGAAGGACAACCTTCTCCCTGTGGAAGACCAGGTAAGGAGACTCCACCAAAAGTACCAGAAGCTCACTGATCCTTCTGGCTGACTTAATAGCCACCAGGATGGTGGTCTTCCACGACAGAGATCGGGGTACCAGAACTGGCGGGCCAGTCTGGAGCCACCAGGATCACCCCTGCCTTGTCCCTCCTCGCCTTTAGCAACACCCTGTGGATCAAGGGAAAGCACAGAGGAAGCCTGGGGTCCAGGGCCTCGAGAAGGCATCCCCTACAGCATTCCATGCTGAGGGGGGCCGGCACAGCCTCAGCTTTGCATTCTACCTGGAGGCAAACAGGTACACCTGAGGGGTGCCCCACTGGGAGAACAGACTGTGCACTACCTCTGGGTGGAGAGACCACTCACGAGACGCCTCGCCCACATGGCTGAGAGCGTCTGCCAGCTGGTTGGAGACACCGGCCACATGGATGGCCAGGAAATCGGCCTCCAGGCTGCTCATGAAGGTCCACACATGGAGAGCTTCTCTGCACAGAGGAAGGGAGTGCGTCCCGCCCAGTTTGTGAGGCAGTACATTGTCGTGGTGTTGTCCATCTTGACCTGGACCACCTGACCCCGAATTTGAGAAGCAAAGGCAGTCAGCTCCAGCCGAACTGCTCAGTGCTTCAGGAGGTTGATGTGGCATCGGGACTCCTCGTGGGGCCACAGCACGTGGAATCTGTTCCCCCAGGTGGACACCACAGCCCATGAGATGCGATAGTCAGGATGACTGTCTACTCTGGGCAGACAATGGGGACACCTTCCTGAAGATGTTCCGGGACTACCGCCACTGGAGGGCGTCCCACATCTGTTGGGTCACACTGACCAGCTGGTCGAAGTGGTCCTTGCACTGGGACCATTGGAGTGCCAGCTCCCACAGCAGAGTATGCATCCTCCAGTGGGCCCAACAGTCCATGCTTATGCAGGCAGCAGTGTTCCCCAAAAGGCGCATGAAGTCACGGGCAGGGTGTTACTGCCCAACCCGAAATGATCAGGCAAAGGTGGAGACAGCCTCTGCCCAGTCTGCCGGGAGCCAAGCCCTGGCTCTGAGAGAGTAGAGCTCTGCCCCGATGAAACTGATTATCTGCGAGGGCATGAGTTCCGACTTAGCCTCGTTGACCAGGAGGCCGAGAGAGATGCAGGTCTGGAGGGACAGGTCCCTGGATTGCTCCACCTCCTGCCTGGAGTGACCCATGATCAGCCAGTCATCCAGGTAGGGGTATACCCAGACCCCATGGCACCTCAGTTAAGCTGCAGTGCACTTGAAGACCCTGGGGGCCAAGGACAAGCCAAATGGCATGGCCTGGAAGAGCTCTTGAAGAATCCCCTCCATGGCTGGCCAGGTGGCGCTGGTCGCTACACCTCGTGCCATGCCGGCAACCCGGGTTCGAAAGACCCTGGATCGCTGGAGTCGGCAGGGGCAAGACAGGAATCGGCGCCCAGAGAACCGCTCTTTCTTTGGGGCCGCCCCACTCAAGGACTGCTCCTGGCGGTGACTTGAGGCACCACAAGCTGGGAGGCACATACCGCATCACTATATCAGGTGGGGAGGGAGCTGTTGGGCTCCATGATTGCCCCGCGTCCCTGTGCTGCCCCCAGGCTTCTGGACTATGCTTTTTGGGGGGGGGGGGGAGAGAAGAGAAGAGAGGAGAGGAAAGCTGGCACTCTCCTGCCTGGCCCACCGCGGGGACTGGCATGAGCAGGGATGCTTGGGGCCGGAGGTCGAGTCCCTCCAAAGGGGGACCCATAGCTACCCGACAGGCTCAGACAGCAAAAACTAAACAGAAAAAAAAAAAATCCCCTTCGCAAGGAACTGGCAGTGGGACAGGAGGATTGGGGCATGAAAGAACACGTCCTGAAGAGCCAGGGAGCAGAACCACATGTCCTGCTCGAGAGATGGTATGATTTGAGAGATAGATACCATCCTGAAAGTGCGTGGCCCGATTAACTTGTTCAGGTCACATGGATCTAAGATGGGGCACCAACCTCTGTCCAGTCTGGCACCAGATGTACCTGGAGACAAATCATGGATATTCCGGAGGGTCCGAGACAGGAGACACAACCTCCTTTCTGAGGAGCTGGGCAATGTCATCCTGAAGGGTAGACAGGATGTTGGACGCTATGCCCTCCCATGGGGCACGGGCTTGGCAATGCAGGTACGCCTCGAACTCTAGAGGCAGACCCTGACCGACCACTTTGAGAGCCCACCTGTCCGTACTGACAGCAGACCAGGTGGAAAGCAGCAGCGGAGCTGGACCCCCACAGGAAGATCCAGGGGAGGAGTGACTGGCATGCAGTACTGCACTGATATTTTCTGGGCTGGAAGCAAGCCTGTGACAGTACTCCATATCATTTTATGTTTCATTCTCTGACTCTGTCTCTCATCCTAACACTTAGGCATCCCTACCGGGGCATTACTTGTTTCGGTATCGATAATTTATGCAGGAAAAGGTGCGATTTACTGAGCCTTTCAAAGGACTTATCCTAAAAACATAACAAGTCCTGGACTTATGCATCCCAAAAAATTTTCAACCCCTGATATACACACACACACACATACACACACACACAAATATATATAATATACAAAAAAAAAAATATATATATATATATATATATATATATATATATATATATATATATATATATATATATATATATATATATATATATATATATATATTATATATTATAAGCCAAAAGGCAACAATTTGGGCCCAGAAGACTCAAGTTGAGAACCCAGGAAGAAAAGGGTAGTGACAACACTAAACAGATTTATAACACAAACAGAATTAACAATTAACCCACTCAAGATTGAGAGGCACAAAGGTACCGAAGTGCAACACTGTACCTGCCAGCCCACTTCTCAAAAAGCTAGTGTAACCTCCCCTACGAATGGGGGTCACCGAAAAGCCTTCCATGGGTGAGCCTAAATGCCCGCAGCCTGGTTGGTGTTCGGCGATAAAGCCGTTAACTGTGATTGCCAGTGAGTGCCTTTAAAGCCCCTGCGTCTGTCTCTTTAAGAGCTGCCTGCTTGCAGTCACAATTAATCTGGATGGGGAGTCTGCGTTTCCCTGCTCGAGTCCCGCTCAAGCTGCTGACAAAAATCGCTCCGTTTCTGCCATCGCTATTTGGGCAGAGCGAGCACTTTTGAAAGATGTAACTAGTTGCTGGGAACTAATTAGAGTAACAGTGAAGATGTAGTTTGTCTAACCTGCCTTTCTTGCAGCACGGACTGTTACTATTTGCTCCACCACTTTGGTCCCGAACTGCTGAATTGGACCAATCGGGTGAAAGAACTCTAAAATGGAGCCTGCCAAAGTGAATCCAATCCAAAAAATCAGGGCATCCTGGGGCACAGTCCACAGGAGTGGAGGTCTGCAACAGAACAGAGGAAGTCGGTGATTGTCCGGGGCTGCAAAGAGATCCATCTTTGGAGTGCCCCATCTGGAGAAGATGATCTGCAGGATGAGAAGATTCAGGGACCATTTGTGATGTCCCTGGGATATTCTGCTACTAGGGAAAACAGAATAGGCCAGAGACCAGTTTCTTGGCTTCCGTGCACAAGGCCGAGGACAGAGTGCCTCCTCCTTGTTTGTCGATATACCACATTGTGGTAGTGTGTTCTGACTTGGACGACCTTGCCCTTGACCGAATCAGATAAGCACTGAAGGGCCAGGAACACTGCCCCGAGTTCCAGAAGGTTGACGTGAAGGAGAGACTTCTGTGGAGACCAGACCCCTTGGACTGTCAAGGCCCCCAGGTTGGCTTCCCAACCTAGGAAAGAAGCATCTGTAGTCAGAATTACTGAAGGAATTTGCAGGAGAAATGGGAGTCCTTGTCTGAGGTTGTCTTGATCCAGCCACCACTGAAGAGCTTGGACCAGAGTCAGAGTCACTGGAATCAGTTTAGTAAGAAATACAGGTTACTCACCTGTAACAGGGTTCTAGGAATGGTATATGTTGTTCATCCACACTGTCTGGCAGGTATCCTTGCCGCTTTAAATCTTGCCGGAAGGTCTTCAAGCTGGCTCCTCCCACCCACCCGGGTGGTAAAACTCTCGGCTCCGCCCCATGACGCCAGATCTGGCCCGCTGGAAGCTCAGGTTGTGCGTCGAAGCCGGGGAGGTCGGGTGGGTTGTGGTGGATGAACAACATATACCATTCCTAGAACTCCTGTTACAGGTGAGTAAACCTGTATTTCTAGGGACATGGATATGTTGTTCATCCACACTGTCTGGCAGACTCCTAGCAGTTCTCCGGGAGGAGGGAGGCAAGGCGCACACCCCCTACTTAGGGAATAGAGACTGGAGAACCGAGGCCCCAAAACCAGCATCCCGGCGTGACTCAAGGTCGATGTGGTAATGGGTGATGAAGGTGTGTGCCGACTTCCAGGTAGCAGCCCTGCAGATTTCCTGGATAGGGACGTCCCTGGAAGCAGCCACTGATGCAGCAGTATGACGGGTAGAATGAGCTCTTATCCCTCTGGGAGGCTCCATGCCTGCCAACTTCATAGAGATCTATGCAGGAGGTGACCCACCTGCTTATCGTCCGCTTGGCTGCAGGTCTGCCAGGTGCGGCTTCAGCATAGGTGACAAACAGCTGGCGAACCTCTCCCCAAATTTCAGCCCGGCGCTCCTTATAATAAGCGAGCGCTCTTCTAGGGTCCAAAGTATGGAGCCTGTATTCGGCCTCCGAGGTGTGATTGGGGTAGAACACCGGCAGAGTCAACACCTGGTTAAGGTCAAACTCCGACACCACCTTCGGAAGGAATTTCGGTTGGGGGCGCAGGACAACCTTGTCCCTGTGGAAGACCAGGTAAGGAGACTCAAAGCAGAGTGCCTGGAGCTCTCCCATCCTTCTGGCTGACGTGATAGCCACCAAGAAGGTGGTCTTCCACGACAGGTGAGAGATCACACCTGTGCATTGGTTCGAATGGCTTGCCCATGAGCTTTGCCAGTACCAGCAGTAAATCCCATGGAGGTGGAGGTTCTCGCACCGGAGGGGAAATGTGATCAAGGCTTTGGAAAAAGCGCCAGACCACCTTCTTCTGCGCCACCGACTGCTCCCCGGCCCGCGCCCGGTAAGCAGAGATGGCTGCCAGGTGCACCTTTAGGGTCATCGACCTAAGCCCTTGACTAGAAAGGGACCATAAATAGTCCATAATGCTTGCCACAGAACAGGAGGAAGGGTCCAAGCCCTTGCCCTGACATCAAATGGAAAATCGCTTCCATTTGAAGGCGTAGCATTTTCTGATTGACTCCTTACGGGACGCCTCAACAACATTGAGGACCTCGTCGGAAAGACCCAAGGCCTGGAACTCTAGCCGCTCAGGAACCAGGCCGTCAGGTGCAGGGATTGAAGGTCCGGATGGAACACCTTCCCCTGACTGACTGAGAGCAGGTCCGGGCGAGCTGGAAGCTGCCTCGGGAGCCTGGAGCTGAGGCTGAGGAGATCTGGGTACCAGAACTGGTGGGGCCAGTCTGGAGCTATCAGAATCACCTGTGCCTTGTCCCTCCTTGCCTTGAGAAGCACCTTGTGAATCAAGGGAAATGGGGGAAAGGTGTAAAAGAGGCCCGGGGTCCAGAGCCTCGAGAAGGCATCCCCCTGCAGCAAGCCCTGCTGAGGGGGGCGGGCATGAAACAGCCTCAGCTTCACGTTCTCCTTGGAGGCAAACAGGTCCACCCGAGGTGTGCCCCAGTGGGAGAACAGATCTTGTACTACCTCTGGCAGGAGAGACCACTCGTGAGATGCAGCCCCTATCCGGCTCAGGGCATCGGCCAGGGTGTTGGAGGCTCCTGCCACATGAATGGCTAGGAGATCCGCCTCCAGGCTGCACACGAGTGACCAAAGGCGGAGAGCTTCCTTGCATAGAAGCATGGAGCGCGTCCTGCCCCAGCGGTTCAGGTAGTACATGGTCGTGGTATTGTCCGTCTGGACTCTGACCACTTGACCCCGGAGAAACGGAGCAAAGGCGGTGAGAGCTAGGCGGACCGCTCGGAGCTCCAGCAGGTTGATGTGGCATTGGGACTCCCGCGGGGGACCAGAGGCCGTGCACTCTGTGTTTCCCCAGATGGGCACCCCAACCCATCAGAGAGACACATCGGTCGATAGACCGTCGGCTCGGGGCGGACAAACGGGATGCCCTCCTGCAGATGAGATGGAACGGTCCACCACTGGAGAGCGTTCCACATCTCTGGGTCACTGTCACTAGCTGGTCCAATGGATCGCGCGTTGTGACCACTGGCTGGCCAGTCCCACTGAAGGGCGCAGTGCCAGCGTGCCCAACGGACCACGCTGGTACAGGCCGCCATGAGACCCAGGAGGCGCAGGAAGTCCCGGTAGGGCGATTGCCCAACCAGAAATGATTGGGCAAAGGAGGTAAGAACCTCGGCCCTGTCCGCCGGGAGCCGTGCTCTGGCTCGAAGAGAGTCGAGCTCTGCCCCGATGAACAGGATCACCTGCTTCGGCTCGAGTTTCGACTTGGCCTCGTTGATGAGAAGGCCGTCTTGAGAGCAAACCTGGAGGGCCAGATCTCTGGACCGCTCCACCTCCTGTCTGGAGGGGGCTGCTATCAGCCAATCGTCCAGGTAAGGGTACACCCGGACCCCTCGGTGCCGCAGGAATGCTGTCACCACTGCCATGCATTTGGTGAAGACCCTGGGAGCTGGAGATAAGCCGAAGGGCATGGCTTGGAACTCGAAGAGGGATCCCTCCGCTCGAAAGCGAAGGACTCTCCGATGTGACGGACGGATAGGGATGTGAAAGAACGCCTCTTGTAGGTCCAAAGAGCAGAACCACACGCCGTGTTCCAGAGATGGTATTATCTGCGTCAGAGTGACCATCCTGAAGGTTCGAGACCTTAGGAACTTGTTCAGGTCTTGCAGGTCAAGAATGGGGCGCCAGACCCCCGCCTGTTTCGAACCAGGAAATACCTGGACACGAACCCCAGGTCTTGGGGGTGGGGTCCTCTACCTCCTGATCACCTCCTTTTGGAGGAGGAGAGCGATAGTCGGCAGACGAGCCGCCAGTGAGACTGCGGACCCCGAGGCCCCCCGAGGTGCGACGGCTCTGAAGGGCGGGGCCTGCTCGAATTCTAGAGGCAGGCCTTTTCCCACCACCTCCAGTACCCACCTGTCCGTGGTAACAGCGGACCAGGCGGAAAGGAAGTGTCGGAGCAGTCCCACGGGAGGGGGGAAACCAGGGGTAAGGTGATGGGGATGGGGGCAACACCCCTCAGCCCGTCACTGGGCAGGCTTGGAGGAGGGACCGGCCGAGGGACCTCCTGGGCCTTTTCCTCCCTGCTTCCTGTTGGAGGAAGCCGACTGCTTGGGTTTGGGATGCCAAGCTCGAGCCTGCTGGCCCTGACGTTGCTGGGCCGGGCTCGCCGTGGGCACAGAAGGACGAAAGGGCTTAGGCTGTAGCTTGTGGCCTTTGTCCTTCTGAGCGGAAGAGACAGAGTCCAAGGTAGCATTGGACTTCTCGATCCTCTGCAGGTGACCTTCCACCCCAGGGCCGAAGAGGTCAGTCCCCAAAAAGGGAACATCCGCCAACTTGTGCTGGGTATCCGAGGTAAAGGTGGATATCCTCAGCCAAGCCCGAGCGACGATGGCCACCGCGCCCGCCACCCGACCCTGGCACACGAGTCCCCGATGTCTAAAGCAGTCTGGAGCTGCTGTTTGGCCACTGCCCTGCCCCCGCGACCTGCCTGACCGTAGTCTGCAGATCCACGGGAAGATGAGGGATGACCTCATCCAGGGAGCCCAACAGGGCATGAGAAAAATGTGCAATGAGGACGGCCGAACTGGCCTGACGAAGGCCGAGAGAGGATGCAGCATAGACTTTTCGCCCGGCATAATCCAATTTCTTGGATTCCTTGTCGGGAGGTTTGTCCACATCCCTGGCGTTTCCCGCACCGGAAAACGCTGTCGGTAACCAACCCCTCAGCAGAGGGGTGTTCCGAAAAACCGGACAGGGAACTGGTAGGGACCGCATACTTCCTGGCCATCCTGGCGGAAGGCGCAGGGCAGGAAGCAGGGCGCTGCCAAAGCTCCAAGGCCAGACCCACTATGGCCTCGGCCACTGGAAAGGCCTCCGAAGGAGAATCCCCTCGGTCCAGAATCTCCGTGAGGGGATACCTGGCCCGTTTAGAAACGGGTTAGAGCTTCATCCCGGTGGACTCAGATGAGCCGAAGCAACCCTAAGAAGGACGAAGGGCTATCGTCCACTGACTGTCCTCTGGAGGACTCCAAGTCCATGCGAGTGGAGAAAAGGGAGGAATCATACTCTGACTCAGAAGAGTCCTCAAAGAGCTGCCTCGGGCCTGAGCCACCCTCCACCTGCCGAGGTTTATCGGGAGTGAGGGTGACAGACAGCCTATGGGGCCAACCCATAGCAGACCGAGAATTTTTGGTCAGAGCCCCAACTAACGGCTGTGGAGGCGGAGGTTCCACCAGAATCAGTGGGGCAGCTGGAATTGGCCGAACAACCGGCCTGGGAACAGGCTCCTCTGCTACAACGAGGGGTTGTTTCGGCCGCTCCGGTGACAGCCACTTAATGGCCGGGGAAGACTACTGGGTCGGCTTATTCCCGGTCAAAAGGAGCTGTTGCCACATGAGTTCCTCATACCTCGGCGCAACAGCGAAGCCTCCTCATCAGAGGAGGGAGGAAGCCCAGTAGCGCCGCTTGCCTCTGGTGCCGAGACCGCCTATGACGGCGGGATCGGCTGGACCGCGAGGATGTCCGAGACAGAGTCTCGGCTAGGCCGAGGACGGCGAGGGGAAGTGTCGGGAATCGGCACTCCCCTTGGTTCGGACGATTCCACCGAAGGCTCCGGAACCGGAGGCACGGACGAGCCGACGGGATCCTCAACTCCCACCGGGGGAACCGGGGAGAGGGGATTCTCAGCTTCTCCAGCCGACAACCCGTCTAATGGGTCAAGAAAAATCTCGACCGCGTCGATGGGAGTCTCGGTCAACTGGCCTGACGGGGACACCGTGAAGCCAGTGGCCGAAGCTGAGGGGTCGACCGAAGTCGACTGTCGACAAGAAGGAGGGGGATCTTTCCCGCTCCCAAGAGCGTCGACGGAGAGTCTTACTTTTGCTCTTTTTGGACCTGGAAAAGGGTCCAGAAGAAGTTGGACCCTCACCTTTCGTCGAGAGGGTCAGACAAAGCTCCTTAAAAGAAGCAGAGTACGAGGCACCGAGAAAGAGAGAGCAGGACAAATGCCGCAGCCAAGGTAGAAGCGGCCCGCGCCGCCTCCTTTTCGAGGGCGATCATCTGCTCGAGCTGATCCGCCGAGCCCGCCGCCGGACACCGCCAACCGGGCCTCTTTAGATTTAACCAGTGGAATTCTTTTCTCGGGGCGCCCCAGTTGTAATCGGGCAGCAAGGTCTTCAAGGACGTAGGCCGAAAAGGAAGAGCACAAGTCGCAGGCCTGCGGGTCGTGCTCAAGGCCCAAGCAGTAGACGCACGTGGAGTGCGGATCCGTCCTAGACATCTTCTGCCCGCAAGGGCACCTCCGGAAACCGGGAGTCGATTTGTCCATCGCAGCCACGAGGAAAAGACGACCGAAGTCTTTTTAGCAAAAACTTTTGATTTCGAACTTTCGAAGAATTAGGAACCAGTCTTATATGCAGAGCGTTAAGGAGGGAACCTGAGCTTCCAAGCAGTAAGGAAGATCTGGCGTCATGGGGCGGAGCAGAGAGTTTTACCACCCAGGTGGGTGGAAGGAGCCAGCTTGAAGACCTTCCGGCAAGATTTAAAGCGGCAAGGATACCTGCCAGACAGTGTGGATGAACAACATATCCATGTCCCTAGAAAATCCCTTTTCTGAGACCAGAAGGACCTTAGGTGAAACTGAATGTCCCTCATCTGGAATCTTGCTCCCTGCACCACTGCAATGGAAGCTGCCATGTGGCCCAAAAGCTGGAGGAAGTGTCTTGCTGGGAGAGAGACCCGAGGTCGAAAAGATGAAGCAAGATCCACTAGGGCTTTCACCCTTGCCAGGGGAAGGAAAGCTTTTGCTTGGGTAGTGTCCAGTTCTAGTCCTATAAAAGGTAAGAAGTTGAACTGGTTTGAGGACAGACTCTGGAAGATTAAGAAACCCCAGGGAACCGAGTAGGTCCTGGGTAGTTTGCAGAGCTGACTTGAACTGTAGAGAGGACTGACCCACAATCAGCCAGTCTTCCAGATATGGGAAGATGGTGATACCATGTCTTCTGAGGTAAGCCACCACTACTGCAAGGCACTTTGTGAACACCCTTGGAGCTGATGTTAGGCCGAATGGCATGGGTCTGAATTGGTAATGACCTGAAGGCAACATGAACCAGAGGTATTTTCTGTGGGAGCACCTGATGGGGATATGGAAATAGGCATCCTTGAGGTCCAGAGATGCTAACCAATCTCCTGGCCATAGACAGGGAAGGATTATTCCCAGAGTTACCATTTTGAATTTGGGCTTTGAAATGTGCTTGTTCAAATACCTTAGGTCTAGGATGGGTCGCCACTCCCCTGTTTTCTTTGGGGTAAGGAAGTACCTGGAAGTACAGTCCTTTCCCCCCCTTGTGCTGAGTAGGAACCTTCTCTATAGCTCCGAGAGCTAGAAGAGAGGAAACCTCTGCCTCTAGGGCAAGCGTTTGAGATTGATGCAGGTGGAAAAGACTTGGTCCTCTTTTTTGGAAACTTTTTAAAGCCGTGGGCCAGTCCTTGGCTTTCTACTTCCAGGACCCACTTGTCTGAGGTCACAGACTTCCAGGCCTGGAAGTAGTAAGCCAGCCTATCTCCTACTGGAATAGGGGAGTTGACCCGGGCCGACACATCAGGGTGTCTGCTTTGCAAGAGCCTTAGACAGAGGAGGAGGGAGCAGCCCTGCTCATCCCCCTCCTGCCCTGCCCTCTGAAGAACCCCCTCTGTGGGAAGGGAGAGGAGGCCTGGGCTTGGTAAAAAAAAGGCCTGTGAAGAGGCCTGCTCCTTCCCCTAGACTGCTGCTTTTGTCGAGTGGCTTGCCTTTCCTTGGCCATCTGCACTCCTGTACATGGTCCTGTATTCATCCATTTTCTCCATGTAAGCCTCCGTTTGCTCCCAAACAGAGTGTTACCCACTACAGGAAAATCCATAGCCTTAGTCTGGGTATCCTGTGAAAGGCTAGTACATCTGAGTCAAGCATGTCTTCTGAGACACACAGATCTAGCCATGACTCTAGATGCCACATCACTGGAGTCCACAGCAGCATGAAATTTAATTTTCGATGCCTCCATTCCATCAGCAGCCACCTCCTCCAGCTCTCTGGCTAGCTGAGGGGAGGCCTGTTTAGCCAGTTCCAGAACTGTATCCCATCTGGATTTCTGGTACCTGGCTGTGCAGGCCATATAATTAGCCTGCCTGAGTCCCAAAGAGGATGCCAAATACTGTTTTTTGGCCATGGCATCCACTTTCCTGGAGTCCTTATTTTGGGGGTGAAGCCAAAGGAATGTTAGCCCTGTCACAGGCTGCAGCCTGCACTACCCAAACATGGCTGCTACGATTATAAAAGGAACTCTGTAGCCGAGCCTGATGACATATACCCCATCCATTCTCTTGTCCACAGGAGATATTGAATGAGGAGTTTGCAAGATTTTTTCTGTCCGTTTCCCCAAGGACTTATGAAGAGGGATAGACAGCCTTTTGGACTCTGGTATGTCCATTTCCACAAAATCAGGTTCTTCCTCCTCCTCTGCAGCTTCAACCAAGGGGAAGCTGAAGGGTTTTGGCCACCTTTTGTAAAACAAAGTGTGAAGGGGACTCCGAGATCCTGGGAGGAGAGACACCCGAGGGCCTGTCTGGGGACATGTCTGGTTCAATGGGCAAATCCAGACCCCCCTGGTCGTCGTCATCATCAGGATAGCCTTAGTCTCCCTCTCACTCCTCATAAGAATCTGGATCATCATCCGAAGGAGATGGATCCGAATGAATCGGCCGCCTAACCGGCAGTACCAGTTCGGATGTAACCGGTCTAAGTGATTGAACGATACCAATTGCTTCGGCTATTTCGTCTGCGGTTGGAGAATGCGGTATTGGATCCGAACCGGTGTACTTGCGTTTTCTTTTTGATGGAACCGTCCCCTCAGGGTCTGCTCTCCTTTTGCCCGAGGAGGTATCACCTAGGTCAGTAGGCACCTCCTCAGGTTCAGCTACAACCGAACCGGGCTGGCCATCTGGCTCTACGGACTTCTCTGCCTCCCTTTCCTTCAGCCTACTCAATTTCTTATCTAGAGTGTATTTAGGAAATTTTTTTTTACAAATTTGGCAGTCCGACTTGAAGTGGTCAAACCCCAGACAAAAACACAGATGAGGTGGGGGTCAGCCTTGGCAAAGGCCTCCCCACACTCAGTATAGTGCTGAAACCCAGTGGGACCAGTTCTCTTTTTTGGGTTTGTCAGAAATAGTCAACCTATTAAAATTACCCTATAGCAGCTTTCAAGCCAGGTAATAAAATAATCGATCGGTTACAAACTGTGTCACAGGTTTTGAAAAAGAACCAGAAAAGGCCCAGTTCTTTTGAAACCGATCGATACTGGAACACCACTCTAATCCCAGAAAATTTCTCAGAAAAAGACAAGAAATACAAGGTTGGTTCCTAACTGGACCGACTGAGAAGAAACCAAGAAAAAAATTAATTTCCATACACTTTTACAAAATAAACACGGTCACTACCTATCTACAACACTACCTGTACTGTAGACAAAGGCTAGAAATCCGAAAAAATAAATAGAATGGTTTAAAACAGAACACTTTACTTTTTACCGAACAGAGCAGAGGAATCTCCGGAGCAACTTCACTGTTAGGCGGAGTAAAGAATCTGACGGTTACAATGGGACAGGTTTGAAAACCGAGCTCAAGCTCAACATTCTCTGCTCCTGCATAGAGTTTAACTCCTTACTTTCCAGGGCAGTTCAAGTGCTGGGGCTAACTGCAGTAAGTCAGAATACAGCAAGACTTCATGTTGTTTGAACAGGGGAAAGACAGAGTATACCCTGAATTTTAGACTTGGAGAAAAACAAAACATGGAAGTACCAAGCAGAAGAGATTGCAGATGTGTTTAAAAACTTATCAGAAGCTCTATTCACAAGGGGCTTCCCCTTCTGAGCACAAGTCCTGACTTTTTTGGGGCCCACTACATCTTCCCAAAGTGACACGAGAAGCTCGGGAAATGTTAGTTTCCCCAACGATTAAGGGGGAACTGCAATCAGCTAGAACAAGGTTAAAAAGCAGGCAAATGTCCAGGGATGGATGGCCTCCCCAGTGAATTCTAGAAACAATTCAGGAAAGAAATACCCACAGTGTTGCCGACAGCATACAATTGGGTATTGACGGGGGGGCAGCCCGTTCATGGGCACAGGCAAATATCTCAGTGATTCCTAAGCCGGCCAGGGACCCCGCACTATGCACTTCATATAGGCAGATATCTATATTAAATACGGACTATAGGCTCCTGACCAGTATATTGCCAAAACTGACTTGAACAAATATTTTCAACCCTTATTCACCTTGATCAGATGGGCTTTGTACCCAGTAGACAAACAATGGATAACAGAAAATTGGTGATCATCATAGAACATTTGAGGAACATGAGCACTCCTGCTTATCTGATGTGCTAGATGCTGAGAAAGCCTTTGATCAAGTCTCTTGGAGCTTTCTGCAGGGTACCCTGCTTGGCTTTGGATTCCCCCTTCCCTTCATTGAATCTGTCTTTAAACTGTATGCCAAAACAAAAGCATACATTAGAGATAATGGACATCTGTTGGGGGGCCCTTGGATCTAGCTAGGGGTACCAAACAGGGGTGTCATCCCCCAACTCTTGGCTCTATAAAAGAGCTTTGAGTTCAGAATTTTAAGCTAAACCGAAACATAAAAGGGTAGAAACATAGTCCTTGTCTGCCGTCAAATTCTGCTTGGCCCACCCAGTCTGCCCATTTCCCTACTTAATGGATAAGCTGCAGATCTTAGTTAACCAGCAGCCTACTTCTTCCTACTCCCACCCCCTAGAATTGCCTTAAGACTGTCCCATGCATGCTTGAATTCCACCACTGTTGGTGACTCCACAACCTCCTCTGGAAGGCCGTTCCATGCATCCACAACCCTCTGTGAAAAAAATACTTCCTTAAATTACCTCTGAGCCACCCCCCCCCCATATCTTCAAATTGTGCCCCCTTGTTCTTGCACACCTCTTTTTTTGAAAGATGCTACTCTCTTGGACTTTGTTGATTCCCTTGAGGTACTTGAAAGTTTCTAATCATGTCCCCCCTCCCTCCTTTCCTCAAGACTATACATATTAAGCTCCTTAAGTCTCTTCATGTGTCTTCCGGTGCAGACCCTGCACCATTTTAGCTGCCCTCCTCTGGACAGCTTCCATCCTGTTTATGTCTTTGCAGAGACTGGGTCTCCAGAACTGCACTCAGTACTGCAGATGGGGTCTCACCAGCTGTCTGTACAGAGGTACAATAACTTCCCGTTTTCTACTGGTGATGCCTCTCCCTACGCATCCCAGTGTCCCCCCAGCCCTCCTTGCTGCCCTCTCACATTGCTTGCCCACCTTTAGGTCATCTGATACGACTACCCCCAGGTCCCTTTCGTTTTTGTTGTTGTTGTTAGTATCTCACCCCCCATTGTGTACTCTTCCCCTGGGTTTTTATTTCCCCAGGTGCATTATCTTGCTCTTCTTAGCACTGAATCCAAGCTGCCATACATTTGACCATTCCTCTAACCTAGCCAAGTCCCTTCTCATCCTTTCCACCCCACCTTGTGCATCAACTCTGTTGCAGATCTTTGTGCCATTTGCAGAGAGACATACTTTTCCTTCCAGTCCCTCTGCAATTATTTAATTAAGAGATTTACCAGGAAGGCATGCTGAGCAGAGTACCGCTCGATTCCAGATGCACCCTGGGGTTTTGGGGTTACAGTGAAAACATGATACAATCTGAACACAACATACAGTGGAACATGACAGTCAGAAAGAACATACATAGATATAATAGTATACATAATGTGCATGGAAACAATTGAGGGTACGCAGATTATAGTACAGTATACAGTTTTTACAAGAAGCAGATCAAACAGTGGAGAGACCAGACTTGATTCTAACACTGGGCTGGTACTGGAGTGAGGGGTGTTTTGGGAAGGGGGGGGTTACAGAAGCAGGTGGTAGAGAAGTGCGCTTTGAGAAGGACATTAAGTTGGGGAGTACTTGTGGACTGTCTAATATCAGCTCCCAGGGAATTCCATAATTTGGGCAACCTGAAGCTGAAAGCACCCTGGCCAGACCGGGTGGATCTATGTGGGATATGCAGGAGCCTGGCGTCGATGTTATGGAGCGCGTAGGATAGTGGGGGTAGGGCAGTTAGGGAGGATGACAGGTAGGAAGGGAGTGACTGTGACCAGAACTTAGCCGAGGTTCTAGCGCAGTGAAGTGATCTTCTGTTGTGTAGAGAGGCGAGGTTCAAGGATTGGTAGGAGGACACAGTGGTGGGTGTTGGGAGGGCGGTCCAGCGAAAATCGGCAGAAGGAGTTAAATAGAGGGTCTAGCCTTGCTAGGGAAGTTTGTGGGGCTGCACAGTAGACAATATCACCATAGTCAATAATAGGGAGGATCATGTTTTGGACTTTCTTGCCTGGTTGGCAGGGATAAGCAATTTTTATTCCGGTAGAGGGCTCCCAACATGGGGTTCAGGTTTTTTTTTTTTTTTTTTTTTTTGAGTATAGCATCAACGTATGCAGAGAAGTCAAGGTGTTGATCTAACCAGACACCTAGATAACGATAGGAGGTGCAGGCCTCCAATGGGGAGCTGTCCAGAGTGTGGAACGTAGGTGGTACAGTAAGCCGTCTGAGAGTTTGGGCGGGAGCCAAAGGTGAGGAGTTTTTTAGTAGAATTTAGGACTAGTTGGTTTGAGATGAGCCAGCGTTGGACGGAGTCGAAGTCCTTCTGTAGGCAGGCTGTCACTGCACTGGAGGATGGGCCGGAGGCGAACAGCACCATATCGTCAGCGTACATGTGGATGGCCGTATTTGGGCAGGCTGCAGGCAGGTCATTGAGAAATATAGAGAACAATAGTGGGCCAAGAACAGACCCTTGGGGACTCCGCTGGTTACTGGGAGTAGGGTGGATGTAGCCAACGTGGACAGATTGGGACCTGTTGGACAGGTATGAGTGGAACCAGTTATTTGCAGTTGCCGACAGCACGGATAGAGCAAGTTTTGCCAGCAACAATGGGTGGGAGACTGTGTCGAAAGCTTTCGCCAGATCAATAAATATAGCAGCTGTTAATTCCCCCTTTGTCTATACCTGTGAGGATGGAGTTTGTGAGCCGGAGGAGGGAGGTGGTGGTGGAGTGATTCTTCCTGAAGCCGGCTTGGAAGGGGTGAAGAAAGATATAGTCTTAAGATAGTGGTGGAGTTGTCGCTTATAAAAAGAAATTGAAGAGGACAGGTCCGAATACTGAACCCTGCAGTACCCCACTAGTAACCCCCCTTTCTTCAGAGTGGACTCTATTTACTATTACTCTCTGTGTCCTATTCTCCAGCCAATTCTTTACCCAGGCTGTCATCTTGGGACCCACTCCCAGGCTGGCTAACTTGTATATTAATCTTTTGTGTGGGACTGTGTCAAATGCCTTGCTAAAGTCTAGGTAGGCCATGTCCACAGCCCCTCCCTGATCTACTACTTTGGTCACCCAGTCAAAGAAATCTATCAGATTCGTCTGGCATGACCTTCCTGCTGTGAATCCATGCTGCCTTGGGTCCTGTACCCCTCTGGCCTCTAGATACTCGACAATTCTTTCCTTCAGAAGTGATTCCATCATTTTCCCTATCACTGAGGTTAAACTAACAGGTCTGTAGTTTCCTGCTTCTGCCTTGCTCCCACTTTTGTGAAGAGGAATCACATCTGCCCTCCTCCAGTCCTCGGGTACCACCCCATCCTCCCATGATTTGTTAAAGAGGGTAGTCAGTGGTGTCACTAGTTCTACCCTTAGTTCTTTTGGAATTCTAGGATGAATCCCATCAGGCCCCAGGTAGAGATGGGGGGAGAAACATAAGTTTACCTTATATGCAGACAACGTACTGCTTTACCTTACCAATCCTGAAAAGTCCCTGCCAGAAGTCTTTTCCCAGATTGAACTTCTCAAAATGATCAGGGTACACCCTGAATTGGACAAAAACAGAAGTTCTGACCCTTAATTCACAGGTCCCCTTGTTTCTCCCGCAAAAATATCCCATGCGGTGGGACTGTAATCGTATTTAGGAGTACAACTTAGTGGAGATCTGGATTCTTTATTCAAGAACAATTACCCACCCTTGATTAAAAATATAAAAGCTGATTTGCACAGATGGGACGCCATGCCAGTTCTGTTTCACTCACAACTGCAAATCATTAAAACTAATGTAGTACCTGGGCTGATGTACGTTTTTGACTGTGCCCTGTATCATTCCAACCAGAGAAATGGTTGGATTGGCAGAGGCTTCTCATGCACTTTTTGTGGGCAGGGCGTAAACCCCGAATTTCACACAAGATGTTATACCGCTCTCAAAAAAAAAAAAAAAAAAAAAAAGGGGGGGGAGGTAGGGACTGTCCTAGCGTGCAACACTACCAGACAGCTGTGCATATGAAAATAGCACTCTTATGGGCACATGGACATTATAAAATCACAATGACAACAGATACAGCCAACGTATAGCATGACCAGACACCCACCATGCTAATGTTCCCAGACAGAAGGCATGGGCACCAGGAGTTGCTAACCACTATACAGACTACCCTACAGGGATGGTATACAGGTAACATGAGGGGATATATGGCCAGGTGCAACTGGAAATACATTTGGTGGACACGGGATAAAAATGTTCCGCCTGTGACTGAACACTCTTGGTTTCAGAGGCAGGCAGACAGAGGAATAAGAGCCTCATGGCAGTTGATGCAGGCGAATACACTACTGCCTTTTATCAGCCTGGCTGGAAGGTTTGGATGGAAATTAGCAGATGTTCTACATTGCCACCAAATCAGGGACAGGATCAGCACTACACTTAGACATGTAAAACTGCTGGAGGACCCCAGGCCTTTTCCACAGGTATATGAAACAATTTGGACATCTTCTAGTGGTATAGGAGCCATTACCAAATTATACTGGAATCTGATAGTGGACCGGGCCCATATACTCCAAGCCTGTCAGCAGAAATGGAACCAAGAAATTGGGGTAACTTACCATGACTCTATATGGCAAAAGATATATTTAAGCAGCTGGAGGGCAACATCCTCTTCGATATGGCAAGAGTTTGCCTGGAAAGTCAAACTTCGATACTTTTTAACCCCACAAAGACAGGCCAAAATGGGGTTCTTGACCAAAGGTAAATGCTGGAGGGAATATGGCGACCTTCAGGCCGACATGAATTGTGTGTTGTGGTTCTGCCCGCTGCTTGGGGGATTCTGTCAAAGAACAGAACAGCACTTAGTCATTATTTGGGGGTGGACTCACAATTGGGACCAGAACATGTTCTGCTAAGAATTCTCCCACAAGGGACCCAGGGAAAAGAGGGACAGTACCTGTGGGCCATTTTGGTAATAACTGCCCTCAAAGCAATTACCAAGAGATGGTTGCAATCAACTCTTCAGACTCTGTATTCTATCTATAAGTTCAACCTATTCTAACAAACAATGGAAAGGGTGACACACAGGATAAAAATCGGAGAATGAAGCAGTTCAAACAGGTGGACCAGATGGGAATTTTATAGAGACAATGTGAAATAATTTCCTCAATGGGCCAAGCCCCCCCCCCTTAATTATTATAGGTCAGTTGCTTCTCCTTTCTCAGATTCCTTTATCCCAGAGCGTCATATCTGTCCCCTACTAGACTCTCCCTAGCCAGTGGTTTCAAGTATGTCTGAAAATACTATGGATTGCCAGTAGTAATTAATTTATAAACAGTTAAAAGATGAAGCTTGTCGAGTTGATTAAGTTATGTTAATGGTTTGTTAGTTTAATTAATTGACAGTGTACTATGGGGCAAGTAAACAAAAAATAGTTTCATAGGACAGAGAGGCGGGGCTGCTGTACTCTCTACCTTCTGCCACAAGTCATAGGTAAACTGAAACATTTTAATTTTGGTGAAAAAAGTACTGTACTCCAATGCATGTGTCTGGATCTGGATTGCTGTTTCTATCATGGATGTAATGGAACCATTTTAACAATTCAACTGTATCTAAAATGATTCCAGGAAACCCTGGGAAGGAGGGATAAAGGACTATGGGAAGGGAGGCAGGGATAAACAGCAGTGAAACAAAATATAAATAAAAGATTCTTATTACTCAGCGAAGCCCGTCTGGGGATCGAGGGCTGACTGGGAGTCTTTGCTCCTGCCACCTCCCGACTAAGCCTAGACCGGAGACTGGCACCAGTTGGTGGTCATACCCGGTTTTGCCTACTGGATCCTGAGGCTCAGGTTGGCATGCACACCTCTTGAGCTGGACACCGGGGACTCGGAAACTTTCCTCGGGGAGGGCAAAAGTAATTTCACTAGACATGAGCACAGTTCGAGGGGGTTGACCCCCGACTTCGTGACAGGACCTCTGCCTCAGGATTTCACATGGAGGAGCTGAGATTGGGGAGCACACCCCAGTAGTGGGGGTGTCCCCTTAAATGGCTCCACTGGGCCCTCTACAATAATGAGAAGCCGGTAGAGGACTGCTAAAACTCCCGTACAACATGCGGAGGTCTGTCTCCCATCATTCAGTATGTGCTCCTCTTAAATGACTGACCCCGGGGGAGCCAACTCCTCGCAGCTTTAGTCACCAACCCCAACTACCCCTTTCCCTTTAGGTACTTGGTACCTAAGGCTCTCAGACAGAAAGAGGTCCGTAAGGGCAGGACCCCTGGCTCCTACCAAGGATCAGGGCATTGCCCAGATCTGTGGAAGTACCAACTGTTCTGTGTTTGTTTCTATGGCCATGTTGGCCAGTTGGTTTAGTCTTAGCTCTATGTCGTATGTTCATATAATGGTTGTATAGTCTGTTGTAGGGTTTGTAAACAGGTCATCTAACTTGTTCTGGTCATTGCTGTTACAAAATATGTGGGTTTCATGAGCACCCTATTGGGGGGCAGGAGTGCCAGTGTACCAGCGTCACAACTATAGGACGTGATGCACTCAAAGTTAAAATTGCTCTCTCTTTAAACATAAATGGCCTGGCTTCTCTGATTAAAAGATCTAAGACACTGGCATACCTCCGAAGAACTAAGGCAAATATAGTCTTCCTCCAGGAGAACCATATGAATTCAGTGGAACATACCAAACTTGCTAAATTAAGTGGGGGCAGGTATTTTACGCCTCCTACAAGGGTGGCAGAAGTAGAGGGGTAGCCATAATAATTCCATCATATACGCCATATCAATCAGAACTGACTTGGTCAGACCTGGAAGGCCGGCTGGTCCTAACCCAAGGAAATTACCCTAGTTAATGTATACCTCCCACCAGGCATTACTGTTTCACAACCGAGGCCCCTACTGGACAAGGTGGTGAATTTCACCAAGGGCACCCTTTCGATGGCTGGGGATTTTAATCTGATGGCGGACCCAAACCTAGACTCCACAAGTGGGGGCCACAGAAATTAACAACTCAAATTTTTTTTAATAAATTTGTTTCAGAGATTGGGTGGTGCAACATATGGCGGAAACTACACCCGCAGTCGAGAAATTACTCTTATTACTCTTCGGTTCATCGCACATACTCCCGCATAGACTATGCCTTCACCCAAGTTGAGAAGCTGCATGCTGTGTGCGATGCGCAACTGGGAGATCTCTCCATCTCAGACCATGCACCTATGATTACGCAGTGGGATCTGGGGGTTCAACCCAAAACCACTCAATGGAGATTAAATCCATTCTATGTCAAAGAATTTAAGGAATTCGTCTCAGACAAGCTATCTGAGGTTATGGCTGATAACCCAGCCTCTGACACCACCCCTTCGGTCTACTGGGACACAATAAAAGCAGTCCTAAGGGGACACATAATTAATTACGCGGCACAGAAGAGGAGACAGCACAGAGAATATAGAGCCAAGCTTGAAGAAAAGCTTCATTTTTTTACAACAGGCACACAAGCAGGGCAATGAATCCCTCCTCCCCCACATACAACAAGCCAAACAAGAACTAGATAAACTCGCGCTACAAACAAACTGAAATAGCCCTAGCATTTCTGAAACAGATACTATGAGGTTGGCCAGCAGGCCACACGAATGCTTGCATACCAAATCCATAGACAGAGGAAGGGTGCAACGATAGTGACCATAAGGCATCCAGTTGGGGGACAACCTCTTTCTAAGGCACATGACATTGCCGGGGCATTCTCGGCATACTCCAGGAACTTGTATACCCCAGAGTCTACTCCCTCCCTAGACAGCCTGTCATCATATATATTGAGACACTCGCCCTACCAACTCTAGCAGAGGAACAGAGACTCCCTCTTGCAACCTATAACAAGGGCCGAGATAGCTCAGGTTATAGCCAACTCCAAGTCCCGATGGATATGGAGTGGAGTTCTACAAATCTGCAAGAGCTCAGATCCTGCCCACACTCCTCCGTGTTTTTAACTCTATAATGGAGTCCTACAAAATATATATTCTACCCCCAAGGCCTGCGTAAGAGTGAACGGGCATCATTCTGAATACTTTCAACTTAAAAGACGCGCCCGTCAGGGCTGCCCACTATCCCAGTTATTATTCACAGCAATTACAGAACCCCTAGCACAACAAATCCGAGACTCCCCTCAAATACAGGGAGTCCGTTTTGGGGATACGGAACACCGAGTTGCCTTATATGCAGATGACATACTCCTATATCTCCAAACTCCTCAACAATCCATACCAGCGGTCCGCCAAATCCTGGATGCCTATGGAATGATGTCAGGCTATAAACTTAACCAGACTAAAACCGAAATACTCACATTCAATTATGCACCCACGCAGAGAGTTGTGGATACTCTACCTGATAGATGGAATCTGGCAAAACTAAAAATAGCTTATATATATATATCTATATATCTCTCTCTCTCTATATATATATACACACACACATTATATATATATATATATATATATATATATATATATATACACACATATACACACACACACACACACACATATACATATACACACACACACACACATATACATATACACACATCTATATATCTCTATATCTATATTATGTATATATACACACACACACACACACACACACACACACACACACACGGAAGGAACGAGCTATTATAAATATAACTACTCCCCCTTTATGACACAACTAATGCAAGACTTGCAAACTTGGTCTGTCATACCACTGAGTCTAATGAGACTCATAGAACATTATACCCGTTTCAAAATGTCCCCTTATCCGTGCCCCTAAAGACCTTTAGAGAAAATTAACTGCCTAATACGGAATTTTGTGTGGGCAGGTCAGAGAACCTGGATGCGCCTTAAGGTACTGTCCCTCGCACGGGCCGACTGAGGCCTCGCTCTTCCGGACCTAAAGTACTACCAACAAGCAGTAACCATGGTCCACATGATGGCAAGACAAAACAAAAGTACACACCCACATTGTATGGAAATGGAGAAGGCATTGATGAATGACACAACATACTTTCGGGCATTAGATCAACAAGCGGCGGGAGAAATGGCTTGCCCAACTATTAATCCCTGGCTAGCAGATCAATTTTGAAAGTGGAACTCCCTTAAAAAGTCACAAGCTGTCATCCTACTTGCCACTACTATGTCCAATTCAGGCACTGCCAATCCCCCAATATACTGGACTCTGGGTTTAATACATGGGACAGACTTGGGCAGAGATACCAGTCACAAATAATGACACAGGGAAGAATCTGGTCATATACGGAAATACAGGCAAAATTTCATTTGCTGCACAGAGACTTTTACCAATATCTACAACTCCGACATTTTGTAGAAAGCTTGCCACCATCCCTGCAAAATCCAGAAAACTACCAAGCACTAATCCAATGCCAAATCTCACTGAACAGCTCCGGGAAGCAGGACAGCTTGATTTCCCTATGTCATCAATCCCTGAACTCACAAGGTGAGGCTCTCACCGAAAACATTCATGCACAGTGGCGTGAGGAGTCAGGCTACCAGCTAACCACTTCAGACTGGAGGTTGGCATGCAGCCACTCTTTCAAGGTCACGCGTTCATATCAATGGCGAGAACATGCCTGGAAGGTATTACTATGATACTTTAGATCGCCTAAGGTCACCAAACACTATTCGTTAAATAAAACAGCGGAATGCTGGAGAAAATGTGGCAAACAGGAGGCCAACCTGACCCCCATTCTGTGGACGTGTCCGGTACTCTCTAACTTCTTAAATCAGCTGGAGGCACAGCTACAGGAGCTTATCGACCCACAGTAGCAATTGACCTTGGAGATGTACCTGTCTCATATATTACCCAAGCCCTATTGAAGCCCAAATACCAGACACCTGCTTTTACTGCTCCTTACAGCAGCTAAAAAGGTAATAACCAGGCAATGGCTAACAACGAATGTTCCATCCATTCGGGATTGGTGGGAAATCACTCGGCAAATTTATAACATGGAAAAAAAATAAGCACAATCTAAATGAACGTGGGGAGTTTTTTCTGTGAGATGGACACGGTGGCAGATATAATACATGTTAAAAGACCCCACTTTTGTGCCTTATGGTTAATATCCTGGAAGCATCTCGGAGGCTCTGATCCCGGCGGCTGTGTCCCACCATTGAGGGATTTTGGGCCTGGTTACCCCTGTCCCCCCTTGTGTGGTTGGAGCCCTTATCACAACGGGATGGGAAACTCGGACCTGCTTGAGTGGACCAGAGTGAGAAGGTAAAAAGAAAAAAGTTTGATGTTCTGGAGACAGACATATTTCTATGTAAGTTAATATGCCTATGGTCTTTTAAGATAAGGCATAATTAGATAGTAACCCTCATGGGAGCAACAAACTGGCTGAAACAAATATTGTATCTTATGTAGATGAACCAAATGAACCCCTAAAACTGTCTGTATTATTGGACCAGTTGTAAATACATAGTATAAAATCACAACTGATGACCTATATGTATACAAGTTAAAATCTGAATAATAAGGAAAAAAAAAAAAAGGGACATTCAGCCAGTTCAATATTTACAACACAGTGCATAAGGGATTACACTGCAGCAATCAACATTTTCACAAAGGAGTCAAAAACATGTAAATTGTTTATGTGGCAGCCAGTACTTGGGAAGTCAGGCAAATGGTACACTGGACCCCAAGGATTTCTGACGAAGGTGTTTCAAGGAGCAGGCACAGGTGGCCTGAGACATGAAGGACTGATGAGAGGGTAACATACAGATAAGCAGGTGGTATTCTGTTTGAGGTAGGGGACAGAGACAGCCTTGCTCCTCAGGACAGTAGATACACAGGAGACTACCGGGGGACGATGGGCGACAGAAGAAACCCAAGTTACCACCTTGTCGGTGAGAAGAGAGGAGCAAGAGGACTTGTGCGAGTTCCTGAGAGAGGTGTCGACTACACAGCCCAGAGCATATTCAAAAGGGCCATGCAAAGAGCCAGCCTAAGGACTGATACAGAGAGCAGTGATAAGTGGAGGAAGGGACCTGAAAGGCAAAGGGACAGATAAGAGTTGTATGTGATATTTAGATGAGAAAGAAGAAGTGAGGAGGACATTGAGAACACTGGGAAGCAATAGACAAGTAGGAGCAGTAGATTTCCCTGGGCAATTGGAAGGCTTATAAAAAGGTGGCTTGCACAAGAGTGCTTGTAACTTTGGAGATACGTCCATCGCAACAAAGAGTTTTCTATGACAAAAACTGGAGCTTGCATGCATCTGCAGGCTCAGAAAGGATCTTCAGTCAATTTTTCAAGGACAGAATTCAAATCCCACACTAGGACAGGGTTCCAAACAAGGGGATGCAAATGTAGGATACCTTTCAGGAAGGTTTTAATAAAAGGGAGCTGGGACAATGGTTTGTTGTCCACAGGTGAATGAAAAAAAAAAAAAAAAAAAAAAAAAAGCAGAAACAGACTTTGACGGCAGATAAGGACCGCTTGGCCCATCTAGTCTGCCCATTTCCCTACCTATAGGAGAGGCTGCAGATCCTAGTTAACCAACAGCCTATTTCTTCCTGCCCCCACAAGAATTGCCTTATGTCTGTCCCATGCATTCTTGAATTCTCCCATAGTTTAAGACCCCACAACCTCCTCAGGAAGGTTGTTCCATGCATCCACTACCCTCTCTGTGAAATAATACTTCCTCCTCACATTGCCCCTGAACCGCCCCCCCCCCCTTCTATCTTTAAATTGTGTCCCCTTGTTCTTGCACGTCTCTTTTTCTGAAAGATGCTACCCTCTTGGACTTTGTTGATTCCACTGAGGTACTTAAATGTTTCTATCATGTCCCCCCTCTCCTTCTTTCCTCAAGGGTATACATATTAAGCTCCTTTAGTCTCTCCTCATACGGCTTCTCTTGCAGACCCTGCACCATTTTAGTTGCCCTCCTCTGGACTGCCTCTATCCTGTCTATGTCTTTGCAGAGATGGGGGCTCCAGAACCGGACGCAGTACCCAGATGGGGTCTCACCAACTGTCTGTACAGAGAGATAACTTCCTGTTTTCTGCTGCTAATGCCTCTCCCTATGCATCCCAGTATACCCCCAGCCCTCCCTACTGCCTTCTCACATTGCTTGCTAACCTTAAGGTCATCTGATATGATTACCCCCAAGTCCCTTTCCTTTTTTGTTGTTACTACCTCCCTCCCCCACCATTGTGTATTCTTCCCCTGGGTTCTTGCTTCCCAGGTGCATTATTTTGCACTTCTTTGCACTGAATCCTAGCTGCAATACTTGTGACCATTCCTCTAACCTTGCCAAGTCCCTTCTCATCCTTTCCACGCCTCCTTGTGTATCAACCTTGATGCAGATCTTTGTGTCATCTGCAAAAAAAGCATACTTTTCCTTCTAGTCCCCCTGCAATGTCACTGATGAATACATTAAAAAGGACTGGACCCAATACTGAACCCTGCAATACCCCACTAGTAACCTCTCTTTCTTCAGAGTGGGCTCCATTTACAATTACTTTCTGTGTCCTGTTGTGCAGCCAATGTTTTATCCAGGCTACCACCCTGGGACCCACTCCTAGGCCGGTTAATTTGACTATTAATCTCGTGTGTGGGACTGTGTCAAATGCCTTGCTAAAGTCTAGGTAGGTCATGTCCACAGCCCCTCCCTGGTCTACTACTTTGGTCACCCAATCAAAGAAATCTATTAGAGATTCGTCTGACATGACCTTCCCGCTGTGAACCCATGCTGCCTTGGGTCCTGTGCCCCACTGGCCTCTAGGTACTCAACTATTCTTTCCTTCAGAAGTGACTCCATCAATTTCCCTATCACAGAGGTCAGACTGACAGGTCTGTAGTTTCCTGCCTCTGTCTTGGTCCCACTTTTGTGAAGGGGAACCACATCTGCCTTCCTCCAGTCCTCTGGCACCACACCATTCTCCCACGATTTATTAAAAAGAGTAGCCAGTGGTTCCTCCCTTAATTCTAAAAGAATTCTGGGGTGAATTCCATCAGGACCCATTGCTTTGCCCACCTTCAGTTTTAGGAGTTCTTTCAGAACCCTTTCTTCTGTGAAAGGACTGGGATCGATCCCCCTATCAAGAGTGCTTCTGTTAATTGGATTAGGCACTTCTCCCTCTTCTTTTGTGAATACTGAGCAGAAATATTCGTTCAGTATCCCTGCTTTTCACTGTCCCCCTCTGCCCACCCACCGTTCATTCTATTCAGCCTCACTATCCCTCCCTTTGTCTTTCTACGCTCGCTGATGTCCCTATAAAAGGTTTTATCCCCCTTCTTAACTGAGTTCGCCATCTTTTCCTCAGTTTGGGCCTTTGCTATTCTGACTTCCCTCCCTGCTTCCTTCTGCCTTAACTGGTACAGCTCTCTGTCCTGCTCCTTCTGTTTCTCCTTATACTTCCGGAATGCTATCTTTTTCTTCCCGACTTTCACAGCCACCTCTCGAGAACCATAGTGGCTTTTTCTTTCGTTTTGATTTATTTGCTTCACACAAAGGCTTGTTGCCTCTGTGATGGCAGTTTTGACGATTCCCCACTGTTGCTCCACACCTCCTTCTAGCCTGTTTGCTAGTGCTTTTCTGAGGCACTCTCCCATCTTGCCAAAGTCAACCCTCCTAAAGTCCAGTACCCTCACTTTTGTATGGCTTGACTCTGTAGCAGAGTTTAACGTGAACCACACTGTTTGATAGTCACTTGTTCCCAGATGGCAACCCACTTCTAGATCCGAGATCCTCTCACTGCCCCCGTTAGAGAGTACGAGGTTTAAGATTGCTCCCTCATGAGTGGGTTCCGAAACTAGCTGTCTGAGGCCTGCCACCTGTAGGGCATCAAGAATGGCCCTGCTCTTGGATGTGGCTGCAGCAAATGTGCTCCAGTTAACATCTGGCATATTCAGGTCTCCCATCAACAGTATGTCCCCTTTCTCTGCCATTCCAAGAATGCCTTCCATCATATCCTTGTCCATTCCCTCCCCCTGACATGGGGGTCTATACACAACCTGTGTGGATTGTGGTGCCCTTTCCAGTCTCCAAAGTGACCCACAGTGCCTCCTCTCCTCCCCGTTTACTCTTTTGTTCAGTTGCTTTTATCCCTTCCTTTACATAGAGCAGATAAGTGTACTTTTATTGATGAATATTTTAGACCACCCTCTGACAGAGAGAGGAGGTAACCCAGTATTTCCTGTGGGGAATAGTCATAGGGGGCCAGTTCCCATGAAGAGGCCCAAATGGATAAACGCTTCCATTTCATAGAGTAAGATGACCCAGTAGAGGGCTTCCGTGCTGCCCGTACAATCTCTGCTACTCCTGGGGACACCCAATAACGAGGGAGGACTACATCCTCAGGAGCCATGCATGCAGGCAAAGAGTGCAGGTCTGGGTGTAGAAGGGAGCCATCCTCCTGTGAGAGGAGGGCCGGACAAAGAAGTAAAGGAAGAGGATCCCGATCATAGATTTGCAACAGCAAGGGGAAACAAACTCACCTCGGCCAGTAGGGTCGACACCCCATCTTTGATCAGTTTTAGGAGTACTCTGTGCGAGAGAAAAGGGCGGGAAAGCGTAAAGAAATTTTCCCTGTCCAGGAAAGAGAAGGATGCCATAAAATTCAAGGACCTCATTCTAGAGAGCGACAGAGAGGCAGTTTAGTGTTTTGCAGAGAAACAGAGATCTAACTCTGGGTGACCCCACAAGAGGAAGACGTTTGCCAAGATGTCCGGCTGGAGCTCCCACTCGTGAGCCCAAGCATGAATATTGCTCGGGGAGTGGGGGGCGCCAGGGTACTTGAAATCCCTGGAATGTGGACCGCCAGAAGGTGAATGCCTCTCTGGATCGTCCAATGCCACATCCTCATGGACTCTCGGCAGAGAGGGTATGAATGAGTACTGCCTTGTTTGTTTAGTGTTACTGTGGAATTGTCAGATTGCAATTGAAAAGCACCCCAGAAGGAGCAAGGTCTCGAATGCTTGTAAGGTGTATGAACAGTTCTCATGTCCAGGATGTGGACTGGAAGACAGGCTTCCAACACCGTCCAACAGCCCTAGGACCAAACCCTTTGAAGATGGGCACCCCATCCCATCTAGGAGGCAGCCATCGTTTAGGATGAGCTCTGGTCCCAGAGGATAGAATGACAAGCCCCCCAGGAGATTGTCCCTGGACATTAACCACTGTAGTGTGTGAAGTGGTGGGGAAGACAAAAGGACCAGGGCATCGAAGTCATCCCACTGGACCTAGAGATTCCACTGAAGGTTCCTCATATGAAGTCAGGTATGAAGGATAACAGGGAGGGTAGGTGCTAAATGTCCCAGCAGCTGAAGGTAGTCACTGGCAGAGACTTACCAACAAGTCTGTAACCTCTGAATGAGGGTCAGAATGGTGCGTGTCAGGAAGAAACACCATGGTCTGAGAGGCATCTAGTACCTCTCCCATATGCTTGAGAGTGTGTGATGGGTACAGCATAGACTCCGGGTAGCTGACGGTGATGCCCACCATGGAGAACCTCTCTGGGGTGAGAGTCAGGAAGCAATCCAGCATGAGGCGTGAAGATGCCTTTAGGAGCCAGTCAGCTAGGTATGGAAAGCCGGAGAGACCTCTCTGGGGAAGGGCCCCCTGACACTGCCATCAGGCACTTCGTAGAAAATCGACGGCCGCATAAAAGCTGACAGGAAGGGATCAAAAGTGAAAATGATGGTACTGAAATTGGAATCTTAAGAACCGCCTCTGGGCGGGGTGCATCAGAATATGAAGGCATGCGTCCGGCATGGCTAGGAAACAGAGCCAGTCCCCTGCATCTAGCAGGGGGAGCAGCTGAATTTCCAGCAATATATGTAGAGGTGAAGACCTCAGAGCTGGAACAGCAAGGGTGGCGGAGGGACTGGCTGAAGACCAACATAGGACCGGACTGGATCAAGGAAGAGCCAGAGGTCACTTGCTTTTCAACACTCCAAGGTGCAGGGACAACCTGCCCAACGGCCAAGGAGGGGGTCTGTGCTTCCACAGCCAGAGACATGCCCGCAGGCTGAAGGGTGTCCCTGCTGAGAAGCATCCTCAGCAGGGATATACCGTGACAGTTCCAGGGAATTCTGTGGGCTTGGCAGAGGTAACAGAGCCTTACAGTCATTATGATGTTGCCTTCCGATTAGTAGGTCTACCTCTGAGGGAGCGGCCTCGAAAAGATCCCCTGTATGCAGGCTTTGCCCCGAGGTTGCGATAAAGGGTTCTAAACAGACTGAAGGGTATGACCCAAGTCTTGCAGGGCTTTCAGAAAGTTTTGGGCCCTTGGCCCAACTTTCGTCCCTGTGAAAGGGAGCATAAAGGATGGAGTGTTTTACATCTGGCAAGAATCCTGAAACCTTCAGTGATGCATGGTGTAAACACCTGCAGAGGAGGCCCTAGCAGAGGAATCGATGGCAACAGAGGTAGACCTGAGCAGGTGGCATGGATGGTCTCCAGAGACTTGGCCGGGTGAAAGGAACTGGACTGAATCTGGGAGTATCCTTAAGGAGCTCCTCCCAATATGAGGAGGTGGCCCATATAATGCAGAATGCAAATGGATATAGTAGTGTTACCTATGATATCCAATTTCTGAGATTCAGCGTCCATGGATGGAGCACACAGATGTAGTGGTCCAGCGGATCCATCGTGAGCCGCAGTTAGCAACCATAGAATCCACCTGTGGATGCAGAGAAAGAGAAGGGTGGTCCACAGGCGCTCCAGAAAGTCTGTCAGGTGCCAATATAGCCTTCCAGAAGCACCCACATGGGGAGGGACAGTATGTGGGGGCCGTCTGGAATATCAAGGTATTGGCATTTGGAATATTGAGGTATTGGGCCAACTTTCTGGAGACATCTCGTTTCTGAAGGGGAACGTCTGTAGAGGTGTCCCATGAAAGGAGCTGCCTCTGGGAAGGACACTTGGGATTCGTAATTCTGATCCATCTCTTTCACGGTCAGGTCTGCCATATCCTCATTCTGGTAAAAATGGAGAGCCAAATCATCCTCCAGGGACGGAACCCCAGTTTGGAGGGGGTGGAGGCTTGGACCACAGCCACCCCGGGGGTGTGGACAAAATATCTGGATGTCCATTTTGGGCAAGTAACCCCCAGAAAGTGTCCGAGACCAGAGGGGTACTACCAATGGAAGGGTGCAAGGGACCCAGCTGGCCATCAAGGTGAAGGGGTGTACATAAGACCCCAACACCATGGTAGACGGATGAGCCATAATAGGACTCCCATCCAAGAAAGTCCGAGGTGAAGCCTATGATCATCGACTGGAACACAGTCGACGAGGCAGTAAGATCCGGAGTCACTGTCGACGTGAAAACAATCAACGACAAGGCAGTCAGTGAGACAGTGGAAAAGGATCCACTGTTGACGGTAGCGTCAAAAGACCCAAAATATGCGTAGTCTATGGGAGAGCAGGATGGCCCCAAAAATACGTTCAGGCGAAGGGAGAACAGTCTATAGGAAAGCCTAACGTCCCAAACATGCTCAGTCAACAGGAGAATCATCGTAGCAGCAGAGGCCATTGTTGACAAGACAATGGCTCAAGAGACACGTTGGTGAAGACAGCGGTGGAAGCTGCAGCACAATGGATGTCGATGGAGTGTTGGCAGGTCTCTCCTATTACTTCTGTCAAACTCCCATCGGCACCAGATGATGGATTGACAGACTGTTGGCAGGCAGCAGTGCAAGAAGCCTCAACAACAGAGCAGTCTACGATAGAAGGGATGAACCCACACCACTGACAATGGAGAAGATGGGGTGTTCAGTGGGTCTCTTCTACTACTTACCCGAGATCTTGAGGTCACTGTGAAGAGAGAGTAGTGCGGGGGAAACATGCCTGGTGCTATGCATGTATCCTCCTGGCCCAGGCTCCGTCTATGACAGGGGCTCACGATTTCGAGACCCTGAGGAGGTAGAAAAACTCTAAGTGATTTTGGCGATGAACTGAAGAAAGCTGATACTCTTGGAAGAGAACCTGATGTGGACTCTGTGATGGTTGGAAAAAAGAACCAAGTAGTATCAGGGGCCTCCCCTTTATGTATGTGCGAGCACAAAAGCACATCAGGTGACAGAAAGGGAAGGCCCCTGGGAGAGACTGCTGGGAAATCATCCGGAGGAAGTGATACCTGTGGCTGGATATCCCATGTGTTATGGCCTGCTGCAAGAGACCGGCAGCATGGGCAACAGCAGGCTCAGAGACCAGCAGCATGGGCAGTCACAGAGAATCCAGTCACTGAAGAACCTCATGGCATACCCTAGGACTTTACAGAAAGTTGCCAGTACCACTGCCTGGCCACAAGAAAGTTGGGCTACTTGCACTGCACCAGACTGGAGATGCCCAAGCTGTATACAGAAGCCCAACTGTCACCATTGCCAAAGACTCTGATCAGGTAAAGGCATCTATCCAAGACCAGGTCGAAATAACGGATGAGAATTACCGATGGAACTTTCGCACTCTAGGTTTCAAGGTTACAACACTACCTCGAGTGCTGGCACAAAAATTACAGGTCTTTGCTATTCTGTGGTTAAAACCAGAAGTACACACTAAATAAGAGATTATGGATAGAAACATCTTAAATAAAAAACGAACAAGAAATTTAAGTTACAAAAAGAAAGAAAAAAAACAAAAAAAAAACCTTAAAGTTAAAACTGCCTCCCCCTTGCAAAAACTAAATAAATGCTTGCAGCAGTTGTTTAGGCTCTGTTACCATAGAGACTGTCCACAAGGAAGAGACTGCGGAATTGTCTAATTCACAAAACCCTTCAAGATCATAGCATAATGCTGTTTAATACAATGTAGTATACTGGGAAAGTGATTTCTAGTGCGTGTGAGGTCATTTTATAGTATTTTATGAATGCAATGTGACAATAAAACTAAACATCCAATGAATAAAGAAAAATACACGAAATTCCAGAAAAAAATAAAAATAATTTCATAGGGCTGTAATTATGGATTTCATTGTACTGGTGCAGTATAGAACATTTTACCAGAGTCCATGATGGAGAAAGCAGACATGAACAGACCACTCTGGCTAAAGTGAAAATTACAGAACATTACTTGGATGCCAAAAGACCAGAGGTTTCCAAGAAGATCAGAAACCTCAGGCGGCAACCCGAAAAGTTTCCTGCAGAAATGGGAAGAAAGGACTTTGGGGGTAGGAACAAGTGTACTGGTATGAGTAAGTGATTAAATGGTGAAATACTACTAACCCCTCCACTTCAAAAAAAAGTTACACTCCCCAGACCTGGTGTAATTTCGAGTCCCAAGACTACGCTCTACAGTGACCCAAACTTGGGCGGGGGGCAGGTCATATGTATGTTTTTCGGGGTGTGGTAAAGTGGGGCATATCAGTAAGTTCTGGGACCGCATGGACTGTGATTCTAGCTACCAGACACACACACACACACACACACACACACACACACACACACACACACACACACACACACTGCAGATCACCCAGTCTGCTCATTTGAGCTTTTAAAGTTCCCTTTACATTCTTCGAGAAGTCTGTTGTCCTCTACCCTCGGCCTCCAGAATTCTCTTCTGTCTATCCCTTGCATTCTTAAATCCCTCGATTGTTTCAGCCCACACCACTTCCTCTGGCAGGGTGTTTCGCTTGTTCACCACCAGTAGGGCCAAAGATTTTCCATTTTAAATGGAATTTGTCATTTTTAAACTAGCACCTGGGAGTTAATTTTTCAAAATTCAACCAACATAATTTCTGAACAAAGGGCTGATGAGGTTCTCAGAAATGCCTACCAGAACTTAGCTGTGGTACATGGTAAACCGGTAGATTAATAAAAAGCATAATGTTTTCCAAGGTTTGAACTGCAAGATGATATTTTGTACCTTGCAGAACCAGAGTAACAAACTGGGACTTTATGTTACCAATTAATGGTTCCCTGGTGTGCAAGCAGGTACTGAGGCTAGCCCATACTATACCTATTGCAGATCACTTGGCCAGAACAAAATGAGATTCATACTTGTCCGGTTCTTCTGGCCACGTACATGGAAATAAGGTTTGTGCTTCCTGCCCTGAATGTCAGGTGGTGGTCCCCTAGAAGTATAAAAAGGGCCTCACGTAATATAAGTGGACCTGTAGTTTTTTTTTTTTTTTTTAAATATATAAATGTGCCAAGACTCCTTTCATTGCTTGATCCCCACTCAAGAACTCCCCCCCCCCCAGCTCCATCATCTTGCCCTCTTTAGACTTGGGGGACCCCCACCGTGAAGCCCTCCGGCTGGGGCCAGAGCCTTCGGGTGTCTTTAGCCAGTCTTCGGGGAGTTGCCCAGGTCGGTGAGTGCAGGGCCTGCTGGTACAGCAGGCTGTCATGCTACGGGGCAGGGTGGGGAAGAAGACGACAACTTTTCCTTCTCGCTTCTCTTAAACCCCCAGACACAGGCATCTTGGATGCACAGACACACAGGTGTGACTAGTGTGGCACCAGCCAGTGTCTGCCTCTCCCAGAACCACTCCACTGCCTCCCCCATTGTATGCATCAGTTTTGTCATCAAATGGAAATTTTCTTTCAAATGGGAAATCAGTGGCCTCAGTCTGTGTGTCCTCGGTAAGGATGGCAGCCAGCCCTTAGCTATACAAACCTCCTCAGAGCCACAGCATGAGTGAAGACCTGTAAGGCAGAGTCAAGGGCTGGTACTTGGTGGTATCCAGGGTTGACTGCTGTGGTAGCCAGGTCCCTGTGCCAGTTCATCTATCTTACCAGTCAGTGCCCGCACTGCTTTCCACAGTGCTTTCTTGTCTGGAGTTGTACATGCAAAATAAGCTGCCTGCCACAGAATCAGGGAAGCAGTCGTATACTCTTTTTGGCCATAGCATCCAGTTTCCTGGAGTCCTTCTCGGAAGGCTGTGTGGATAAGGGGACCTTGCCTTTACAAGCAGCTGCTTGAACCACTCCATCAGGGTGGGCATACAGGTACTGCACTCATGGTTTGTTCACCTGGCATTTACTATTTTTTTGTTGTTTTGTTAATCAATACAAGCAGCTGAATTAGGTATTGACAAGACTTTCGAAATAGCTTTTTGGAATAATCTGTGGATGGGGACTAGCATCCTCCATCATATCAATGAACTCCTACTTCTTCCTTGTCCTCCCGTTTCACGACGGGGGAAGTGGAGGGTGTCCACCATCTGCCTGAGGAACATGGAGTAAGAGGTACAAGTGTGTGGACCTTGGACAGGAACCAAACTCTAGGTCAGGTGGACAGTCCTGTTCTATGGGCTCGCCTTCCTCATTATCCTCGTAATACATGTCCTGTTCTTCCACAAGAAAGTGGTCTGGGACCCGAGCCTGGGAAGAGGAATGCAGACACCCAAGAAAGTTTTCCATAACCTGAAAGGCGTGGAAAAACTGCCACACTTTGTCCTCGGTAAGGGCATTTGGATATATATTTAGCACTTGTCAGGGTTCCCTTTTGGACACCCTAGTATTTATCATCGGTCCCCTTTGACAGGGACTATTGCTGCTTATGAGGAGAAACCTTTTACAGGTACATAAGTGAAAAAAAAAAGGCAAAGGAAGGGATAGTGAGACTGAAGGGGGAGGATGGGGGCTGTGTGGAGGATGACAACAGTAAAGCTGACATACTGAACAGGTATTTCTGCTCAATCTTTACTGAGGAAGAGGAGCGTAATGGGTCTGAATGGAGTACAAGGGGTGAGAATGGTGCAGTAATAGACACAAGTC
Organism: Neoceratodus forsteri; assembly: GCA_016271365.2. Taxonomy (NCBI): domain Eukaryota; kingdom Metazoa; phylum Chordata; order Ceratodontiformes; family Ceratodontidae; genus Neoceratodus; species Neoceratodus forsteri. Next base: position 1,809,623,407 of record CM057449.1, read on the forward strand.
CCTTTACACGAGAAAGGGTCCTGAAGGAACGGGAATGTAACAAGAGTTGATAAAGCAATGGGGCCAGATGGGGAGCACCCCAGGGTCCTTAAAGAACTGAGAGGTGGTGGCTGAACCTCTTGCTATCCTGTTTAGCCGATCACTAGAAACAGGGGAGGTACCCAAAGACTGGAGGATAGCAGATGTAGTCCCCCTATACAAAAGTGGGAACAAAGAGGAAGCGGGAACTACAGACCAGTCAGCCTCACCTCGGTAGTGGGGAAGATCATGGAAGCACTACTGAAGGAGAGATTGGTGGAACATCTGGTTGTCAATGGACTACAGGACCCAAGGCAGCATGGTTTCACCAGGGGAAGATCATGTCAGACCAACCTCATTGAATTTTTTGACTGGGTGACTAGGGAGGTGGATCAGGGAGGGCAGTGGACATGGCCTATCTGGACTTCAGCAAGGCCTTTGACACTGTGCCACATAGAAGACTATTGCACAAACTGGGGAATATGGGTGTGGGTAGGACAGTAGTGTGGTGGGTAGGTAACTGGCTGGGCAGCAGGACACAGAGGTGGTGGTAAATGCTGTCACTCCACAGAGGGAAGAGTGACCAGTGGGGTACCACAGGGATCAGTGCTTGGGACCGGTACTATTCAATATCTTCATCAGTGACATTCGCGAGGACCTAGAAAGCAGAATTTCACTGTTCGCTGATGACACAAAGCTCTGTAACAGAGTAGACACACCAGAAGGTGTAGACAGAATGAGAAGGGACCTGCAGAAACTTGAAGAATGGTCAGGGTTTGGCAGTTGAAATTCAATGCAAGGAAGTGCAAGATAATGCATATGGGGCACAAAAACCCTGGCATAATATATCAGTTGGGGGGGTGAGGATGCACCAAGCAGGAAAGGGATCTTGGGGTTATCATCTCTGATGACCTCAAGGCAGGGGAAACAGTGTGACAAGGCAGCAGGTAAAGCAAATAGGATGCTGGGATGCATAGGCAGGGGCATCACCAGCAGGAAAAGGGAGGTCATAATTCCACTATACAAGACACTAGTGAGGCCCCACCTGGAGTACACTGTGCAGTTCTGGAGACCTTACCTCGTAAGGACATAGACAGGGTAGAGAAGGTTCAGAGGAGGGCAACAAAGATGGTGCATGGATTGCATCACAAGTCCTATGAGGACAGGTTGAAGGCACTGAACATGTATTCCCTGGAGGAGAGGAGGAGAGGGGGATATGATAGAGACATACAAGTATCTTACAGGGAGGAACAGGGTGCAGGAATGCACTATTTTAGCAAAAAGATGTTCCAGGACTAGAGAGCATGGATGAAGTTGGAGGAGGGACGATTCAGAGGAAACGTGAGGAAGAATTTCTTCACAGAACGGGTGGTGGACAAGTGAACACCCTGCCAGAGGAAGTGGTGGGGGCTGAAACAATCACGGGATTTAAGAATGCATGGGATAGACATAAAGGAATTCTGGAGGTCAGGGGTAAGGGGCAACAGACTTCCTGGAAAACATAAACTGAACTTACAAACTTAAATGGGCAGGCTGGGTGGGCCATAGGCCCTTATCTGCCGACACTGTCTATGTATCTATGTAACCCTGTGATGCATGCTTCCACCATCATTAGGAACTCCCTCGGAGCCTTTATTGTGCTTTGAGGACACATGAGACTGAAGACAGAACCTCTTGTCTTAAGAGGACCCTTTCTTTTGGGTTTTAGGGCAGAATTTTAAACAGAGCTCACAGAGTTCATAATTTATAAAATTGTGTTCTGGACCCAGGCACTTTAAACAAAGCTTGTGGCAGTTGCCTTTGCCAACAGCATAAAAAAAAAAAAAAAAACACCACACACACACCACTCAAGAATGGTCTGGCTCCCTTCAAATGGGAACCGCATGTAGAAAGCAAGAAATCCACTAAATATTAATTTAAAGGGTTTCATTCAGTACCTTTCCAACTGCGTTATAGCATAGCCTTCTCCGGTTTCTGGAAGTGGAGAAAACTGCAACCCTTTAAAATGATAAAGTTAATACCCTAAATAATACAGAATGTAGAAAGCCAACTACACTACTAAAAGAAAAGCAGAAGTCAAAGATACACAACTGTACTAAGAACTTACCACAACAGTAGATTTTAGAGAGCGTCTCTTGCAGCAGGTCAGAACATATGGGATTACAATCGCAAGCTTAATTTCCTCCTGATGACTTCTCAGTAGTTGACCCTGGGATCTCCCCCAAGTACCATCACGTGGTATCCGCCTGGCAGGTATAAAAGGGGGAAGGTCCCAGCTAGTTCTTTTCCATCCTGGCAATCGAATGTGAAAACACATCTTAGGCCTCCAATGGGAACAGAGGAGTAAAATAAAGGCAGCAGCTCATGGAGTCATAAAAGACAGGAGCAAGGAACTCTTAGTAACAGCAAGGGGGAAGGAAGGCGGGGCTGCATGACCTGCTGCAAAAGATACTCTCGAAGATCTACGGCTACAGTAAGTTCTTACGCAACCATACCATCTTAGAGGTACCCTCGCAGCAGGTCATAACACATGGGAAGATTCGAATCATTAGGACTCAGGCAAGGAGGATGATGGCCCATCCCCAAAACGGTCTGCTTCTGAGAAGCGACATCTAGACCGTAATATAATGGTAAAGGTACGTACAGTAGATCACTTGGCAGCGGCTCAAATATCCAAGCCAGAAGCGCCCCGGAAATATGCCGTAGAGGCAGCCATGCCCGTGGTAGAATGGTGTTTTGCAGCCCCTGTGAGAGGTGTGTCGTATTTTGCACAGATAAACAGAATGCAGTTGGTCACCTATGTGGACAAGCACAGTGGTGAAACACAAACGCCCTGGTTTCCAGGGTGAAAACAAAAAAACAAACAAAAAGTTGCTCAGTGTTTTAGAACTGTGAAGTGCGGTGAAGGGAAACGCTAATGTGCTATGCACAGTGAGTGTAAGACGCAGAGCTTCCCCAGGATTCACAGACTCTGCACAGTACACTGGTAATGGAATGGTCTGATTTAAAGTAAAGTCAGAAACAAATGTAGGGTCTGTGTGTAGACACCTGGTTGTCAAGAAATCGTAAGCATGGAGGCATGCATAGACACGTCTGCCAGATGTAATGTAAACGAATAACAGTTTTGACAAGAAAGACAACGGAGGTCGCTGGATTCAGTGAACCTAAATGGACTCGTAGTCAATTTGTCAAGCAACAAATTCAAATCTCACACAGGGACAGGATCCCAGATAGGGTGATGCAGGTGCAGATGACCTTAAAAAAAAAAAAAAAAAAAAAAAAAAAGTTTGAATCCAAGTTAATCGGGACAAAGGAATGTTGTCCATGTGTAAATGAAATGCTGCAGTGTCCAAAAGGGGGTTTGCGCAGTAGGAATATTTCGGGTCAGTCTCCTACAAGAAGAGCAAATAATCTAAGATGCGCTGAGGCGAACACTCATAAGGATCTAAACCTAGAGTATACACCCAAATGGAGAAGGAGTTTGCAGTTCATGGAATAGGAAGACAGAGTAGATTGCTTCCTAGCAGCCTGCAGGACATTCACCACCTATGGGGACACCCAGAAGCGGGAGAGGACTACATCCTCAGGAGCCAGGCAAGTCAGGTGGAGGGAGTGAAGGTCTGCGTGCAACAGGGAGTCTTGTGCCTGGGACAGTAAAACCCAGCAAACTGGCAGAGGTGTTGGCCCTGGTTCAGAGAGCAGTAGAAATAGAGGGAACCAAATCTGTCTTGGACAGAACAGCACTATGAGAATCACCGATGCCTCGTCCTGGACCAGTCCGAGTAGTACTCTCTGAATGAGCAGAAAGCATAAAGAAATCTTTCAGTCCACGAAAGGGAATGCGTCCCACCACACAGTTCTAGAACTCACATGAGAGAGCAGCAAAGCGGCAGTTTAGCGGGGAGACAAATAGGTCCCACTCCAGCCGACCCTACAAGTGGAAGACATTATTTAGAAGATTTCCCACTTGTGGGCCTGGGCAGTGGATCTGCTCAGGATATGTGCCAGGGTGTTTGACACTCCTGGGAAGAGTACTGCCAGAAGATAATGACTATTTCTATGGATCGCCCAAGATTACACCCTCGAAGATTCTCTGCAGAGAGGGTATGAATAGGTGCTACTTTATTTAGGTGGTGAACTACCACAGAACTGTCTAATTGCACTTGCAGGCAAATCGGGGGTGGGGAGGCTAGTCTCGCATGCCTGTAAAGCGCAGAAGATTGTCATCTTCATGACACTGATGTGCAGGTAGGCCTCCACAGGCATCCAGGATCCTCGAGACTGGATGCGCAGGAGAAGTGTGTCCCAACCTGTCAAGGAGGTGTCTAAATCAGAACGAGACATGGGACAGGAGAAGGAAACTGCAAGCCTCGCATGAAAGTGATCATGGACTTCCATCACTGTAATGCTCGAAGAGCAGAGGAAGACACGAGGACCGGGGCACTGAAATAGTCCTCCCGCTGGTCCCACTGGACTGTCAGTGACCACTGGAAAAAAAAAAACAAACAAACAAAAAAAAAAAAACACACAAGTACAGCCTGGCATCTGGGACTGGCGGTTGAAGGAGTCCAAATGTCCCAGGAGGCGCCCAATGTAATCAGGTGGACAAATAGGCGGCAGCAAGCACGCTCCAATATACTGGAGGCATTGCATGGTGCCCAGTTTGGACATCAGATAGCTTACTGCCATCCCATCCCGGGCAAACTACATAGATACCAGCCTTGGGTGGGAAAACGCTGTCAGGAGCAAGCTGTCTAGGTAGGGAAAAAGGAGGCCTGCCCTACCGGGGGAGGGGGCGGTGAATGCCGCTAGGCATGTTTAGGATACCATTAGCAAAGTGCTAGATGGTGACTATCCGAACTAGTAATGATGACCTGCAAACAAAAACACTGAGAAAAACAGTTGGAGTGGGGTGCATCAGGGTATGGAAGAATGCATCCTTCATATCCAGGGAACAGAACCAATCTCGTGTGTCCAGCAACAGAAAGTGTCGGAGACACACCATTCGGAACTTATGGAATCAGATAGTGATGAGGATACCTCAGAGATCCAAAATGCGTTTCATGTCCATCTTCTATTAGGAAACAGGAATACAATCCCGCGACTCTCTATGGAATACTGGTTCGATGGCTCATTCTATGAGTAAAGCATCTATTTCGGCATGTGATGCTAATGCACGGTCTGGGGGAATAAAGGGATCCCGGTGGCCACCAAGGGGGTACTCCGTGAGAGTAAATGCGTGACCCGATTGGATCCTCCAAGTGATCCAGAGATCAGAAGTGACCACTGGACCCCCTAGGAGGATGAGCTCATGATTGGAGACTCTTCACCCTGAAGATGGCAGACCCCTCTAGGGAGAGCCAGAGCATAACAGGTAATTTCTCACATCTCTGGAGCAGGGGGCTGCGACCTAGGAGGACGGCCACAGAAGGAACCCCTGTTGGCCGGATGTTCATGTGTTCAACACATGGTGCAAACAGACTGATGGGGTTCTGGAAAGCCTTCAAGTCTGTGGCCCGCCTAAAGAGCTGATCATTCGTTAAGGTTCAGCAAAGATGGACTGCTGTTCGTCTAGCTGGACAGACGCAGTCCGTGCAGACGCAAACCCCCGCAGAGGATACCCGAGCCATGAAGCATCAACGGCAGAAGAGGGGGGGGCCCTAAGCAGGTGGCAGCTTGTAACCGTGTCATTAGCAGGGAACTGAGCCCTGAGGTCCTTCTGTTACTATAGTCCGAGATATTCGAGAAGGCAGACCTGGTTATCAAGAAGGTGGAGAGTCAGCTTAGTAGATGGCTTCCTGTTGCAAACATGGTGTTACCCAGTAGGGCAACAAGATCCCATACCTATAGGAAGGGTTGCACTAGGGACCCACCCCTCGGATGTAGACCAGGGAGAACATAGTTCTGTGGCAACTGGGTAAGGCCCACTTGACAATGCCAATTTTCAGAGGCAACCCATGAGTATAGGATTGAAGATGAAGTGACTTGCTCAGAGTCACACAGAAGGCAAGGAGAGGTTGTGGAAATCAAACCCAGGTCTACCAATGTACCAAGCCCATTTACAGCTCATTATTGCAGCTGGACGTCCTCGCGGCTAAAGACTGCAGGGAAGCGAGACCCGGACCATCTCCAGACCAGCAATGTGAGGGAGGTGGGAGGGTGTCCAGTTTGACATGCTGAGACAAACTCAAAACCAGCTGGTCGTCGACAGGCCAGAACCCATCATCGACGGACTATGGTAAAGGGAAAACCTGGGAATACACAGTCGACGGATTAGGACCGCCAACATGTAGAAAACCCCAGTACTCCCCAGAGGAGCAGTCAACAGTGGAAAGAAAGCAGAGCAGACTGGCTAGGCATCGATGGGCCAGAAACCAGACGATAGCAAGGGTCAAATTCCACACTTTGAGGGTCAGGAGCGTCTAAATAGAAGCCAGCTTCGACATGTTACTTTGGCAAGGGTAAAAACCCCAGCACCAACCACTGTGGAAAGACACAGGCCAGCCATCATCAATGGTACAGACAGAGACAAGCCTGAGCAGCCAAACCAAATAATTATAGCCGCACTGAGCAAATTGGTCAGATGCTGATGAGAGGAACATAGATGGGCCAGAGGCCATCAACAGATGATATAGTTAAAAACCCTTTGATCACACAGTCGACATCTGTGTCGATGGGCCAGACGCCAGCCTCCTTCGGATGATGGCAAGGGTCTAAACCCCAGGACTGTCCATCAATGGAAAAGCCAGAGGAGGAAAGAGAGGAGCCAGCAGTTGTCAACGGTGGAGAAGATGACACAATAGCAGGCTACCATCTCAGGTTACTTACCTATACTGTAGAACTGTAGGTATGCCTCGTCCACAATAAGGGCATGGTGTGAAACGTTCGTAGGCCCCATTAGCAGAGTTCACACTTCAACACATGTCGATGAGGAGGGTTCACCAATATAAGACCTCAAGGAGGTGCTGCATGGATCAGTTTGCAGAGGTCCAAATCTGGGTGCTGTGTACAGGGCCAAGGCATACTCCACCAACGCTGTGGAGGATCTCCGGTATCCAAAGGAACACTTTGCATCCAAAGACAGCAGTAAATTAACTCATTCCGTAATGAAAGTTTGGTCAGTAGAACTCTGATGACTGGAAGCACAGCTCCAAAGGAGGACTTGTTGCAAGCAGGTCACGGCTAAAAAGAACTGGAGGAGTAGCTTGGACCTCCCCCTTTTATACCTGCCAGCTGGATATGACGTTGTAGCGGTGGGAGTGGTCCCATGGTCAACTGCCTAGAAGTCATCTGGAAGAAATGAAGCATGCAGCTTTAATCCCATGCATTATGATCTGCTGCAAGAGATTGCCTCGACGATCATCCAGCTTTCAAGCCATCAGTCTGCAGGGCTAGCGACTGGAAAAATCCACATGCCAGAAAGGGTTTTATAATTAGCCTAGTACAAAAATGACCAAATGTTAAAAGGCTTTAATACAAATTGAGTAGTGTTTTTTTTTTTTTTAAACTCATTATGCTGCCATCTACACACACACACACACACACACACACACACACACACACACACAAAAAAAAAAGAAAAAAAGATGCAAGTCATAAGTGGGGTACCTCAAAGATCAGTCCTTTGGGCCAGTCCTTGTCAATATCTTTATCAGTAACATTGCAGATGGACTAGAGGGCAAGGTTTGTCTGTTTGCAGAAGACACAAAGATCTGCAACAGAGTAGATGATCCAGATGGGGTGGGCAGAATGAGAAGAGATCTGGATAAACTGGCAAAATGGTCGGAAGAGTGGCAACTGGAGTTTAACTCAAAGAAGTGCAAGATCATGCACAAATGAGAGAGAAACCCTGAAGCCACCTATAGGCTGGGAGGGGAGTTGCTGGCAGTCACACGGGAAGAAAGAGACTTGGGCATCTTCATCTCAGATTACCAAAAATCACCCAAGCAGACCACTAAAGCAAATCGTTAAGGCTAGGGGGATGTTGAGGTGTATTAGTAGGAGTATCACAAGTCCGAAGAGGGAGGTAATGATCCCTCTTTACAAGACACTGGTTTGGCCCCATCCCATCTTGAGTACTGCGTGCAGTACTGGAGGCCACACCTTCACAAGAACATTAACCAAACTGAGGCAGTCCAGAGAAGGGCAACCAAAATGGTACAGGGACTGCATCAGAAAACATATGAGGACAGATTAACTGAGCTCAATACTTAGACCCTAAAGCAAAGGAGGAAGAGAGGTGATATGATCAAAACATTCAAACACCTTAAGGGCATGAACAAGGTGAAAGAGTACATGTTTCAATAGAAGAAAAATAGCAGGACAAGAGGACACAGCATGAGATTAGAGGGAGGCTGATTAAGGGACAACGTGAGGAAGTTCTTTTTCACGGAAAGGGTGGTGGATGCATGGAACGGCCTACCTCAGGAAGTGGTGGATATGAATACAGTGCAGGGCTTCAAACAGGCATGGGATAGGCATAAGGGAGCAACACAGATAAGTATGAATAGATAGGTCATCGACACAGCAAAGGCTGATGGCACATTCATAAGGTAGAAAAAGAAATGGACAGACTGGATGGGCCTTGCAGTCCTTATCTGCCATCAACTCCCTCCAAAAAAAAAGAAAAATTTTAGACAAGGTTTTCTAGTTCTTGAGAACATCTTGTGCATGCATATATTTTTTTTTTTTTTTTTTTAAATGATGGTTACCCTAGGTGCCCACATCAACCAACCAATCTAAGCATCTTGCAGTTGCAAAGCCCATATAAAAAGGCTCCCCTGCCTTCTAATGCCCTAGTGTAGGGAAGTTCTAAAATCATACAGTAAGCCAGTGGCTGTGGTGGGATTCAAACCTATGCTGGCTGCAGCACAGCAGGCATATAAAATCCATATTAAAACATACAGGGCCCCATTTTCAAAAGGGCTTGTTCCAGTAAAGAGCTTGCAACGCATTTTTCACCTTTCCTCTTTCAGGCCAAGGAACACCCCCACCAGTCATCTGCTTTTCCACCATTGCGCCTGGCCCCCACTGTGCCATGTCCAGGCCGACCTGGCGTATCCATGAACGGGGGGGGGGGGGGCACGCCACGAGAGGGGGACACAAGATCCAAATCTGTGCCAGGTGCACGGCAAGGGATCCAACTGTGTAGGCGGCTTGCCTCGGCTGTGTGGTGCACGAGGGGACCCAGGCGACCATCATCCGGTTGGCTGAGCAGGTGAGGTTTTCTCTGTGCACCCCCCCCCAATGTGGCCACACACAGCATCCTGGGAAGGATGCACAGCGGCATGTGGTCACCCACGCCAGTGTGCTTCAACTGGGGACTGACAGGAGCCACTCTAGAAGGGGATGCATGCAAGCTCACGCCCTCTCTCCCAGGGACACTACATTACCTCAGTGAAGGAGGAAGAATTGCCACTTCCATTATGATCTAGACAAAAAAAAAAAAAAATAAAATAAAAATAGTTGGGGGTATACTTGACTAGAAAGGCAAACACTTCCTTTAGGGATAATTATATCCCTTTTGCCACACAAATGGATTTTGCTAGATGGAATACACTCCCCCGCTGTCTAACCAGGAGAGGTGAATTAATATGTATGGTTATGCTGTCCAGGGCACTATATCCATTTCAGAACCTCCCAATATAGAAACACAGAAACATAGAATTTGACGGCAGATAAGGACCACCTGGCCCACCCAGTCTGACCATTTCCCTACCTGATGGATAAGCTGCAGATCCTAGTTAATCAGCAGCCTACTTCTTCCTACCCCCACCCCCTAGAATTGCCTTATGACTGTCCCATGCATGCTTAAATTCCACCACTGTTTTTGACTCCACAACCTCCTCTGGAAGGCTGTTCCATACATCCACAACCCTCTCTGAAAAATACTCCTTAAATTACCTCTGAGCGCCCCCTTCTATCTTCAAATTGTGCCCCTTGTTCTTGCACACCTCTTTTTTGAAAGATGCTACCTCTTGGACTTTGTTGATTCCCTTGAGGTACTTGAAAGTTTCTATCATGTCCCCCTCTCCTCCTTTCCTCGAGGCTATACATATTAAGCTCCTTAAGTCTCTCTTCATATGTCTTCCGGTGCAGACCCTGCACCATTTTAGATTGCCCTCCTCTGGACAGCTTCCATCCTGTCTATGTCTTTAGGGATTGGGTCCTCAGAACTGCACACAGTACTCCAGATGTGGTCTCACCAGCTGTCTGTACAGAGGATAACAACTTTGTTTTCTACTGGTGATGCCTCCCTATGCATCCCAGTATCCCCCAGCCCTCCTTGCTGCCCTCTCACATTGCTTGCCCACCTTTAGGTCATCTGATATGACTACCCCCAGGTCCCTTTCCATTTTTGTTGTTAGTATCTCACCCCCCATTGTGTACTCTTCCCCTGGGTTTTTGTTTCCCAGGTGCATTACCTTGCACTTCTTAGCACTGAATCTAAGCTGCCATACATTTGACCATTCCTCTAACCTTGCCAAGTCTCTTCTCATCCTTTCCACCCCACCTTGTGCATCAACTCTGTTGCAGATCTTTGTGCCATCTGCAAAGAGACATACTTTTCCTTCCAGTCCCTCTGCAATGTCGCTTATAAAGACACTGAAGAGGACCGGTCCTAATACTGAACCCTGTGGTACCCCACTGCTAACCCCCTTTTTCAGAGTGGACTCCATTTACTATTACTCTCTGTGTCCTATTCTCCAGCCAGTTCTTTACCCAGGCTGTCATCTTGGGACCCACTCCCAGGCTGGCTAACTTGTATATTAATCTTTGTGTGGGACTGTGTCAAAATGCCTTGCTAAAGTCTAGGTAGGCCATGTCCACAGCCCCTCCTGATCAACTACTTTGGTCACCCAGTCAAAGAAATCTATCAATCAGATTTGTCTGGCATGACCTTCCGCTGTGAATCCATGCCTTGGGTCCTGTGCCCTCTGGCCTCTAGATACTTGACAATTCTTTCCTTCAGAAGTGATTCCATCATTTTCCCTATCACTGAGGTTAAACTAACAGGTCTGTAGTTTCCTGCTTCTGCCTTGCTCCCACTTTTGTGAAGGGAATCACATCTGCCCTCCTCCAGTCTCTCAGGTATCACCCCATCCTCCATGATTTGTTAAAGAGGGTAGTCAGTGGTGTCACTAGTTCTATCCTTAGTTCTTTTAGAGTTCTGGGATGAATCCCATCAGGCCCCATTGCTTTGTCCACCTTCAGTTTTAAGAGCTCTTTCAGAACTCTTTCTTCTGTAAATGGGCTGGTATCAACTTCTGTATCCAGAGTGTTTCTACTGTTTGTTTTAGGTACCTCCCCCTCTTCCTTTGTAAATACTGAGCAAAAATATTTATTTGGTATCTCTGCCTTTTCACAGTCACCCTTTGCCCACCCTACCTCCCCTTTATTAAGCCTCACTATCCCTCCCTTGGTCTTCCTTCGCTCCCTGATGTACCTATAAAAAGGTTTTATCCCCCTTCTTAACTGAGTTGGCTATCTTTTCCTCGGTTTGGGCCTTTGCTGTTCTGACTGCCTTTCCAGCTTCCTTTTGCTTTAACTGATACAGTTCTCTGTCCTGTTCCTTCTGTGATTCCTTGTACTTCCTGACTGCTTTCTTTTCTCTTGAACCTTCACTGCCACTTCCTTTGAGAACCATAGTGGTTTCTTACCTCGTTTTGTTTTGTTTATTTGCTTTACACAAGGCTTGTTACCTCTGTGATGGCAGTTTTATTATTCCCATTGTTCTTCCACCCTCCTTCCTGCCCATTTGCTAGTGCATTCCTTAGGCACTCACCCATTTTAGCAAAGTCAGCCCTCCTAAAATCCAGTACCTTTGTCTTTGTATGTTTGAGCTCTATTGCTGTGTTTATTGTGAACCATACTGTTAGATGGTCGCTAGTTCCCAGATGGCTACCACTTCTACATCTGTGATCCTCTCTTCATCTCCATTTGAGAGAACCAGGTCTAAGATTGCTCCCTCTCGAGTGGGCTCCAATACTAGTTGTCTAAGGCATGCCCCCTGTAGGGCATCTAGAATAACCCCACTCTAGAAGTGGCTGCTGCAACTGCACTCCAGTTAACATCCGGCATATTCAGATCACCCATCAGCAATATCTCCCTTTTTCTGCCATTCTAAGTATACTTTCTATCATTTCCTTGTCCATTTCCTCCCCTGAGAGGGGTCTGTCTAAACCCTGTGCGGATTGTGGTGCCATTGCCTGCCTCCAAATTGACCCACAGTGCTTCTTTCTCCTCCCTGTTTACCCTTTTGTTCTGTTGCTTTGATTTCTTCCCTTATGTAAAGAGCTACTCCCTCCTCTTTACCTCCCTGTCCCTCCTGTAGATAGTGTATCCTGGTATGTTTACGTCCCAGTCATGGTTCTGTGTGTACCATGTTTCTGTGACTACCACAATATCCAGATCTTCCTCCTCCATCAAGGCCACTAATTCAGGAAGCTTGTTACCCAGACTACAGGCATTGGTACTCATTGCTCTCCATTTTTGATGGCTTTACCTTCTGTAGCGCAACCCCACTGACCTTTCTACCTTGGTCTTTTTCTCATTTAGTACCCTGTTTTTAGGAGGAGGCTGGGATTTTCCTTCTGCTTATCAGTGCCTCCCTTGACTAGTTTAAAGGCTTGCCAATGAAGCATTTAAACCGATTGCTCAAAAGACTTGTTCCCTTCCTGGACAGATGCAGACCATCCTGCCAGTATAGGCTGGTGTCCCTCCAGGTGGAACCCAGTCCTCAATGAAGCCAAACCCCTGTGCTCCACACCATTTTTTCAACCATTTGTTAAACTGCATGGTGCAAAGTACCCTCGCCTCACTCATGCCACTGACAGGCAGCACCTGTGAGAAGGATACTGTGTGTGCGCTACTTGTCTTAAGCCCCTCCCCAACTCTACAAAGTCCTTTTGCACTGCTCTGATCTCATGATGAGCCAAGTCATTTGTCCCTAGGTGGACAATGATGTCCAGCTCAGACTCCCGTGCAACTGTTCTCGTGATCCTAAGGATGCGCTTCCTGTCCCTCCAAGCCATGGCACCAGGCAGGCACCTTACTTCAGTTTTCCCTGCTCCCCCCAGTTCTATCCCCCCAATAAAACGAGGTCCCCACCAGGAGCTGCTTCTTCCTGTGGTGCCTCTGCCTCCTTCCTGAGGGCCTCCCTTGTGACAGTTGTCTGCACCCTCCTTAGTCTCCTCTGCGGGTGCATCCATAGGGGAACTGTGCTCCCCCAGAATGGTGTATGGATTGTAGAGTGTAACAACTGACTGGGTGTGCCTCTGTTCCACTACCCTTACCCTCCCTGAGCCCACTGTGGTCCAACTGCTGTGCTTTCTTCGCAACCTCTGAGGTAGTGGTGGTGGCTGTGGTGCTCCCTGGATGGGGGAGGTTCCCTTGCCACTGTCCAGTGCGGCCTGAAGATGGGCAACTTCCTCCCTCAGGGCAGATAGTTGTCTGCAAACAGGGCAGCATCTCAGCCTCCAGAAAGATTCCCGGAAGACTGCTGCCCCACAGCCATTACATTGTACTACTCCCCACATAACTGTCTACCTTGTTTATGTGTGTGTGTGTGTGTGTGTGTGTGTGTGTGTGAGATTGGTGAGTTATATAGAAATATATGTATTTATATAATGTGTATGCTTATATTGTCAGTGCAGTGTGCTAGACAGGATATGACAGTGATATATAACTTACCTAGGCCACCTTTCGTCACTAAAACCGAGAAATCTCTCAGTTCACTTGGGTTGGGCAACGCCCATGAATCAAAATCCAGATTCCACACCTCCCAAAGGCAGCTGGAGACAGACCTACAGCAGCTTAAACTGCACTACTGGGCAGCTCATCTCCAGCTTCTCACCATCCAAGACATAAGTAGACCCTCAACTCCTTGGTAATGCATAGAGATGGACCCCTTACCGACTGGTAATTTATAACAGCCATGTATCATACAGCTCCTAGTTCTAAATACCCTAGCAGAGCTAAATTCTTGGCTCAGTCACCAGGTCTCAACCTGGCATGCCTAAATAAATAAAACTTCCATGTGTGTCTCTTTGTGTGTGTGTGTGTGTGTGTGTGTGTGTGTGTGTGTCTCCCCCCCCATCCTATAGCTCTCCTGCACGAATAGACCCTGCATTCCAAGAGTGCATGGTTCAAACCTGGCACACGCCCACAGCCAAATGCAGGTGTATCGTCCAGGCAGGTAGAATCAGAGACTGAAAGTCCCCCTCATTGGGTACCTTCTCTGCAAGACTTATTTTTGTTTCCACCTGGATGATCAAACTAAGATGCACATGCAAATCTGCCCAATCGTGAATGCATGTCTTGGGGTGATGAGGAAATGAAAAGATTACGGGTTTGAGTAGCAGTACTGATCCTTGGTGCAGGTAGCATCGTTATCTGTCCTTCTCAACTGTCCAACAAAAGGACTGCAGGAGGAGGAACGCAAAGAACACAAGAGAAACCAACAGGAGGGAGCAGAACATCCGTCTAGCCTGTAAGCACCCAATTACTGGGTGATGCTAACAAACCCACACGTCAGTAGATGCCTATCCAGTCAGTCTTTAAATGTGGCTAAAATCTGTTAACTTCCTCCAGCAATACATTCCAGTGAGTCACCACCCTCTGTGTGAACCAGTTTCTCTCTTTATTTGTCCTGAAAACTTCACCCTTGATGTGAAGTTTATGCCCTCCAGTAGCTCTACTACTACCCTTTAGTTCAGTATATACACACACTACCTGAAGGTCATAGTCAATCCAGTCTGCCCAGTTTTACCCTACTCTACCCCGTGACCTATTGGGCTAGCACTAGTCCTGCATCAGTCATTCATAAAAATGCTAGACTCCTGCACGTTTGTCACAACTGTATAATGCTCTAGTTGTTTCAGCAGTAAAAGGGTTAAACAATACATTGAATGTAACTTCTATTAGTAGCAAAGACAACTTCCTAATCTATCCCAATTTGCTTCCATTACTAAATCCTAGACTGCTGGGAAGTGTGTAAGGGTGCGAGACAGACAATGAGTGGGAGTCACTCAATGTGAACGATGACAGTGTGAGCTGTATATACTGCACACATGATCAATGTGTATTCTGTATCCATACAAGATACATGCAAGGGTTCATTTCAATGCAGGTTTCTTAGGCTCTAGAACTCCGGGAGTTCAAGACGTGTCAAGATCCCAGCAAAAAAAGTACAAACTGCCATGGCAGAAATCAACGGTACCAGTTTCTAAATTAACCATTTTAAGCTACTCCATTTCGTTCATAGTTTGGAGTTCGTGCATCTATACAAACCACACACATACTCAAGCCTCATTCCCAGAGCAAAGCATCATGGGTATGCAAATCCACGTCAAGCTAACAAGCATTCACCAGAAAAAGACATCACCTTTTATTTTTATCCATGTCTCTTATGCTTCCCTTCCCGTTTTTAGCACCCATGTTCCCGCTTGCCACTTTACCACCAATGAATGTATTTAGTATGTGGCTATGATTTACAGTTTCCTGTGCTACAGAGGCAACAATCTTCTGTTTGTGACGTTGTTTAGTCACAGTACAGTATAAAGTCTAGAAAAAATAATTTGGCAGCATATATCGTTGTGTAGCTTGTTTCTGCATCATGGCTAAACATTTTGTAGTCACTTTTTACCACAGAGTGGCTAACATTTTCAGACTCCTAGGGGTTAATATACAGCACCTATCTCCCTCGGAAGCACTGATGGTGTAACCAAGCTCCTGGTAGTCCTACCTTAAGGAATCTGCCCTCACAAAGCCTTAGGCATTCCTCACAGGCAGGGACAGGGTAGGGGAGATTTACCACCCTCCAGTCTTAAGTCATCATCAAACGACACCTCAGCTGGTGGTGTGGGGCCCGGATATATCTGGGTCCATCTTCACTGATTCTAGGGTAGTTTGAGTTTCCACCCTATCCCCTGGGATGATATGTGCAAGGACATCAAGGGTCTGTGCGACTTCCACTACATATGGGGCAGGTTGGAGAGACTAGTTGGAGCTTTGGTCTTTTTCTGCCATAACCATCCTAATGTTTCTAGGTTTCAGCCACCCTTAGCCCTCTGACCACACTACCACTTGTAGTCACCCAGATGGCAGTATTCCAGAGGACAGTACCCATTCTCCCTAGGAGAATGTGTTCTGGGATGCTCAGCCCCCCCCCCCCCAACCGCATCATGAGCAGTAACCACCACTGCGCTGACAGGATGGCCTCAGACACTGCCTTTTGAACAAGCCTGCACAACTGCGCTAGTACAGGCTGAGAAGGACAAAGTACAGACAGGTTTTGCCTTCTTTAGTTACAGAGTGTACTTATTCAAGTCACACATACTACTGGGCTATTTTAACAGCCTCCATGTCTCATGGAGGGTTTCGCCTCCCTGCAAGTCCCCCCAGAGCCAACATCTCTGCCTCCATTAGACAGAACAGTCAGAGGGGGGAAAGCCAGGGGCCTGACAGGCCCTGCCAAGTTGAATTCGGAGTTTTATAGTTACTGGTTAACAATGATGTCACATAATTTCAAACTCTGTGTGTATTTATCACCTGTAGATTACGGAATTTGTCTCAT